>JAEUYN010001603.1:0-423494 GCA_018257835.1 Euura lappo
GATTTTCCCTCACCATTTTTGATTTGTTTCATAATTTTTTCTATAGTTGCCCTCACTTTCAAAAACACTTGGAAATTTTTTCAGATTTTTCTCAATAGCCGTTAATTTTTTACGTATTTTCAAAACTCCAAACAGATAGACATTTTTGAAAATTATGAAAAAATTCTCAAAAATACTTGGTTCCAACACCATCATTTTGGGACATATTAAAAAGTGGAACCAATTTTTCTTATATATTTTTTTGCATATGTAAAAAAAACTTATTTGATAATTATGATCCTATCGGCTCCGAAAAGTTGTAGGGTTCGAATTACTCGTATTTTTAGTAAAAACGGGTTATAAAAATAAACGAGGCGAAGGTTTCTGTGTATAAAACATTTTATCAAATCAATTATTATTAATAATCTTAATGTGATTATTAAATAAAATGTCTTACAACAGAAACCTTTGCCTCGTTTATTTTTATAACCCGTTTTTACTAAAAATACGAGTAATTCGTACTCTAAAACTTTTCGGAGCCGATAGGACCATAATTATCGAATAGGTTTTTTTTAAATATGCAAAAAAAAATATAAAAAAAATTGGTTCCACTTTTTAATATGTCCCAAAATGATGGTGTTGGAACCAAGTATTTTTGAGAATTTTATCAGAATTTTGAAAAATGTCTATGTGTTTGGAGTTTTGAAAATACGTAAAAAATTAACGGTTATTTAGAAAAATCTGAAAAAATTTCAGAGTGTTTTTGAGAGTAAGGACAACCATAGAAAAAATTATGAAAGAAATTAAAAATGGTGAGGGAAAATCATTGGTCGAGTTGGCATGGAATGCCTCATATAGCTTTCAATTCAAATTAATTAATTCAATCGAACTCGTTTTTTTAGTCTTCCAATTCGACTTACAATTAATTTGCTTTGATTCGTTGAATTCGAATCACTTTTTTTTTCATAATACAACCGAAGTTTATGCTTGAAAATTTGGATTCACTAATTTTTTTTACTTCTAGTTAAAGTAATTCCCGTTAATTCAGTCAATGATCCCCAGGTAATTCGCTTTTTTCCAATTTTTCCTCAATTATTCAGTTATTTTTACAGTCATTTGCTTAACTTGGTGAGTTAAAATTATTCCATATATTTGTCAATTCCACGAATTTTTTTCCTCTCGTACGTGGATAAAATATTCAATTAAACAATTCTGGATTCAATGATATTCCTTTTTCTGGAAACATGTTGTAAAATTAGTGTTAATAATTATTTTACGATTGAAGATACGCGTCATATGTCAAAGCTGCTGACTCCACCCTTACGGAAAAAAAACCCTCAAAATATCACCCTCAACTGACCCCTCAACTTTCAGGGTGATTTCGTACCCCTAACTTGACGGTCGACCCTTAATTGAGGAATACCTTCAACTTGAGGATCAGCTCTCAAAGGGAGGTCCCCTCAACTTCAGGGTTAACCCTGAAATAGGGTATTGAATGAGGGAGACCCTCGACTTGGGAACTAATTCTCACCGTCACTTTTCCAGCTTCGGGGTTGACTCTTCAACCATTAAGGGTCGACCCCTGAATTCCGGAGTCAACCTTTTGACTCTTGGAAATCTTCCTTTAGGGTTCAAGGTTTGGATACCATCAACGCTTCACGGTTAACCGTAAAGATTTCAGGATAACTTAGCCATCTCAATACTGAGGGATGCGGAACACCAACCTTCCAAAGTGACCCTCAACTTCACAGGGCTGAGTCTCAACTATTCAGGCTCTTCCCTGAATTTTAAGGGTCATCCCTCAACTCTGAGGATTGACCCTGAACTATCCAGGGTCTTCCCTCGATTTTCAGAACCACCAATTTTTCAGGATTGACCTTTATCTTGATGGATCAACCCTGGGAATCAAAGGTTTAACCCCGAAGACTGGAGGTTTGACCCCGAAATTTCAGGGTTTCCCCCCGAAATTGATTTTGTCATCCCAAAAATTGTGCAGGTTCACCCTCAATCTTGAAGGGTTTTTTTAAGGGCACACTGAGTTTCACACACAAAAAAAAAATGAACATATTGAAAATCTGAGAAAACTGAAGATTGTTTAGGCGTCTGAGTTGATGACGAAATAGATTTAGGTATTAGGTGGCGATTTGTTCACCTTATTCGAATACCTTATTCTTCAGTAAAATATCGCGACGCTGTTGTACTTTGGAAAAGTTTGAACTCGAAAGTTTGAAAAGTTTGGAGTAGTTGAGTTTGAAGTGTGTCGCTTTTCTTCTTGGCACCCCCGCACCCATCACCGCATCCTTTAAATTTGTTCTCTTTTCCTCGGGTTATCCGGAACTCCGTGGTCGCGGGGTACTTTTGTATATCTTAATATCACGGTTATGTATATACCTATATATCATACGAAAATAGGTGTGTATACCAACTATACCTCTATTTTCCCCCAAGATTCAACATTTCTTTATTTTCCCACTTCTGTTCACGCCTTTTCTCATTTCTCTCAAACTCCAAACTTCTGTTTATTAAGATTAAAAGAAATTATCTTCTGGTATTATATAGAGTTTCATTTTACGAGTGAGCTTTGTCATGTCAGCGTGAAAACTTTTCCTCCCACCTCTCCGCCTTTTATTCTTCTCGTTTCCTTTTTACTTCCCACCGTTTTTTATTATCATCATCCCCAGCGCCCACCTCCGACTTTCTTTCTTTATACATTTTACTCTTTTATACGTCTTGCAGATGCTCTCTGCATTTCGTACTTGTGCCCGGTTCTCAGTTTCCCCTTTAGGTACGTACATGAATATCATGGCATTACTAGGAACGTTTTTCTTACCCCTCCAACCTCTGTGTGCGTGAGATATTCCCACACTGAACCAGCAGCACTAGCTTTTTACGCCACTTCCATGAAATTGGAATGAGAAAATTTGTTTTTCTGAAACAACATTCTACCACGCCCTCAGACATGGCGTCACAGCTGATTGAGTTCAACCTTAACAACACTACAATTTCCAGCTTTCTCCATCTCGAACAAGTGAATCCACAGGGCCTACGCGTATCAGCGAAGGCATATTCCTTCATGCATATATATTATCCTTGCGATTCACTGGGTACAGAGCCTTAATCCTTAATGAGGAACAAGCAGGCGTTGATTTACGAGACGCCACCATTCCCTTAACTGGGGGGTAGAAACGTTGATCAGACACGGAATTATGCATCTGGCCAAAGGTTCTCTCGTCACGTTATCAAGACACTCGACCATCTTATGATTAATGCAGGGACTTTTGTCACCACTGAACATTAACGGGCATCAAACAACTTGTTTGTGGGTTCTAAGAACCGAGAGGAAACGTCAGTGGTATTTAAGGGTTCCTTCAGGGCTCCTATCATCCACGTGATGAACGGTCTGCTGTCGTTTTCATGTTATCAAGACCATATTTCTGCTATTTTCTGAACGTTTCTTTTATCTTACATTACATTTTCAGATCCTTTCGTTTGATGCAATTAAAATGGTCCTTGTGATAACCACGTTAATTTCCGAGGACTTTAATTCACTGTGTGCACGTTGTCAGGGTTGATAACTTTATTATTGACTCGACTTACGTGTATGAGCTAATTTATTGTTAGTTTCAAAACAATGTGGTTATTAGTTATGCTTTGCATACCCGCACCCAACCCACCCACCAAGTTTCAAGCCCACAGTAATTTTCGATTAAGTACAGCTTTAGTTTCGACACTAATCGTAAATAGAGAGACACAACCACCTGTATCCACGTTTACTCCTCGGTTAACCGAGGTACACTGATAAATAATCCCTTATTATCTCACGTCAGACTGTGTTTCTCTTATCGGAATAGTCGCAACGATATGGCGCGATAAGAGACGGTCATTTTTCAGCCCTGGAAGCTCTTGACGAGTTATTATTATGTTCAACTCGTTATGAAATAAGGTCGTTATGTAATTTTCGATTTTTTAGATTTGCATAGAGTGAGATTGTTGATGAGGTTGTTAGCCGGCGAGGTAATGAACGACTCTATACCTCTGTATACTTGAGAAATCTGAAGCCTACACACGCCTATATCATACCTCGGCTGTAAAAGGTGGACTACGTCGAAGACGCAGAGGAAAGAAAAAACTTTATACTCCATAACAGTGACGAATGGAAAAGTTCGCGCATGCCGCGAATGATCTACTTTCCACCCTAGGGCTTTTCTCGCGCTTAGAGTAACTCATCGCCTAGTGGCGTCATGGGACGCGAAAGAACTCGTTGAATCGACGTGTACAAAATCAATTTCAAGTTTTATATACTAATTTGAATCGAAGTGGATGTATATGATTAGTGTTAAGTTTGTAGCACTCGCCTATTCGGTGATGTAACCGAAAGAAAAAAGAGCAGATTTGGGTCGGTTGAGATTGCGACAGCCGGACGCCCCAACTGTAATTTGTATTCGTCAGACACGTCTACGTTTGCGTTTATACGAATACGTTCACACGTCGCGTACGAAAAGATAGGGGGGATAAGCGAGGGCGAAGCAAATGAGAAAAATAAGAAGAAAAGCAAAGAAAATATGGTGGACAGAAAATAAGGGACAGCGAAGCTGGAATGGGATCCGTCAATCGGACCGAGTCGACTTTCATCCAGGTCGAGAGTCCTCCCAAGGGATCCGAGTCCTTTCCTCGGATTGCCGTCGGAATATCAAACGACCAAATATATATCCAAGAAATATCAAAATATCAGTGGAACGAGAGCCGACTGAATCATCGAGAGAAAGCTTTGACAACTCTGGAGAAATTTTTCTACAATTATTTTACCCTCTACCAATCACCAGGATTTATTTCTTACCGGATCAATGGTTTCGGCTGCATCAAGACGCAGAGCTTTCCCAACTTGACCCGACTTGAGTCTTGACCCCAAAGGGGATCGAAAATCCCACAAGAAAATTCGCTTTTCCTCGAGTTACTCCTATTTCATCTGATTCCCCGTTCTTCATCCTTCCTTGGGGTGCAACCGGATCGTTTTTCAAACAAGATTTCTACAAATTTAGTAACATGATTCGCGAACTGTATCATACCAGAATGTTCAAAGGATTTCTGGATGACGTGGAATCGCGGTTTGGCAAATTTTCGATAAAACGGAAATATTAATTTACCAAAGCTTTGACGAGCGGCACGCATCCACCCTCAAGAAATTTATCCGCTATCGAGTGTCGAAGACGTCTCACGATTTCGGATCAGACTGTCAAAAGCTCCTTCATCGAAGCAAAAACAAGCGGGTTTGGGCTGACTATGAGCCTGCAGCCTTCGAACTTCCCGTTATTTATTTTGTTCTCAGCTATTTTGAAATTTGTAAATCTGACCTCAGATTCTTGATCAGCGGTTCAAAAAACCTTCGAGTACAAATTTCCGTAAGATTTCGAATGTTTTTAGTATTTTTTCCAGCAAATCGGACTCGCCATTTTGAATTTCGCTAATCTGACTTCAGATTCGTGATCAGTGACCCAAAAAACCTACGAGTACCAAGTTTCATCCAAATCCAAACGTTTTTAGTTTTTTTGCAGCATATCGAATACGCCAAATGAAAATTTTGCAAAACTGACTTCAGATTCGTGATCAGCGATCAAAAAAACCATATGGTACCAAATTTCATTGAAATCCGTTGATTCGTTCTCAAGATATCGTCATTTTTGTTGCATTTTTTAGAATTTTGTTATTTGAATAGTTCAAAAAGTACTGATCCGATCGAAGCCAAAATCTAATCAGTTCTAAGTTAAGAAAAGCCCCGTCGATTGAGCCCAAGTTGATCGAAATCCGACCACGCGTTCTCGAGATATCGCGCGGACAAAAATTTGGTCACGCACACACACACACACACATACAGACGTCAAACTGAAAATAGTCGGAGGTGATTCTTTGGACCTCGAAACGTGAAGATTTAGTGAAAACTCAAATTTTCATTTTCGGGTTGATCACAATAACTTCCTTTTTTCTCTGAAAACAGAGAAACGGGAAGTTAAAAAAAAGGAGGAAGAATAAGTTTAGAGATTATTTCTCCCGACTTTTCGACCGTAGTTGACCGATATAACCAATATCTCGCTTACTAATCGAGTATCAAAGTTCGGAGTTATACCCCCAGTAGAAGTTGGTTAATCGAAAATTTCCAAGTCAAAAGTTTGCCTCGATATCAGTTTATTAGCTCAATCGAATCGAACGCTCCGATTTGAATGAGGTGAAACTTATATTACAAGAACCAAAATTCTTATTCTGATTCTGATTCATTTCTGGAGAGACTAAATCTTTTCTTCGTTAATTGTTTTCTACAAGAAAAAAGTAGCTTCGGCCACCACTTTGGTAGATAATTTTCCCTGAGCTTGCAGAATGGAAAAAAGGGGGAAGTGAAAGCATGGCGACGATGAGTTCATGAAGGCGATGACTTCTCGACCTTATATTTACGAGTTGGCTCAAGAAACGCACCCTCTTACCTAGGGGTTGTTACCTACAGACGTACACTCGTAAAAGTCCAGGATAGAGTTGACGCATGATTTGCGTGCTATTCTTCTACTTTATGGGTTCAATATCGCAGTAGGAAAGCGATGCATGGGGGAAAAACCGAGTATCAAGTTACAGTTGGTGCAATAATTATCATAATCTGATGATTCATGATTTTTTCTTCAGATTTTTCAGATTTGACCAGAATTTTCGACTCCAAAGTTGAATAACAATTTTTTATTTATTTCCATGACAGTTTAGTGTGATCTTTTTATTTTTAAGATATTCCATCAAAATCTAGTTCATTAAAAAATTGTCTGTAGGGCAAATAAATACTAAGGTTTCTCGTTCAGAAGTACTGACTTTGGGGGCGTAGCAGGATTGACGTCACGATGAATCTTACTTTTCTTTATCCACCAAATTATGCATTTTCTTCCTCAACCAGAGTTGAGAGAATAATTGAAGAATATTCTCCAATAAGTTCGCGATGATAAAATTGAACCTCTAGGAGAATATATTTCACCTTGGAACATTTCCCACTGATTTATGCTGTGCACAGGATCTCCTAATTGGATAAGTACTGGTGCAGGGAAGCTGCAGGTTGTCGTAACTTAGGGTGAGTGCGTTTCATGGCGAACGTTTCGTTTAATTACAGCAGTATTTTCTTGACTGTGAATCGAGACTGTCTCATGATTCGCAATTAGTCGCTTGTTAATTTTCATGCGTTACGTGATGCAGATCGCAAGCTCATTTTTATTCGGATGGTCAGGTATCCGTATATACGATTCACTAATTAATCTCGTATTGAAAATTAAACCGATCCTGCAAACAGGAACAAAGCCTTGGTCTAAATTAATAAACTCCCAAGCCCGCGATAATGACGAGAAAATTGATTGCAATTAGTTTCAAATAACGCGCCAGTCGTAGCCTTGGAGTCACCTTCGTTTCCAGATACGTGGATGTGGGGCTACGTAACTTCGCCACGTTGTATTTCGGTCTGCAGGTTTGTTCGACTATGTGGGATCCGACTTCGTTAGTCAAATTACTACGTACACCTTTGCCTTGATTACGGGCTTCTCATTTTCGTTACACAACCATGAACCTTGGTTATCTGGCGAGAAAAAGAACGAAAAAATGTTTTCACGACACGTTTTTACATCTGTAATAAACCGAGCTTTTAATGCTCGAAAAAACACGGACAGAGAATGTGAGAAAAAGCTGCCCCCAGTTTCAGACCCACGACTCAATTATCAACTTTACTGGTGTAAATTGAGAAAAATTCTCTGACCAAGATATTTTTCTTCACATTCTGAACCACTCAACTAAATCTCAATCTTTTTTCTCTAAGAATTCTTTTCTTGAGAACCACAGAACCCGTTGATTCCAATGGAACTTATTCCTGAGTGTAAAAGGTGCCGAATGAGCTTCGGTGGTGCCAAAAATTAACAGAATCCTTCGCTTTTCTTTTTCTTCTTACAGAAATTTTATTCTCTTTTTGTTACACGAGTCGGAGCTTTGAAGCTTCATTCAGCATCTTTCATCCCATGGGAGCTTAATGTAAGGGATCTTACTCAGTAAATAAAACAAGCTAAATAATAAGTTTTTATAAGTTTATTCACGAAAGACGCCAAGCTCGACCGTTACAGTTTTCGTTCTCTGCCAATTCTCTCTTCTCGCACACCGCTCCGCGCTCGCAGCGCCTCACTCAACCACTGGCACCACATACGCCGCGCGCAATTCAAACTATACTCTCACAGTTCGGCCGTCCTGACCTTTAGTCCGACCTCGGACTCAACATACCATACTTTCCTCTATTTAAATCATCATTACATCATCACATCATTACATTTTCAGGTACATCTTTTGACTAATCACATCTTCATACCACTACATTTTGTACATCACTTAATCCTAATCTTAATCTTCTATTTTTCAGACATTGCACATTTTTAGTTGCACTTTCACTCCGAAACCTCGTCTGTACGCCACGGTCTCATATTAGCTGCTTCCCACGTACCTGTATAAGGCCTCTGTGTCGCCTGGAAATTCTCAACGTCTTTCAAGACATATCTATCGTTTCGTAGAGCTTTAACTATTTCGTAGGGACCTTTGAACTGAGGAATTAGTTTCTTTGGAGCCCCTGGTGTACTTTCGAAGTTTTTTATCATTACATAATCTCCAGTCTTATATTCGTGCGGAGTTTTTCTTTTGGAATCGAAATACCTTTTATTGTACTCCTGTGCTTTCAACGTCTTCTCCTCAGCCGTAGCTCGGAGTTCTACCAGATCTCTATCTTCGTCAAATTCGAAGTTTTCTGCTAGATACTCTTTTACAACATCTACAACCGAACCACGCTGATCTACTCCGAATAACAACTTACTTGGAGTCTCGTTTGTAGTCTTATGGACTGTATTGTTAATGGCAAACTCTACTTCAGGTAGTACCTTATACCAATACTTCCCTGATGCGTTATCAGTCAGTTTAGCTATCATAGGACCAATGACTCGATTCGATCGTTCAACTTGCCCGTTGGCCTTCGGCGACGCCGCACAGTGGTTCCAAATGCGAAATGGCTGGCCAAATTGAGAAGGTATTCTTCAATCGCTACGAAATTTGGTCCTCGGGGGTTTTTGGGGTAGCTGAACACGAATCTGAAGTCAGATTTCCAAAAAACAAAATGGCTGCCCAAAAATGGCGGACCATTTTCTCCAATTTTGGATCAATCGCTACGAAATTTGATACTCGGGGGTTTTTGGGGTAGCTGAACACGAATCTGAAGTCAGATTTCCAAAAACCAAAATGGCTGCCCAAAAATGGCGGACCATTTTCTCCAATTTTGAATCAATCGCTACGAAATTTGGTACTCGAGGGTTTTTGGGGTAGCTGAACACGAATCTGAAGTCAGATTTCCAAAAAACAAAATGGCTGCCCAAAAATGGCGGACCATTTTCTCCAATTTTGGATCAATCGCTATGAAATTTGATACTCGGGGGTTTTTGGGGTAGCTGAACACGAATCTGAAGTCAGATTTCCAAAAACCAAAATGGCTGCCCAAAAATGGCGGACCATTTTCTCCAATTTTGAATCAATCGCTACGAAATTTGGTACTCGAGGGTTTTTGGGGTAGCTGAACACGAATCTGAAGTCAGATTTCCAAAAAACAAAATGGCTGCCCAAAAATGGCGGACCATTTTCTCCAATTTTGAATCAATCGCTACGAAATTTGGTACTCGAGGGTTTTTGGGGTAGCTGAACACGAATCTGAAGTCAGATTTCCAAAAACAAAATGGCTGCCCAAAAATGGCGGACCATTTTCTCCAATTTTGAATCAATCGCTACGAAATTTGGTACTCGGGGGCTTTTGAGGTCGCTAACACGAATAAATTATGAAAGAACGAAATATTGTATAAATATCTACATGTTTGTGGGATATAGTGGATTAGGAAGGTATGTAAATACGGAAAAAATTACGATAATAATACTCATTTATTCAAAAATACAAATTAATATTATTTTTCTATAAAAACAAAAAATAGTTACTGACGCTCAAACCTAGAGGCTCCAGTTGCTGTCTGAATCGCTATCATTATTATCGCTAGAGTCACTCTCAGTATTTCGAAAAAATTTTTCGTTGTTCACAGTTGGCGAGGTCAACAACGCCATTGCTTCACGCGATAATGATTTACCCGGCTTTGCTGGCAACTTACGCAAACTTGAGATCACGGGGTCAGACGCAATCAAGAGCCGCGCAAAAACATCCTCCATATTCTGCTTCCTACTAAATTTTCGGGCAAAGTCTAGCCTAAATGATTTGATAAATTTGTTGCAAGATTCCTGAGCTTCCTCTGACATCTGTCCTATAGGCAGCATCGAAGACCCTATTACTTTTCCGCCGTGGATTAAAATTTTGTGCACAGTAGTGGGCATGTAATACCAAGGATATAGTCGCACGTATTCACGGGCTGTTTCTACAGCGTATTTTTCGAATTCATTCACGTTTATTTCGAAACCACACGCTATTACTTGTAAGATCACGTGAAATCTGTTAATTAGTTCTTTATTTAGTCCCGTTATAGACGCTGAAACCTCGGAATCTTGAAAGAAACGACGAGCAGTATTACCGTCATTCGTGCTACCATATCCTTGTTTCGGTTGATCAATTAACAGTCCCAATTTCTCACGGAAACCTTTTTGTATAGTTTTTTTACGGCTTTCGATGCTTTTTTTATCTGCTTGCCATTTCTTTATTTCCAATCTGTATGCAATATGTATAAGGCACTCGAACAAACGAATCCACGCATGCAAGGATGATATCCCATATTGTAAGTGTTCTTCGTTAATCTTCCTCTGCAACATCTTGTCGATGTCATTGAATTCTTTCGATGTGGCCCCGCAAAGATAGCATCGTTGACTTGAGGCCGTAGACGTTAGGGAATTGCAAACCTTTCCATCAACCATTGTTAATGCTAACTTGTAGTTTACACTGACTTCTTTCCCGTTCTCAAACCCATGGAAGGGTTGAAGCTGCTTTTCCTGCTCTTTGATGTCATCCACTTCCTGTCGCGTTCCTTGTGCAGTCTCTTTTAAAAACTCGATTTTTATGGGCCTACAAAATCGAGGGGAGGAGGGACGCGGATTTTGCCACACGGTTATTTCTCCCTTATTTACTTCGTCGACGACCACGAGCTGCAGTGGCACAAGTGAAGTGAAGAAGATAGTCGCATCTGTTTTGTCTCCGTCGTCATTCTCGAATTTTTGTTTAAAAGTACTTTGCCCAGATGTACCGTCGCATCCCCATTTGCAAATTAAATGCATATTGAAAATTCCTTGGGATGGGAGAGAAGTTAAAACTTCACTTTGAACTGCCAAAATGCGCTTTACTGTATGATCTAACAGTGCTTGAAGTTTCACCGCAGCTTTACTCTCAGTTATAGTAATGTCATCTTTGGGCGGATAACATTTTTTTTTCGCCCCCAGCACAGATTTGTACGATGGATACATTTTTGAATTAAGTTCCAGCGCGCCAGAGCGTATTCCCTGATATACATGTTTGGACATGCGGTATTCAACTATTAAAGAAAGCGCAGCATCAGCGGTATAACAAGCGGGTGTGCTACTTGTAACAGTTCGTAAAGCTTCCTTGTACTTTGATGCTTTTGTAGGACTGCCCAGAGCAACGTCTTTCACTATTTTTGCGGCCTCGAATTTACCTGCTGCTCGAAGACTCATGTGGGTGGCAAAGGCAAGCTCTTCGGTACTGGACTGGTTACGAATACCTTCAGTTTTTCGCCGTTTCGACCGTTCGCTGGAGTCCTCAAAGCTCTGCGAATGGCGACCACGCGTCTGAACTGCAGCTGAATCTCTGTTTACGGTGGAGATATCCTTATTGTTATCAAAGGCGACCACTGTGCTTAGCCAATCCGCATTTTGATCCAGAAAAAATGCCTTCGTTCGTTTAACTTTTTGCCATCTGTCTCGGATTTGATGTAATAAATGGCGAATCTTCGTTTTTTCATCTGTAGATAGCGTGTAAGTGGAATGGAATTTTTCCGACAGTGCCATCTCCACAATTTCGTACGCTTTACTCGCACCATCGTTCAAATAAGGCAATAATAAATCGAACAAATCCTGTCGCGTAACAACGACCGCTTCCTTACTCTTCCGAGAACCTGAAAAAATTAATTTAACAGTGAGACAATACATAATACATGACTTCAAAAATCAATAATAATTTTTTTTAATAAAAATTATATTCGAATCCGGTAGACTAATACTGATATTCATGAGAAACAAATCAATCGACTTGATCGCCTAGTGTGCGTTGCAATGCACCGCCTAGTTTATGTGCCGCACCGCACGTGCATGAGCGCGTCTATTTACAGAAAAATTCATTGTAACGAGGTTGGCAGTTTTTGGCATCTAATTTTTGGTGATATATTTACTCAAGAGTGTAAAGAATCATATGGCACCTCTCCGACCGCTTAACAACGTTTAACAACTAACTTTTACTCAATGTGAACAAAACTTTTCTTCACCACGGGCACGAGAATTTACAGTAGATGTTTAAATTTTTCTTTGCTCAGTGTGTACTTTAAATAAAAAATCACAATGATATAATAAAAGTACTTACTTTCAGGCGGAGATTCCATTTTGAAAATTTAAAATTGCTCAATTCCACTCGAAGATATTGCGATTTTAAGCGGTAGTAATTTTAACGGACTAGCTCACGGCCGAGGCTACCTGCTCGAGGTCTTCGTTACGAATGAGATCCCAACGGCTAAACGTACCACCTGCCACTCCTCTACCCTTGAAAGGGACGCCAGGAGTATCCCTCTACCTGACCCCACAGTTAAAATTCTTCGAATTTAAACTTCATTTTTCGATTTCTGGCCAGCCATTTCGCATTTGGAACCACTGTGCGCCGTCGCTATTCTAACATGCTTAATGTTATTTTCAAGAACGAAGTCTTCAAACTCCTGTGAGGTGAAACAACTACCTCGATCTGAAATGATGACGACAGGTCTACTATAACTCTGGAAGTGTTTCGTTAACCATTCCATTACCTCTTTAGTCCCTGTGGACTTAGTCGCATACAATCTGGTGAACTTAGTGAACGCGTCAATCACTACTAGTATATGCTGTCTCACCAATTGCTGCTTGTCTACGGGCCCATAATGGTCAATGTGATACACCGCAAACGGTACATTTCCCTTAGGAATAGGGTTCAGATAACCCTCATTTTTACCTGTAACTGGGGAGAAAGCAATACACTTTAAGCAGTCTGTAATGTACGATTTGACTTTTCCCCTGAGATCTGGAAACCAGTAGTTTGCCAAGATCGTATCACACGTTTTCTCAGCACCGAAATGACCCATGTCGTCATGGTACTTGTGTAGTACGTGATACTCCATACCCTGTGGTACGTAAAACAACAACTGATCCTGTTTCTTTCGGTACACTAACCCGTTTCTCATTTCATAGTGCTTATCTTCTTGCTCCTGCAGTCTCAGACGTAATTCTCTGATTTTTGGATCTCTGTTTTGGCTGAGGGCCAAATTCAACTCTAGCGGGTTATCGTGGATTACCAAAATGTTTGTTGCTCGACTGAAAGCATCGACGTGCTTCATTCTCGTGCCTTCCCTATGTTCGAGCGTATACTCGTAGCCTGCCAGTTCCATCGCCCACCTGGAGATTTTAGGATTTACTTCTTTTTTGGCAAGAGTAAGCGTGAGCGAGTTACAGTCCGTGACAATTTTGAATTCTATCCCCTGCAAGTAAATTCTGAATCGCCTGAGCGCGTAGATAATAGCCAGTGTCTCTAGTTCAAAGCTATGACATCTACTCTCCGTGTCCGTCGTCCGTTTTGAAAAATAAAATACCGGATGGAATTTCTTATCGGACTTTCTTTGAAGTAAAACAGCACCGTAGCCTATCATACTAGCGTCACAGTGTAGTTCAGTCTCATCCCTTGGATTGTAAATCGACAACACCGGAGACTCTACCAATTTCAACTTCAACTCTTCAAATGCACGCAGTTCGTTCTCACCGAAATCAAAGGATTCGTTTACGCGTAGCAAATCGTAGAGTGGTTTCGCGATTACAGAAAACCCTTCAATGAACTTTCTGAAATATGAACAAAGCCCCAGGAAACCCTGTACTCCACGAACGTCTTGAGGCACTGGATATTTTCTAACCGCCTCCAAGCCCCTTTCTGACGGCGCTACACCCAGCTCAGAGATTCGATATCCTAGATATTCGATTTCTGTATAAAGGAATTTACACTTGTCGACTCTCAACTCCAACTTGTTTTGTACTAGCACCTCAAACACTTGCTCCAAAATCTTCAAGTGCTCGTCTATCGTCCTTGTCGCTACAAGAAAATCGTCCATGTAAACAACTACGTCGCCCGAATCTATAAACTTTCTTAACACCTTGTTTACAAACCGTTGAAAATTTGCAGGTGCTGTTTTCAGCCCAAAAGGCATTCTTAAGTACTCGAACTGCCCCATCGGAGTAACAAACGCAGTATAAGGTATTGACGTTTCAGCTACCTTGACGTGATGAAAGCCGTCTTTCAAATCTAAGAGACTGTAGTATTTCTTATCCCGTAGAGCGTCAATCTGATCCTCGATCAGAGGTAGAGGATAATTGTCCCGTACCATGATCTTATTTAATGCGCGATAATCAATACAAAGTCTGAGTTCACCATTTCTCTTCTTCACCAGTACTATCGGGGATGCATAGGGTGACTCGCTTGGACGTATGATCCCCTTTTCTAGCAGTCGCTCAAGGATAGCCTTCAGCTGCTCTTTTTCGTAGTAGGACAACCTGCGGGGTGCAAAATGAAATGGACGTTGATCGGTTAAAGTTATGTTCAACTCTGATTCTATCAAAGGTGATCCCGGACGCTCTGGTATCACGTACACCCGTTCGAACAACCTCTCAACAGCAGACTGAAGTCCTTGGTCAATCTGCGGGTTCAAGTCTAGAGTATCTTTCGTTCCCATCTTTGCATCACCCACCTCTATGTTTAGGATCTCCCGTATAGCTTCCCCTTCGCTACCCACTAATTCCGCTAAACCTAGTTTAAGCTTCCTCAAAATGTCTCGCCCTAGTATCACGGAGCTTCTCATAGTTGTGTCGGGCACGACATGAAGTGTCACGTCGTCTTGAGTGATGTCATCGACAGACACACTCACTTTGACAATGCCCTTAATGACTAGTGCGCTATTATTGATACCGCTATACTTATCACCTAAATCGTTCTTAACCTCTACCATCCTACTTGGTACAAAACGCTCCTGAATTAGACTGATTGGACTCCCTGTGTCCATCAACGTATCCAAGTGAAAAGTGCAGGACATCTCGTTGCTCCGGAGCTCGTACCGTGCAGTCTTGAAGAATTCTTCGTTCGCCGACATCTCGGAGATGTTTCCCACCTGGGCTTTCTTCTCGTTAGGGCAATCCCTGGCTCTGTGCCCCACCTCGTGGCACCGGTAGCAAGCATCTGGTGCAAGCTTTGGCTTATCACAGTGTGAAGCCATGTGACCATTTCCGTTGCAGTTGTAGCACCTGACTACAGTTCGGTCGACTGATTCCTGCTTCTGACCTGTGGTCGTTGTCTTCGTCTCGCCTGTCTTCGGACCGTTCTTTGGGTGTGAACGATTTTCAGGCTTCGTGTAGACCTTTGCTTCGGATCGGAGGTTTATTTTCTCAAAAGCCACCAGTAACGACGCCGTCGTTTCGAACCGCTGTATCCTCGCCTGGTTCTGGATTACAGGATCTGGAATTCCATCGATTAGGTAATCTACTAGCTCCTCTTCGTCGATTGGCACCTTGTTGCCCAGAATTACTTTCTCATGATAATAATTGCTGAAGGTCTCATTACTCTTCCACACTCTTTCTTCAAACTTTCTGCGGAGAGTCAAACGAGTGGAACGTTGATCAAAGATTGCTCCGAGTTCCCTTAGTATGTCGTCTACTTCCATACTAATGTGTTCGGGTTTGGAATGAAACCATTGCAACGCTTTACCTTTCAGTTTGGAGCTAATTAACAGTCTAACGTGACTATCGTCCAAAGCGTACGTGGTACTCAACAATCGGACTTGTTTTTCCCATTTCTTGAAGCTGTCGTCCACCCCATCGAAGTCGCTCACCAGTTCTCGTAAGGCGCTCACGTTCACACTGCGCCGTGCGTCCCGTGGCTCCTCACTCACTGTTCGGGGTGTCTGGCGTAGAAACTCGAGCTCTCGTCTCGCCAAGTCCAGTTCACGACGCATAAGCTCGTTCTCCCTCTGCATCAGCTCCCTCTCTCGGTAGTATGGGTCAGGTACATCTACGGCTGATCCCACAGCTAGCATCGGAAATCCCGGCGGCGCAGACTGTGCTAACCCCAACGATCTGGGCTGCACTGACTCAGGCTGTACGACCTGTCCTGAATCACGAGGCCTGACCGACTCTGTGTTCGAGGCTGTGGGTTGCCCGCCCCCATCAACGGACACTCCACCAGCATTTTCACTCGCCCTGTTGTTTTGATTTGCATCAATGTTATTGTCTAGTGTATTGTCACTGTTTTCACTACCGACAATATCGTTATCGCAGTCTCCATCGCGTCTGATTTCCTCCATCCAGTGACCTTCAGGATCAGCTTCAAATAATCGTTTGATTAGGTCCGCCTTTGTACCGGTTGATGGTAAATTTAATTTCCTCAAAACGTCTTTCAAGGTTGGCGCCGTAAAACAGTTCGGATCCATTTCGCGTAGCCAAATCGTTCGATATTTTCAATGTTTGCACTCAGCGTCCTCCACAGCCACGCACACAGCCACGGCTTGTTTTCATTGCACACAGCGACTCTTCTCGAACGTTCCTTTGCACACAGCTCACCTGAACTTTCTCTGAGATTGTTTTTCGCACACAGCTCGCCAGATATTTCTAAAAAAATGTTTTTCACGCACACAGCACACTTTTTAGAATATTGTTTTTTGATGCACACAGCACGCCCGGTCTTGCTACAAGCGTCTCGCGACAGGATGACTAGGGACGCCAAGTTATAAAATCCAATTTCACCGGTTTTATTTCCCAAAACTTCACTTCGAGGCACTTTGAGGCCTTTATCCCACTTCTGAGATTGTAAGGGATCTTACTCAGTAAATAAAACAAGCTAAATAATAAGTTTTTATAAGTTTATTCACGAAAGACGCCAAGCTCGACCGTTACAGTTTTCGTTCTCTGCCAATTCTCTCTTCTCGCACACCGCTCCGCGCTCGCAGCGCCTCACTCAACCACTGGCACCACATACGCCGCGCGCAATTCAAACTATACTCTCACATTAATGGAAGATTTTTATTATAAATGACACAAGATTGAACGTTTTTTTTTCTTGTACCTATAAAAATTATTATCATTTTGTTCAAAGTTTGCTAATTGAATCTAACTGGAAAGTTGAATTTGGAGAATGAATTAAACTCCAAAGCCACGCCACGCTAGCTTCAATCAAAGGAAACCAAACAGAATTTGTTTAACACAATTAGTTACGAATAAGATTGTTGTCCGAACTTTCATTGGAATAATAATTCTCATTATTATGATACAAACTTTTGTTATCATGACCTTTTTTCTTGCATTTATGTCCATAGAATACTCGACGATTAATTTTCAGATGATTATATTGAAATACAGAATTTAACGAGGTACCTCGATCGACTTGATAATTGTAAGAATAAGATTCGACGACTTCGAGGATTGTTATCTCGTTTTAAACGAGACTAATTTTCGTAAGCCCTTCTGAAATATTTGATTACACTTTCAAGACAACAAAGAATAATAAAAAATAGTAGAATCTTTGTCCGAATTCCGATCCAAGCGAGCGAGAGAAATCCTTTGAAAAAGGCGATTTGAATTTTTTATGCTACCCAGGTACAACGACTTTTCAACTACTCAATATTTTTTCAAAATTCCAACGCCAGCTTCAAGAGCAGCCAATATCCTACAAATTTAGACTATATCCAAGTATAAAAGTGATTCCAATCCTTGTGAAAAGGACGATTTTAGTGAATTTTTCAGGCTGTCGAGGTGCACGTAACTTTTAATCTAGTCAATATTTTTTCAAAATTCCAACAGGATTTTGACGAGTAGCCGATATGAATGTTAAATTCTTGCATTCCATTCTATGTTGTAAAAACAAGGTGTCTTATGCAGGACAACGTGATGAGATGACGTAAAACTTCCATTATTCGTGTAGAGCGTAGAATAAATTTTTATTCAAATCAACGGGTTATTATCATACCTCACGAGAACCGGATCTGACAAATGTTTGAAAGTATGAAACGATGCAGCTGAAGTCATAAAGATATATGAAAAGAAACGATCTTTTCTCAGGGTTTGTGGAAAACCGGTACAATAACTGAACCAAGAACTGCCTTTATCACGTTCAATTTTCGTCCAGCTTTGTCCAGTTAAAACGCAACGAATCAGCTAATTTTTTTTTCTAACGAAATTTTATCTGTAAAAAGACACGTCGCCAGTTTCGAAACTGACGAAATAATGACCACCTGACGTTGAAACGTCAACGTGTTAATTGCCAGTTTAAAAATAAATCTGACGCCATGTGCACTGACTGAATCGTAATATAATTGCCGGATATAGAAATCGATACCATCATTTAACACTTCGATTGATTAATTGCGAGACCATAACGACTCTGGTTATCCATATTGGCGAATAATCACCTCGAGCTCTGCAGCAAAATAGCGACAAAAATACCGAAGAGCTTTCTCTCCGGGGATGGGAAAAAAAGCTGTGAATATTCGCCACGAGAATGAATGAATATTTTTTCGGACAGTCGTTGAAAACAAAGTTAGTCGGAATAACTGTGACCATTAAACAGTTAATCAGCCGCAGAGGTCTCGTTTGAATACTCAATGGGACCCGGGCTATTCGGCTAAAAAACTGCACGCGAAATCCCACAATTTCTAATTATTCCACGAAAATAGGCGCGCATACAAATTCTGCGAAGCTTGAAATGATTCCAATTCTACGAACCGTGTAACGAATTTCATACATTGATTCGATATCGTTAAGGTACATCGATATACGTTACGTTTTCCAATAGGACGAGGCCACCGCTCGCTAAGCTCAGAGCTTTTGTCTCCCTTTTTCTACCTCTATCTCCTTATTATTTTTATTTCATTTTTTTTATAATAAAGTTCGCTGGAGGAAAAGTTGAACTCAGGTCAAAGCTCAAGTCCCGATAATCCCTTGGGATAAGAGTGGCCCTGGATAGCCGAGTCTGGAATAGGGGCGAGTTACCGGGTTGAAGAAAAGGAATAAGGTCTGGGGGGAGGGTGGTAATACTGGATGAAAAGTTGAAGAGTGGAATGGCGTAACAGTTATCTTCAGAGTCGCGGATTGCGCTAATAAAAACTTTTCGGAATTTATATTACAACGTCTGATTATCGCTCTGACTAATAACCACGTGTAATGAAATACCGCGAAACTGTGATACCACGACCTCGTCACGTTATAATCAGAGGCCGTAATAACCGTTAATTAGCAACGAAAAGGCGAAATCTCGGAATATGTAATTATTCCGAAATTGAAAAATCCGGCTACGCACCGCGACCCCCCCGCGGATATTGGCGAATCAAATATTCCCCCCTTTTCCCCAAAATTTCGGGGTGTTCAGGTTCAATATCAACGTTTCTTTTTCTCTTTTTTGTTCAGAGTTTATCATTTCAATCACCTGTTGAACCGCTGCCTTTTGACTTTGGGCAGTTTCTTTTCTCGCTTTCATATTTCAAGTTCGGGTTTTCACCCCCCGATCATCGATCGAAAGGGCGAAAAGCCTGTCAGTGTGTCGCTGATGTGATAACGCCGGTATTAATATACAGGAGAGCTTTTGTTTTATGACAGGGTTGAATCTGTCCACATTGGCAAAAAGACCGGTGGCGAAATGAGGGACAAATATTTCGCCGTGATTCACGTCAGTTTGCCATTTCATGTGACTACTGAGCTTTCAGCAGGGGAAATTTGACTCCCCTTCTTTGTTACCGTCCTGAATGTATTCATGAGAACAATTATAAACGAGGGAGAATCATGGCTGAAATAATGATGATTGAAAAGTGAAGGACTTGTCTCGAGCTTTCGAATTGTTAGATTTATGTCTGGGGATCTTCTCAGTAATTCCAATTCTTGGACGTGCATCTCTAGGGTCAAAAGAACGACGAGAAATGAAATGAGCAGAAAATCACGAATCAGAGGGTGTTAGACCCTTTGAGAAGCCTCCGAGCTTTCTTTACAATGACAGAGAAATCCGGACTTTGATATTGAATTGCGAACGAGATACCGAAAAATAAGAAAGTACCGAAACCATCAAAGAGGCGAAAGGATCTGAATTGGTTTCTGCTTTGACAAGTATTCAATGCTTCATCCTCATTGATTAAATTTATAGGACGAGACACCCGCTGCTCATCGTCGCAGTTCGAATCTCCACGATTCCAATCCCCTCAATCAAAATGTGTCTCGAATTTCATATTTTAATGATAACAAGTTTTCTTTTATTTCTGTTTCAGGTGCCGAGGATCGAACCGATGAGCGGTCTAAAAATAATTGAATCGTTAAAAAGCTTGATTAAAAGTCGATGATTCATTTCTCCTACGGCGATTTTGATAAAAATTAAATTTCTCGTAGTTCTGAATAAAGGTATGAAGATTCAATCGACGAATTTATCAACCAGAAAGTAAAAAGTTTTTCACACGAAGAGGGATGTTCATGGAAGAATTTTTATACTAATAAAAATATCGACAGTTGAGAAATAAATGTTGGAAAAAGAAGAAGAAGAAGAAGAAGAAGAAGAAGAGGAGGAAGAAACAGTCAGAAAACTTTTCTCACAAATGTACGAACGTGTTTTACACAAATGATAGAAGGGGAGAAAAAAAATTCAACAAGGCAGTTCAATCATTTTTCACATGATCAATCGAACTGTGGTGGTGAAAAAAAAGTTTCACGAAAAAATAAGCTGTTTGAAATATGCGATCTTTTAACAGAATAAAATTCACGATTAGTATACCGTCCTCGTTCCACGTTCTAAATCCCACTATGAAACAAGAAACGAGCTTTTGTGTTATTTACATAAATGCAGATTACATTTTTTTACGTTTCTACTAATTTTGCATAATTCATCATTCTTTTAATTATCTACGGTACATGCACACACCCTGCAAGCAGATTCTGCTCTAAATATATTCGCCTAATATTTTCAATCTCAGTCGACTTATTTCATAAACATGCATGCTAATTTAGTTCGAAAACTACTAAATTAATTCATCAATATTCATACCGTGTAATAAAAGCCAGTAAATTGAATAGAAATTCTGTTCATTAGGACTCGGTGATTCCGATGGTTTATAAATCAGGTTAAACAAATGAAAGTGCAAATAGCGTCCAAATTAATTAAACAATCAAAATAGCAAAATTTTCTCCCTGATTAATCACAAAAGTGCGGGAGTTGAGTAAAAAATCATCCCCTGAAAATTGGGGATGCTCAGAACGGAGGACGGGTCGTGATGTCTTGCTGCTGTTGCGGAGGTTCCGGGTCCGGTGGGAATGGTGGAGGATTAGGAATTACTTCAGGGATTTCAGCACTGCTGTCGCTAATTGTTATCACGGTTGCAATTACTACCGGCGAGTGGTTGCTCACCGAAGAAAGACTACCCAAATCACCATCCACAAACGCTACGGCCGAACCTGACAGCAAAGTAACGTACAGCGGACTTTGGAGGGTCTGCGCAACCCTGGGTGAGTTCACGTTTCAGCGAGACACCCCGAACCGCGAACCTCGTTTTATGCTCTAATTCTGTATCGTATTACACGGTTTGCCATAGTACTTATGAATATATATGTTACAAAGACATTCGCCATTACCTGATACCCGACGAGCTTTTAGTAACACCGTAATTTATACGTACGGGATAAAATAACGTCTTTGGGGAATATTTGTTTCATTATTAGATGTGATGTGAATGATCGACGACCTCGGTTCACTTTGAAAGGAAACTTCACGGTTCACTTGACAAGATAATTGAGATGAAAGAAGAATTTTAATAAATTTCGTACATTGTTTAAAATTATCTCGAAATTTCAGGTACGAACAGGAATGAAATTTACAATCCTGGTGATTGGAATGAAATTGATGTAAAGACCGATTCCATCTCGAATCGGGCACGCTAGGCTAAAATGGAAGGCGTGAAAATTTTTAAGAAAAAAAATCACTTTTCGAGAAAATCGGATTTCCCTGATTTTAGTAAAATGAACGTCATTCCGTCAATTTTCAAAAATCTTCAAATTTTCCTTCGAATTCCGAAAGAGTGCAAAAAACTCTACAAAATGAGATAACGATAAAGTATTTGCGATGATTCGTTCCAAAGATATAGCGTTTTTAAGAAAAAAAAGGGTTCCTTTTTCAAGAACTTCGGTAGCGCGCGATTAAATGTTCAAATAGCCGTAACTTCGTCGCCGATTTTTTTTTCGTCAAAGAACAACATATTTCAATTTGAAAAAATTCCGTGACATCACGATTTCCAGCCTGGCGATTTGATATGGATTCGGTGTAAAACATCTTGAAATTTGATACTTGTGTATCTCAATATTGATACGGTTCTCTGAAATGTATGAAACTGTTTTGGAGATTCAAAACATACTATATATGATTCTTTTTTAGTTTTCAGTGAAAAAGGTGTTTCAGTCAATTATCGATAGTCCATCCAATTAAAAGCTCAGAATTTTCTTTTTTTGGTTCATTCTGCAATATTTTATGATCCGATTCGGCAATTATTGTAGCAGCGGAAACCCATTTTTGAATAAAATTATCATGAATTTTCATATCACATGAGTATTCAGCCAAATTTTCAAAACATTCTGTATATAAAATTCAGTATAATCTTGGCTACAAAATTTCAGAATGATTTTTAATTTTCATCACTGTTACATGAATATTCAAATATTGAAAAAGTGGGAATTTCAATATGTCATCTGCTTCACATACATTTTCATGAAATTTCATAGAGAAGTTTCTAACAGTGTAATAATTGCAAAGAATTTGTATTTCTGTAAAAATGACGTTCGATTCTGCAGTCCGTATAAGTTTTGGTTCCCTCGCATGATATTGAACGCGCTTTTAGTATAGATTAGTCTGTCTTGTTCCAGTGTACATTTACATACAGATGTATCTGCGATATAAAAGCGGATACACAATTTCTGTGCGCCTTCGGGTAGTTCGGTATGATCTATGGACGTTCGGGTTTACGTGGCGCCCATGAATAAAATAAGTGAGATATCGTCTGCGGCTTGGCCTAGTGGCAAAGTTCATATGCGTCCCCTCGGAACACGCGGAACCGGGTAACCAGGAACCCAGAATCCAGAACCCATAACCCGGGATCCTGACTCCACTTCAATGCGGCTCTATAAATTTCGACCATAGCTTCACCCGCGGGTCATGAATGCCTAGGAACACTGCATTATGCAAGGGTCGAAATCTTCTTTGGAGCACACTCGATAGACAGCTCCCGCCCACCACTTCATGACGATTGGGGATCCGGTGCGAATTTATTAACCCTTAATAATCACACCTAAGAAGTCTAGCATACTAGATTTGACCCGAGGCAAATTTGAGATAGTCGACGAGTTATATTACCGTAAAAAAATTCAGAGACATAATTAGGACATTGAAACATATCCTCGCATCGATGAAACTGTAAGTTTTTAGTTTTTGAGTACTGAAAAAAAAAATCAAGAAAAAAAGTAGTATAAAAAAAAACACGCTTTTCTACTAAAAAAATCGTAACTTTTTCATTCTTCAATATTTTTTCGCAAAAATTCAGAACGATACTCTTGAGTTATAGTACTTTCTGCGAAAAATTGTTTGGTACGGTGTCTTTTGAAAAGTATATTCATTTTTAAGGTTGAACTTGACGATTCGGGGCTTGAAAGGACGAAAGAATGAAACATGTTAATTTGTACATTTGTCCGATTTTTGCATGGCCACTACTTATCCTTCGTTTAAAAAATTGTATCTTCAAAGATGATCACGTGGGTTGATCAGGAAATCGATTCATTATTGTCGGAAGAGCTCAAAGAATCCAGATAAGGTTGAGATCGAATTACTGCTCTGGAATTTGTTAGAGGATTCTGGATTCTATACACGTCTGTCCGATTCGGTATTGCATTCAAACTCAGATACCTAGTTTTAGTGCGACGTTTCTGACAGGAACTCGAAATTGATACCAACAGAGACTAGCGAGTTCCATCAGGAACACTTTACTGGAAAATAATCAACGACATTCATACATCCAGTCTGGACGTATTAATTATATGACCGTTTTTTCAATTAACGAATCCTTTCACAAGAATATTTCCTATTCAATGACGTTGGGATACAAGCCTGTAATGAAAACCAATATTTCGAGGTTCGAGGTGCGTGAATATAGCTACAGGTTTCAACTCATTTCAGCAATCACAGTTTAACTTGCTTCTGGTATTCGACTTATGCAACTGAATTGAGGATCATCCCTCCTCCAAATAATTCAAAGGGTTAATTAAAGTCTGCAGTGAACGTGTGCCAGACGACACCCAGAAACAATCGACCCCCCTTGAGACGGAACTGGAGAAACGAAAAGCCGGTGCCATCAAGGTTGGAATTGGTGCAGCAACCAAGTCGAGAATCGTGCTCAAGCATGAGACAAAAAGGAAATTGAACACCGGAACGAGTCGAGCAATATCGAAGAGGCGATCAATATGCAGAGTAAAAAAGTCCAAATCGTTGAGATAAAAATGGCGACTATCTCACAGTCTCGATAATTGATCCAGAGGATACGGTACAAGCTCTTCGAGGTTGTTATCGTTACGTAACAGCCCGTAGAAACTGTGGCGGTTTGGTTGGATTATCGCCAGCTAATCATAGCCAGACAGAATTCAAGTTTGAGGGTCTTAGACATAGTCTTTGACAACCTCAAGCTATTCCGTGAAGGGGAGAACATACACCTTAAGGTGTGACATTGACATTTTAAGGTGTATGTACCCCTTTAATCGATCATCATCTAGGAAAGACTCGAGTATTTTAGCATTTTCAAAGTTTATTGGAGGCTTTATTAACTTAACGAGTATCGGTAAAATGTTTTATCGAACCGCACGATTCAGCGAATTACTGTCACGGTAGATAAACCCCGTCCACCACCGCAAATAATAAAACCGAGGAGATGAGAAACCCATAAAAATTTCCATCAGACCTCAGACGGGCAGAGTCGCGTGGCGCTATCGAAACTTTGAGATAAGAAAATCGCCGGAGGGATGACCGAAAAATATCATCTCCAAAATGGACACATCTTCTGCGGTCGCGGTATTTTGCGGTAGAGATTTAACCGGCGATTTTCCCACCCCATTCGAGCCGTAGGCGGAGAATATTTCACGGTTTAACTTATCGTTTTCACATTTGACCACCGAGTAGAATATCATCTCTTGGATAAAATCACTCTGGATTCCAGTCTGCGGAAAATCAATGCGATATTGGAAAAAGGATGTGCGTCCGACTGGGACTGACCCTTGGAATCACACTCATTCAATGCCCACCCCTCATCCTCCTTCCGTCATCCCCACAATTTTTCCCTCCCTTGTGCTCTTATCCTGCGCATTTGCATCTGAATCCCAGAACTCGAGCCTGGTGCCTTTGAGCAGGATTTCAGTAAAGGTATACGGGAGAGCAACGTATCCAACAGGGATTCAGTGGCTATTCGAGATATTGCTTCCTTTTTTCTCCTCCTTCTCTTTTCTCTCTATTCCCTTTCGTGTAGCCGCACTGGTATGTCTTCACTATTTTCAAACCATACGCCAGAGGCTAACAAAGCCAAGGTTATAAATTTCATGTCGCTTCCAGGTAAATGTCACTTTTTGACTGATCGATTTAGTTTCAAAATTCCAACGGGGGCTTCGAGAGTCGTTGACACACCCCAAATTTAGTTTATAGTCATCATACGAATCGAAATCTTATATCGAAAGATAATAGCGAGATAAACTCTTCGGAAACAGGATTTTTCAACTAATTTTTTAGCCTCCCAGGTGAATGTAACTCGTTGACAAATTGATTTCGATGATACCTAAATAACTTTTGCTGTTCAAATTTACAATTAAGAATTATTTTTTAATCATTCTTATCGTTCTAATCTTTTTTAGTATTTTCTTGTCACAGATAGAAAGTGACACGATTTCTATAAAGTCTTGATAAAACAAGTTGAAGAAACGTTAAAACACAAAATCATGTCTTCTGCCAATGATGGCACCTAAAAATTTCGACAAATGTTTCATGTCAAAGTCTAAATTGCCACTTTATCATTTTGTGTCCCGGTTATATAAATGTAATAAATTAGCTTTCGTAAAGTAGAATTCAAAGTTGAGGGGACAGAGTTCAATCCAGTTTCCACCCTGCGGTAACGTTATTAATCCATCGTCGTACAGAAGTTCAATTTCCTTTAGGAAATCGACTTTCTAAGTTTCTGATACAGAATATAATTCGATCCCAAATCGACAATAATAAATACCGAAGTAATCGAAGAGGTAGCTTCTCAACGTCAAAGGTTGAAAACTCTGCGAATTCGTTTTTCAGGGGGTGGACCGCATGGCTTGGGGATCGAGGAGGTATAAACCCCTGTGTAAATTGTTGTTCTGCTTTCATTTGTAATTGAACGAATAATACCCTGCCACTTCTGCCCCGTTCAACGTGGTAGCAGACCACGTACAACATCCCCTCGACCACATTCAATCCATTCCACGTTCCCAACCCCCTCCAGCTTCTGTCTGTTTCAATTTTATTAGCGACGAATTAGTTGCCGCTGTTTTAGCCAATTAAAACTCGTTAGTTCAACTCTCGGACCGGTTTGAATCGTCAAGCAGTAAAGAATTCAAGAGAGCTTTTCGACCGATTCGCCAATATGAACAAAAGCTTCGTCGTACGTACGTTCATTCATAAAAAAGTCGAATGGTTTGGTCATTTTTCAACTATTGATGTGACTGTACTGTTTTTGAAATTCCCGTTGATCTGATCGCACAGAAAAGAGGGAATCGGGAATCAATAGTTCAAATCGTCAAAGCACAAAATCCCAATGTTCAGCCTTTTCCGAGAAACAAAAAAAATTTATGACTTGACAATAATGTAAGAATGTAGTTTTCTACCACACATGCAGTAAAAACTCTTGTTTTTTGCCCTCCTTAATGGGATGGAAGTCACAGTTTTTTGACCAGGGAAAAAAAACTTTGGCAGGAGGAAAAAAAATATCGTAACCATAGTAACGGTGAAATAAACCAAGAAAGTGCTGCCCCTAGCGGAGAACGCCGTTCTCATGGTTCTAACCTCACTTTCACTCGTTTTTAATGCATATATGTGCCAGAAAATAAGATATGCGTATTTTGCAAAACTCGTCTTCACTCTCGAATTGCAACTCGTTCAACAAAATCGGCGCTCGACAAAAAACGCCTGCTTCCTTCCCCTTGACTCATAACGTACTATTTTTAACACTCGCTAGAAAAGCGTGATTTTTTAAGCCTGTGTAAAAGTAAAGCCCCAGTGGTAAAAGTTTCGCAATACACTATCTCACACTTCACATTTGAGATGGGATCATGGAAAAGATGAGGCTTTCGAAATATCGTGGGAACTAAAGCTCGATTCTTGTGAGTCTGAGAGGATGCGTGGCTTCCCTGTGAGTTTATATCGGAGTTCGTGGGGCCAAGAATATATTGATCTTCGGTGGTCAGGGGTAATGTTCGTAAATAATGAAGTTTATTGGTAGAGTCGTGTAAATGAGCGTGTAAATCGTAACTAGGAGCCCCTTGCGGACTCTGGGTGTAGGTTTCGTTGACTATGTGCCGCATGGGTCCTCGTCCGCCGAGTGGTTGAGCGCAGGATGAAAATGGTTTTCTCTTATTCAAACTGCAACACGTTTTGTGCCAATCCCCCCGATGCTCGCTTCTTTTATTTCCCTTTTTTCTCATTTGCCGTCTCTAAGTGGAACCCCGACTATTCCCCGATCCCGTTCCTCGTCTACGTTCACGTTCACGTCTACCCTCCCTTCCCGGGGGAGCTTTTTATGACTCGCTAACGGAAAATACCGTAAAATGTACCAAAGAATATCCAGCTCGAGCTTTCCGAAAGTTGTTCTTCTAGAAAATTTACACACTTCTCCTTATACCTTTTTTTCGCCTTTTAATACTCTTATTCTCTTCAGCTTCACCTCGCACTAGCTTCCCATGGCCCAGAATTACACCGATTGCAAGCTTCAAAGTGCTTCTCCAATTCACTCGGATAGTGTTCATCCGTTTCAATCTAGAACGTGGTAATAACTAGCCGAGATGGTCTCTTATCTTTTATTGGAAGATAGGGAAGATAAAACGTGAGGTAAACTTACCCGAATCGATTTCCGACCCACAACCTCTAGCTTAGCAAAAATGATTATTGAGGAGAAAAATTTTGGGGAATATTCAATTCGGTGATGATTTCTTGTTCTTTTACCCCCCAAAAGGTTTAGAAATTGGTCATTTACCTCATGTGAGAACTTTTCATGTGTAAAAAAGCGTAATTCATATCAGTTTATACTCAGACAGGTCTATGTTTCACTCGACGGAAGTTTTAGGCGGGTAAAACAGCTATTATGAAAATATTTTTCATCATCCCCCATATTTTCATACATTGTTGGTTTCAAGTTTTTTTTTTTTTTTTCATCTTCTTTTTCACTTTTCATTTCAATCATGTCCTCATACAAGCGTAATGCGAATTTACATCACAGAGTTCTCCGCGCGAGTTTCGCCAAATTTAAATTATTTCATATTACCGGTCCGGGAAATGTGAGAAACTTCCGCGATGTAGATTCGCGAACCCGCTCGAAAAAATTATACGGACGTTACTTTTTTCAATTTTATATTTCTTTCTGTCCTGCTTCGTTATTTATTTTCCCGTTGAGCTGGTCAATCGCTGAAACCGCAAATTCAGCGGTTTGGCGCTTCGCGCGATGCAGCGAAACCCCGGGAATGTAAAAAGCAAATACGAGCTGGAACAAGTGTAATTTGCCGTTGACTACATCCTGTTATTCCCGCCCATCTTTCTCCTCGACGACTGTACAACTTTTCGAACATTTATTCGATTTTATAGCGGAGAGCTTTCAAATTAAATACTCCGGGTAGAAGTGAGGGGTGCTTTTTCGCTACGATCCTCGAGGCCCGCGGGGGCGGGAAAACTGCGGGAAATAGAAAGCAGAAAGCAGAAAGTAGACGGGGAGGTCAGACGCTTCCACAAAGAGAGTCGAGGTGGTGGATGCCACCCGGTTAAAGCGAAAGAGGAGCACGGATCTTAAAAGGTATTCGAAGCTTTTCAGCAACAGAATTGCATTTGGGCGACGGTGAAACCTAATTTTCGACCATTTGCCCGATTGCGTCTAGCTTCTTCTTTTTTTTTTTCTTGTTTCTCATTTTACGTAACCTGTAAAGTCGCGAAACACTTTGGAGTTTATCGCCAGTAAATGCACGGCATCGATTCCGGTCGTGATTCTGAGCTCGAAAATAGGCAATAAAACCAAAAGAAGTAATTCTCCATCTGAAGATTACGCATAAGGATATTGTTTTGCTAATTCCATCATTGTGGACGTATCACCGTGAGATAAGCTTCTTTGATCAGGAATCGTTATCATCGGATAAAATTGCTCCAGGCTTTCCCTACACGCCAGAGATTTCACCCTGTGCGCATAAGCGAGAGGGAAGTTCAGCTGAAGATTCGCGATGAAATGCCATTGGGCTAATTCGAGTTAAGCGAGTAAAGCAAATTAAAAGGCTTGTCGGGAAGCTCCTTCCAGAAATGGAATTAGCACGGCCTAAGTGCCAGTTTGTGGAAGCGGGGAACCCTTTTCAGTTCAACTGGTTCAACCAGTCCCCTTCATACACTGGCTTTTTTACAGTCCGTTCGTACACAGCTACGGTTAGACGAAAAAAAAAAAAACGTTGAAACATTTAATCCGGATTTTCGCACCCGTTTATCTCTTGACTCTTACGGAGGTGTTAATTACTCATGCGTTTCCGTTAGTTCGAAATGTGGTCGGGAAAGGGAGGACGGGAGGACGGGAGGATCTTGGGATTACTTTTTCACGTCTTTACTGACCTTTATACATCTGTTGGAACGGCGCCGATAGACCCGGGAACACCGCCAGAGCTGGAGCTTAGTGGTTCATGTTTATAAGACCAGGCGAAGAGTGAGTCCGGGACAAAGTGAAAATCTCCCCGAATAAACCCGGATTAACCTGTACCCCAAGGCTCTGACAATCCCTGAGGGGCTAGTCGGAGCTCTTCTTCGAACATGACGATGTAGTCGGAGAAACAAGGAAAAATATGGGGACACGAATCGTTAAGGGTTTCGACAGATATTTAAGGCCACGTATCTCGATGTGGACTTTTCACAATATATATCAGTAATGTTATATAAAATGTTGAAGACCTTGAACTTAGCCTAATATTGAAAGTTCTGACCTCTAGCTTAACGGCTCGATCTGCCATCTCGAATCAGTGGTACTCCAATCCAGTTTTTTCATCATATCTCGACGACTATTGATCCTAGCGTGACGAACGTCATGACAAGAAATGAAGCTTACTAAATTCACTACAACAAAGGTTCAATACATTTTTCTTCTATCTTCAATAGTTTTTGTGTAATACAAGGCTGAAAGTATCGATATTTGTATAGAACCGTGTGAAAGTTATGTGCGCATTCACTAGTATTAGATAAAAACTATCAAAGATACGAGAAAAATATATTCAACCTTTGTTGTATAAAATTCGGTGAGCTTCATTTTTTGTAATAACCTTCGTCACGATAGGATCAATACTTGTCGAGATATAATGAAAAAACTGAATTCGAGCACCTTTGATAAAGAACTTTCCGACTGTTCAATGTTAGGCCAAGATGAAGCTCTCTACCAACTCATAGGTCTTGACTGATCATATTTTCATCCAATTTTACTGAATTAAATATACGTCGACTGATCTCAAACGCCAAAAAGGCATAAAAGCACAATTTTAAGTTCAATTCTGAACAAAAAGATGCCAATAAACATTTTGAATTTACGCAAAAATACGGAACCGGTACGAAATCTACGGAATTGTAATAGTTAACCGTTTAGTTTCTCACTTGCATGTGGATTGCAACTATTTCGCTCTCTTTCACATTTGAGATCAGTGAAGATAAATATTCTACGAATTCCACATCGAAATGGAGTACGCAGCATCCCCCATTAATCATGAATCTTTCCTGTCGAAGTTCTGGAATGGATTCACCACACGATTAAACTCTACGATCTCTGACCTCCCAGAAGAAGAGTCGTGTGCGGTTGTCGCGGGTCATCGAGTTTGGATGGTTTTCAAGTTCTCGAAATTAGTCGGAAGCTTGTTCCGACCGTGGGCGAAGCTTGCAGGGCTCAGCCTCCGTATTAAAGACAAAGCTAATTATCGCAAGTGGGTCCAAACCACCCCAGGGGTTGAACGCGAGGTTCACCGAGTCTGACAGACGAATGTAGGTACTGTGCGAGTCGGGGGTGCGCGCGGTTTACCACCGACAACATTTTTTGCGGGTACGGACGTAACGGCCGGACAGGGGGAAGATATTCCTCGCGCAGAATTGATGTTGGATAAAAAAAAAAGAAAAGAAAATAAGGAGAAAAAGCCGTGTATAATATGCCGGGGAATTCATTTCAACGTAGAATAATCATCAGCCATCCTGTAGCTCGGATTTCAACGTTTGTTCTCAGAGTTTGGTCATTTGTCAAATGTCGCTGTGTTTTGCGACTGTGAATGATCGCGCGACACAGAGGCAAACTTAGATGGCAAATAAAGGTCTCGCGAAACGTACACGTTTCTGCACATGAGTTTGTCGTATACTCCTAACTCTGTATGCCAAACACCGATTTATAATTGCCAGAGTTTATAATAACCTGGGAATTTCACAGTTTCATCATCTGATCATTTTCACGGTTACGTCAAAATTGTGATGAATTAATCTTACTTGTTTCTTCTCTTCATACAGTCGAGATACAACTTTAGAAATTATTTTAAGAGCTTAACGAATGTCTCACGTAAATTATTATCGATGCTACAGCTCTTTGAAGATTTTCCAAAATGTGGCTTGATTTCTTATCTGAAAATGAAAAAAGAATTTCTTCATGAACATGTCCATGGATTCCTCAGAGATTTTAATCTTGCAGATTTTTCGAACCAAATATCTTCAAAATTTAATCATAAACGATTTTTTATGATCAAGAACATAATTAATGCCGTGTCTTCTGGATTGGAAATTGTGTTCAAATTCTGAACAATTGGGTTTTTCGAAAAGACTGAACAACTTTTGAGAAGCTTTATCAACGATAATTGATGACTTAGGCTAAAAAAGAACCGTAAAAAAAAATGAGAAAAAGATGCAATTGCTTTATTCAGTCAATGATGTCGTTTTGAAGATGACCTCAATATCGCCAGTGTAGGGTGTGTATCTGAAAAAGGGGGCTGACGATCATCGCATCTGTGTCCTGATATCTGTGGAGTGATAAACCGTCAGGAAGGACGTAAAATTCTTTTCAACCGAATTGCCAGCCATTTCTGAAGTTACAGAGCCCGAAGCTATAAGCACACACTGGCCGGTAGTTTATCAGAGTTTAAAGTCAGGCTGTAAGACACACGGTCGAGTATACAAGTTTAGTAAACTGCTCTCTGGATGGGTTTACAACGCCTCGAAGTCGACTTCCTTAAAACTCTCTGTCCATTACCAAGAATTTTACCCCCATTACTTTTGAATGCCATGTGCTACTCTTTGGCCTGGTACGTTATTTGTCTTGAAAACTATCCGTCGATGAAGGGTGGGTCGTCCGAAGACCGGCCCTTTCATTTATTACCTCTCCAGGGTTCGGCCAAGTTCGGTACAAATTTAACGTCCGAACCATTCGGTGCCACCTTTTGCACCGAGTCACATCAATTTCGTGCTTTTTTTTCTTGTAGATTTAACGAGCGGGTTACTTGTTTTATCCTCCTCCAGGGAACGCTATGAATCTGGTAGAAAACAAGGTCAAATGAAACAACGGAAGTATAAATTCTGACCCCTTTTTTTCCCACCACTGAGTTTTGGATCCGCGGTGAACAGTTGGGACGATACATATACACAAAAAAATAAACGTAAGACCTCCGTCAGCGAAGGGTTGTGGTGGTGACGAAGGCCGACTCGAGGCTAGCAAAAGTAGGGCGACTCCACCGTTGCACCATGGCGAATATGAGGGAATACCGGCAAAAGCGCCAGGGAAGTACATAAAAAAAATAAATAAAAACGTCCTGCGATAAAGATGAGACATGAGTCGGGGATTCCACGGCGAAAGAGCAAACGGTATGACAGAGAAAAATTGAGAAATGAAAAAAGACGGAGAGCGGAAACAGCGCCACGACAGAAAACCAGGAAGTAAAGCGCGTCAACGCGAACCCTTATTTATGCTGGTAAAGTTTTACGGAAAAAATCATCGGGCGAAAAAGTTGGAAAATAATTTCCAGATTGAGATTTCAGATCAATACAACGAGAATTAAAGTAGTCTTTTGTTTTCTATGTCGTTTTTTTCCGACGATCTGAAAATCGAAGATGAAAAACAGTGAAAGATCTCAATCAATGCTGACAGCTGAAAATTAGCCACAATTTGAATTTCGTATCCATAGTCGAAGCCTTTCGATCAGAGTTTCAAAATTTGGTGACTTTTTAGAACATTTCGTACTTTTATTTGATAAAAGTTGAATTGTAACAAAAAATTTTTGTTGTTTCTTTTACTTGCGTCCTTTTTTTTTATATCACTCACACTTTTTTTTCTTACATTTCACTCTTCCACCACACCACGCGTAGACAAGTTTAATTTAAAATAAGAGATAGAAATCCTCGCAGTGAAGAAAAGCGGCGTCTTAACACGTTCGCAGTGAAATAAAATATATTTATTCTTATATGTAATTTAATATTTTCTCCGAAGAGCGAGAGAAGAATTTTCAACAGCTATAAAATGAGACTGAAACTGATGTGGTTCTTTTTTCTTCCGACTCGATCCTGAAGAATTATCAAATTGTGTGATAGAAATATCGTATCCAGCAGGTATGGAAGTTCGGCGTTTCAATCTTTACAAAGTCCATGCATACCAGCCAGTTCTAAATTCCGAGTTTCAAAAGAATGAGAGAGAAAAAACATCTCAAAACCAAAGTTACCCAAAAAGTACAGCGTCCGTCCATCAGAAAGTAGAATCTTTCCATACCGAGTCCCCGGGCCTTTGGGACAAACACTGAAACCTGAAAAGTTTACTAAAGTTCGAATAGTAGTGAACAGGAAATATAAATGTCAGATTGGAATCGACGGGAAAATTTACACCACGTTGTATCCGGAGCAATATACATCCGCAGAACAGAATCTCTGATTCGGGACGCTCTACTCTGATCACTCAACGTCGTCTCAACATCAGTTGATGCACGAATTAACCCCAATTAACCCTCTCCTCCCCCTCCCAATGATCGTCTTCGAGGGTTCTAAAGTGCGGAAGCAATCTCGAGCAGTCAGATCGAGCTTTTCACTGCCAATTAGACATTACTATCGTTAATGTTCTGCAGCACGAGTAATCAGCATATGGAAGATTGTCTGGCTAGTGCGGAAAGTAGCAGTAGATATGCTGAATGTGAAAAAGAAGTTTGGCGAGTGCTTCAATGAAACTCGTACTCGATTTGAGCAACAGACAAATAATGTCTGAAAGCTGAGGAAATGTTTGGGTTACGAAAATGAAGTTAGGCAACATGCTGTTTCTGACATTACAAGGAAAAGGATATCAGTTACCGTTATTCTCTGCTAAATTCGGAAAAATATTATAGAACGAAGGCAGCGAAGGGTTGTTCATGTTTCCAATCTATGAGTGAATTAAGGATTCAAAATTGAACTTTTGTAACGGACTAAAGACTCAAGACCCCAGAAAATATTCTTTTGTTTTTGGTCACACCTGCACTGAAAATCTGATTCTTGAAGCCTGTGTAGCGTGCGTAAAGTGCCTCATTCCTGAACAGTGCAGAAAGTTTTCGCACTTGTAACACAATATACACTGTAAAAAACGTTTGTTGTAAACTTCCAACAAGGAGTCATGAAATCACTTAACATTTTAGTGAAATTAATTCACGAATACGATGAATTTACTACATAATCTTGTAAAATCCACTTTGCTATACTGAAATTGTATTTTTACAAGCCTTTCGTGTAGTTCAATCATTTTTTACGGTGTACAGTTCTGTATGACTGAATGAAATTCTATTCGATTCGGAGTGAAAAACGAGCGCTGTCAGTATGCAAAGTGGATGATTCACGGGATGCGCATGCGCCAACTTTTCTCTCCTTCTCTCGATAAAAAGAGATGAATACACAGGGTATCGATGAAGCGACGATGTGTGAGCTTGGATCTAGGACGGTGATAATAGTCGACACCTGGTTTCTCACCCTTGAGGGACTTCAAAGGGCGTGTATGGGTGCGGGTTGGTGTATTTCGGGGAATACCTCCGGGCCCTTACTGTGACCTGTCCTTTACAGGCCGCCTTATGATACGTGGGAGGCTCCTGATGGCTCGAACGACTATATATATAATTAATTTTCAAAGTGTCTGACGCGCTTATGCGACACCATCCCTTGTCTCCGACGAAGCGAGGTGGCTGAATACGAGGGGCGTTAAATGAACAGAAATTGTGAAAAGGTTGAATTCAATTAGACGTTTGCAAACCTCCGAGTTTTCATGCTCGTATATCGAATCGCGTAAGCGATCTGTTTGAAATTCAGAATAAATTTGTACCCGTACCGCGTTTGGTATAAACCAGATCTCATTAGACCACGGTGATATTGAATCGTCATTGAAATTCACTGAGATTGTTAATTATACGGCGCGAAGGTTGTACAACGACCACGACCGCAGATGTGGATGTGGGGTAATTTAAACGTTACGTAATCGTACCTGGTTAAATGTGTTTTTCCCTTTTCAGAAGAGGGGACGAAATTTGAAGGCAGCATTAAAAGCCACGACGTAAAGGGGGAGGTGTGGTAATATATTTAATTACCAAATTACTTTACCCTCGGCAAATGTACCGCGGGTCGACGTTTAGTGTTAAAAAGTAACAAATGCAACAGCGATAACCATGCCCAATTTATCCTCTATAATAAACGCCGCGCGGAAGGAGACTGGATACATAAAAGCACTTTTATTACCGTCCTGCAGGAGGAGGACGTGCTGCTGCCACACGGCTTCGTAAAACTTGTGAAAATTCATATCCATCCGATTGAATTCGTTCATTGTTCTCAAAGCTTCGAGTTCTCGGTCCTCCGGGTACCTCACGTACTCTGAATACATTCTACTCATAGATGACCCCCATTGTTAACGTTGAAAAAAATTTTAATTCCATATCCCATTCATAGGACAATGAGAAAATGAGATTCTGTTTACTAGTGCAGTGAACGTCAGAATCCACTCGCCGAAGCACTGCTTCCACGTCAGATGGAAAGCAGCAGTGGAAACAAGGAACAAGAAATGAGAGCATGAGAAGGGTAGCTTATGGCTTACGATAGAACGTGACAACAAGGGACTGTCTTCTACGGCGATATTACTGTCTCAATTCGAAAGAAAATATCTCAGTTGACAACCGTAACTGTTACCAGTTTCAGTGCTGCACCTTGTACCGTAGAGAACTCGGTATATCCACCACACTTTTACAACTATCTTCAATCGTAGTGGTTTTGTGTCCTGGGCAACGTAAAGGTAATAGATACCCACTGGACTGGCCACGTACAAAATGAACACAATGCTGGTACATCCACAGGAATGTAAATTCGCAGGGAAGACCGCGCGGCGGATCGATTTGATCCAACCATTTAAATGTACTGAAAGATCAGAATTTCCTTATCAAAGAAGTGACTTCAATTCAACATGGAAATAGCAGAATAAGATTCAGAATCTTCAGAAAACGATATCACAGAGAAAAAAAACCAGTAAGAGGAACAGCCTTATGTTCATGTCAATGGAAATCAATGGAGAAAAAAAGAGAACGGAACTAGGTAAAGAAACGGATCTTCAAAATTCACCTTGACAAAAACCACGGGATCAAGAATTGAGCTCTCAAAGCTCAGACTTTACGTCAGTAAATTTTTTTAACAATCTGACCTCGAAGGGTAAAAATCATTCTGATAAATTACGAAATTTGTGCATGACTCTAACTTTGGATGAACCATCTTTTTCGTTTTGACCTACCCAGCTACGGTCCTCCATAAAAATGTTGAAACCCCAGCTTTTCACGCAGACGGAATGAAGAGCTTTTCACGAGGACCTTCAGGATGAGTGAGTTTCGCCCAATTCTAGAACCGGACGTCCGTAGCTCCTTTATCGAACATTTAAAAGGTGTTTGCAGAGAGGGTCTGGAGATTTTTGTATTGTCGTGTTGAAATTCTGGTGATTTTCTTCTTTTTTTTCACCCACGATGCGTTCGGTTTGTTCAACTTCGTAGCATCGGGTAAATCCGGTAAGCCGAACCCGAGATTTGATGATATTTTTGCGTGCCCACCCTCAACACTCGTCGGATAATACCCAGTTGAACAGGAATTACAGAAATCATCGTTTCGGATCACTCGCCGTCTGTATGTTCGGATTTAACTTCACATCGCTTCAATCTTCGAGCCCATATAGGAATAGCGAAGCTTGATAACGTTCTGGGTTATTCCCCACATCAACTTGATTAATAACGATAATAAAAGATACGCGGATCGGATGATACAGCCAACCATCATCAACGGGATTACGCAATTTGCTAAGTAACGACATTCATCGAACAGTTTGAATTAGGTTGAGTTTGATGAAGGGAGGGAAAGAGAGCTTGCGGACTTTGAAATCTCTATGGAAATTATCAGAGACTTTATTCGGTAAATATTACGAAAAAGTGGAAATCTGTGTCAATAAAATTTGTCGTTTTTTGAAGATTGAAATATAGGGAGAAAAGCTCGAAGGCTTTCGTTGAGAAAGAAATATAAGGACTCATATTCATTGAACGTTGCCTCGATACGTACAGACCCGGAAGCCTGTGTTTGGAAGCAAATAAACTCGTCTGCATAATTAAATAAACAAATTTATAGTCATTTCCGGAGGAGTTTCAAAGACTAATTGCCAGTTATAAAGTCGAGGCGGAAATTGGAGCGAGAAGAGTGAAAGAAAGGAGAAAATTGGACCCGGAGGCATTGGGAAAAGTGGAAGAAAAGTTAAACACCGAAATAGTCGGTTTAATTTCAACCCTCGTTAAGCTGGGGGTCGCAATAATAATACAGACTCAGCAGTTTTCCTAATTTTTTATTTTATTTTTCTACCTAACCACCGTTTTACCGGGCAAACAAACCTCGGTGGATATATTTGCATAAGAAAACTAAACGCCGCAGTGCTCCGGGAGTCTATTCCAATCCTGTTGAGAAGAGGAAAACCTATTAAAAGCGTTTTAAAAATAAGAAAAGTATTCTCGAACACGAAGTAAAGAGTTACTAAATTAGTCACTTACCAGTAAATAGCTGTTGCAAGGAAAGTTGTTGTACCTCGACGAAACTCGTCGCTCAAAAGATAATTTGATTAATTCTATAGCTAATGGAGACTGAGTGGCATTCTTACCCTTTTCACCGGGAACCTTATCGCTCTGAGCTTTTCGCTGAAAAGCTTGCAGTCCAGTAAAATTAGCAAAAATAGACAAATCAATTATTTAAGATCTATAAACTAGTTGAGACTTTCATTTTGGCCCACTATTGAAAGAACTGAAAGTCCTGACCTTCAACTGGACGGTATGATCCGCGATCTTGAATCAAAGGTACTCGAATTCAGTTTTTTCAACATATCTCGACAACCATTAATCCTATCCTCACAAAGGTTATTACAAAAAATGAAGCTTACTGAATGTTCTACAACAAATGTTGAACACATTTTTCTCGTATCTTTAATAGTTTTACTCTAATACATCAGTGAATGTGTACATAATTCTCACAAGGTTGTACACAAATATCGATACTTTCAGCCCTGTATTACACAAAATCTATCAAAGATAAGTAAAAAAATGTACTGAAATTTTGTTATAGAGAATTTAGTAAGCTTTATTTTTTGTTCTAACCTTTGTGACGATAGGATCAATAGTTTTCGAGATATGATACAAAAACTAAATTCTAGCACCTGCGATTCAAGATCGCGGATCCAGCCGTCCAGTTTGAGGTCAAAACTTTTACTAGGCGAATATGAAGGTCTCTACCAACTTATTGATCATAAGTCATGAATTTCTATATTCACTACATTTTCATCTAATTTTATTGGACTATTGAAGCTATTTTTCTCAATACGTACCTGAATGAAAATATTGATTCTGGTAATTTAAACACTCACCTTCGGTATTATCTACTACGATTGTACATTTCGAACAAGACTCGGATTCTCGCCAATTAAAATGATTTTCATCCCTCTGGCAGATTCTGAAATGCGATATTCGCACCTCCTCGAGCCATTCTAACACGAATGCGAAAGCTCGCGGGTTGACGACATAGCTTTGGTGTTAGAATGTAAGGTAAAATTTTCTGTATGATATTGGTTCTCGTACTGGGGTGGTTTACGGTCTGAGAAGGTTATTGGCATCCGGTTCAGTACCGTGAGTTAGAACAGGGTGAGAACGTGAACACGAACATGAGAACGAGAGCGAAAACGAGAACGAGAACGAGACCCAGTCTGGGGATGGTAGACGAGCTGGGATTACGTTGGCAAGCGTGGAACAGCCATTTCCGGTTAAAGCCGGAAGTCGGGCACATTGCTCCGCTCCGATATTCGAGAATCAAACGAGCGATCATCTCTGCGAATACGCGATCCAGGAATTATATTTTATTTCAAGTACATTTTACCGGCTCAATATCGGCTGGAGATGCGCGTATGTCACGGGACATTATCATCCGCGAAGTCGACTCAAGCTGCGAAAAAATTTCATCCAATTAAAATAAACACGAGTGAATTAATTATCTCTATATTTAATTAACGGAGTTACAGAAGTTATTGTGTTCTCACAGATGACACGCTGTTGCAGAATGTTTCAGAGTCTCTTCCACAGTTTTTACAATTTTTTGTTACGTCTGCAAAGTTTACTCCGGGTCATAATTAACATTGTTATACTACAAGATCGTATTTTCTAGCCTATGAATTGCGTCACATATCTGAGGATGATTCAAGACCGATGAAAATATATCTAATCACGAGGTATCTAATATGTCTAATCCCAACTAGACTCCTTGTGCCATATAATCAAGCATAGATTTATACCCTTAATTGGAAACGTGATGATAACAAACGTAGAAACTGACTGAAAAATCTTCAGAGAAATATTTCGACACCCGATATATTTACTCTGTATGAAATAAAATTGGCGGTACTTTGGATTTCGCGGTCTGAAAACGCCCTAACAAAAATTGATGAGCTAGAAATTTATGTCGAGGGTAGTAAAAACGCGAAATCGCTAGATCTTGGCAGACCTTACAGTACGCTCTTACAAATCGGCATATCCTGAGAAATTGCAACGCGACCACGACATCAAAAGATTTAACGTTCTCAGATAGCAAATACTACGTGAAATGTATTGCATCGCGATACACAGAAAAGGAACGGAATTTTTCTCTAAAACTGGAATAAAGTTTTAGGTACGTAGTGAAATGTCGAGTATCCAGTGATTTACTACTTTTTCCACAAATTTACAACCTACTTTGCCACAATTGACATTTTGTAAGCAGAAATCTCCTTCTAGTGACTCTGATCACTAATCCCCTCAAAATTCGATAAGGTCCTTCGTTAATAAAATTCATTCACGAAACTGAATACGGATTTTTCTGTAATTTCTCATTTTTTTTTCTGAATTGTAATAAAATCGCAACGTGCAATAAAATTTGGTAGAATTTCGTTCGATTTCTTCCTTCCCGAGGAGCTGCTGGACCATCTCTGGAAGCCCCTTAAGGTTTAAAAGCGAAGGGACGGTACGAGGAGGGCGACTTCCGGTACGCAGGGTAACGAGTCATTTCCTCTTCGCCTCCACCTCCCGCGAGAACCTCTCACCTCGTCACCCCGTCACCCCATCGTCGTCTCCAGTCTCCAGTAGTGCTGCCTCGACCCCATTTATAACCGGAACCACCAAAGCTCCTCGAATATTACCGGCTAAATGCCTACGCCTGGAAAAACTGTCAGAGAAAAGCGTCTTTTTCAGCCGGTCCCACTTTGCAGACGTAGACCTTTTCATTTATCTTTTCTTATCACGAGGATTGAGACAAACATAATTGCACGTGATTTTTTCTTGAATCTGCTTCCAGAATTTCAAGATTTTGCTAAATTTACCCCAGCCTCAATGAAACAGTTGCAGAATCTGCCTGTCTTGACGTTTTTATGCGCGACGTTTATCGCGATATTGTCTTCAGGCGGGAAGATGCCCTCACGAGCTGTTATTAAAAATGACACGCGGTTGTATATCACAGTCAATGTTCATTACCCATGATGTGGTATGTAGACTTTGTTGTATACGAGTTAAGAGCTTTTCCGAAGAAGCCGCACGGTTAGACGAGGCAAGCCAGTCGAGCAGAGTTACGAGTGAAAAAAGAATATGGCTAAAAGAAATAACAGGATACAAAGGAAAAAACAAAATTGATGCAAAGTACGAAACCATCCACACCAGGGGATGGAGGCACTGGAGCCGAGTCTCCGAACGTACCATCAAGCATCAATATCCATAAGGCTGCTCTTTGTTATTCAAAGTTTAGGAAGAATAAATTTTCCGAGTTAGAATGTGTACTGTAATACCATAGAGAGAGAGAGAGAGAGAGAGAGAGAGGGTGAAATTTATCCAAGGGATTTTCGAGGAATAGAACAAAAAAAAAAAACATCCTGTCGGAGATTAATTTATCTTCATTCAAAATGCTTTTAGTTATTCCTTTACCGTAGCTGAGGTCAGACGCTCGTCTCACGTCTAACCTCTAGAAAATTCCTTTTTATAAACTTTTTAACTAACGATAAATCGGTCTTATGATTAACCGTGACGTCATAATTCACTATTTCAACACCATATTCGAATTAGGATAACAGACAGCGCTGGTGGTACCAAATAGTGACGTCACAACGTGGCGCGAAGGACATGAATTTGAATGGACAATATATTGTAATCTAGTCTTTGTAGTGACGGTTGATATGTTTCAACTAATTATTTATTTGTCAGTAAAATTATAGTAATTCGTGATTCAATTGAGTCCACTGTGACATGGAATGTGAGTAAACCAGCTCGTTTCCCTGGTTCTGAAGAGCACATGATAATAATAATAATAATAATAATAGAAGGTGAATTTGATGTTCAGACGTTGTGTGTTGGATGCAGCCAATTATATTTGCATATGCTGCGGTATTCAAGAAATGCATTGTGTGTAAGCAGCTTGTACGGATTGTGTAGAATTTGAAATGTTCAGAATTTACGATAACAAGACTACGGTTTGTGGATGGATCTTAAGCTTTGAGCCTTGAACCGAGAGTCTAGTCTTGAGTAGTCTAGTCTAGTCTAGTAGTCTGTCTAGAGTCTGGTTCTGTGCTATGCTATTAGAAGGCTTATGGCAGCAGGAGGTACCAGAGACACATTGAGTGACATTCAGACAGACAAAGGTACACAGTGGATTAAATTAGGTAAATCTACGAGTGTCTTAGACACCCGAATGTATTCGAGCATTAATTAAGGGATGAAGAGGGCAAACGAGTGAGAGATGGGTGGGACACTCACACAGAGAAAATCGCTTACCTGGGGTAGTGCTAATTATAACGTCTAACTAGATCAGCGTGGAACCTCATTATTCTCCTTTGACGTTACCATTAAATTCATTATCTACACCGCGGCAAGATTTTCCATCCCTCCGAGCCTCGGACCCACGCCAAAATAATGACGCTGCTATAATTCGATTGTAACGAACGATCAGAATTCGAGTGCTTTTAGCTGGTCTTCGAATATCATCAAAATCGAGGGATTTTTTCACGAAAGCACTGGATGGTTATCAAGCGTCAGTTCTATGATTTCTTAAGGTGTGAAAATAGCTGAGAACGCGGATCGCACGATTCGATTCCTAACCCCGGAATCAAGTTAATTGTGGAGGAAAAGCAATTCTTCGTTCCTCGAGGTCGGGATTGGATAAACCGATTGTCCCCGATATCTCACGCCCAGCGAATTTCATGATAAGATTGGGCCACGTTCCAATCTTGCAAAGATCTATTTCGTCGACTATTCGTACGTATGTACATACCTCATACATACGTGAATCCGTGTTGTCTATGTTTGTGAGAATTTTGCTTCATTCGGAGTTCCAGTCTGTCCTCGAAGATTTAATGAAACAAAAGGACTATTTTAGTGAGTATATCGGTGCATGCGGAGGTAAAAGGTAACCAGGGAAACCCTTCCGAGATGGAAAGCCGTAAAAAGTCGAAGAAATTTATACCGAAGACCAAAGAATACGTTCATTTAGTAAAACTTTATACCATATATATATACCAAGTTAGTATTCTTTCTTTCGAAACTTCCCGATTGCTAAACGGGGGAGGGGCAGGAGGAGGGGGGGAATTCTTTACTTCATCTCAAACTATTAAGTATGAGAAGAAAAAGATTTTTCACTTCCCTGAATAAATTTACTCGTAATTTATCTTCGTTTCTAAAATCTCTTTAGGAATTATCCAAAGAATATATTCTCAACACGGACCTTTCATCGATCAATGAAAGTGAGACTGTCCAGTAAGGGTTGATACCCAATGAACTTTGGTCAACTTCGCGCTTAAAATACAATAACTTCGCGAAGAATAGAAGAAAACGCGATTGGTGAAAGAATTTTTCCAAAAACGGACAAAAATGTATTTCATAATTCATAAAAAACATTCATAAAAAATGGGTGCAGTGAAAGCTTGAAGGATTCCCTTACGAATAAAATAACTTCCCGTTTTATTTTTTTAGACACTTTGTTCGACTACAACTGTGGTGCTTATCTACTTTTTAGGCGCTTTTCGCAAGCTCTACGTCGGTGGAATTTGAAAGCAATAATTTCAAAGATAAATTCGATTTTTGCTTTCCGAAATTAAGCTCAAGTTGTGTCACAATTTTCGAAGCCGTCCATTTCTCTTTAAGTTATACATAAATTTGGTCCCTCGATATGAAATCATGATATCTTCAACTTGGTAATAAGAATGTAAGCCGCAGAGGTCTGCGAACCGGAACAAAAGTTCTTCTTGATGTTATTCTCTCGCTGTGCTTTTCTCGACGTCATCCTTCACGGCCAGTGCGAGCCCCGACCTCGGAGGCAACCCTTCGTGCGTAAATTGAATTTTTTTGTTCTCTCTTCTTTCCCAATGAATCCGTGGTGAAATAAATGTAATTTCATTCAAATTCGGTCGCACATTTTCAGGCCTTAGAGGGTACGATATCCGTTTGACCTCACGAATCCTTTCCAACGCTGCAACGATAAGATTGGATCCCTAAATTGAGTGGAACGAGACGTGAGTGATCGTGGCTTGATTATACTACAGTCGTAAATTCATTATTCATACCCATTTAATATTTTCGTGGTGTAATGTTTCACTTGGAAAGTGAGAAAGAAGGAAAATTAATCTCCTCGCTGTACCCACACCCGTTTTTTTTTTTTTTTTTTTTTTGATGAAATTTTTTCTTCCCTCGTCACGACGAGGACGACGACAAATCTTTATCTTTATCTTCACCCGCTCATCGTTACAATTTTCAAATTTATAGAACGGTACAAAATCTCATCAGGTTGACGATGCAAGACTCTTGGTAAATAAAGCTCAAGGCTTTAGAAGAGTAAGAAACGTTAATTCAGTCCAGTTTATGTAACGGCGACTTTATAGCCACACCGTCGGAAGACACATAAGGTAAATTTCCGTTGAAAGAGTTTGGATATGGAAATGGTAAGTTTGAACCGTAGAAGTTGCCCCATGAGGCAGCAGCGACTGCAGCTTTTCCAAAAAGTTTTCAGCAAGAGACTCAGCCAGACTCCAGGGTCTAAAGAGCGAAGGTCCGTACATCCGGGACACCGTGACGGAGCTCAGAAGATCCTGCCAAGTGCAAACTGGCAAGAGAATGAGAAGGTAGAAGGTAGAAGGCAGTAGGTTGGAGGTTGGAGGTTGGGAAATGAAGAAGGGAGGATTCAAAGACGTCGGAAATGCGCGAAGCTAAACTCTGCATGCAAACAAGTCAATGCGATGAAACTCTGAAAGCAGAGCTTCCACCGTTGCCAGCCAGGCATTTGACGGAAACACTTGCGAAACTATATACAGGCTTTGCGGTTCTCTGGGGAGAAATTACGCAATCAATACTGTCTCGCAGAGGATCTGCAAATAAAGAGAAACACACACACTTGTTCAACGCGAATTTGAACCACTCAACAACTATACCGATGATGATAGCGAACGAGAAACGTCATCTATACCGTGCTTGTCTCTGGAAACTGGCCAGTTTCAGCCTAACACTCAAGCAGACTGACCAGTTTCCAGAGATAATGTGGTGTGCAGAAAAAATTGACCTTTTTCACGATAAACACGCGTCTGTGAGAAGTTTGGTTTGGTTGAATTGGTTTCTAACTAATTCAGGTAATTGGAAGGACTAAACGTTTCCAGAAACTTGAAATCGGTGGTCCAATTGAATTACATTGATTTCAAAATCGACTGCGACGCGGACTGGCCAGGGTCGAAGTTGATCGAAATCTAGACCCTGATGGAATCTGATAGACGAAGATCGAGGGTTTGGATTACCGGAAAACATATCGGAACGGGGCTGAGCGAAAGAATCTGTGTGGAAAGCGAGTGAAAAAAGCTCTTCATCAGATTTGATCACCTTTTGGAGATAATCCAGACTCCAATTACAAGGAACACGTTACAGCATCGAAAATCAAGCTTCTCTTCACGTCCGCCACTCGTCACCCCGAGAATTTTTATAGGCACATGTAGTGGCTTCGAGTATCGGTTCTAAAGTATTTCGCCCGAGGGTGCAAGAAAAAAAATGAGAAACCGTGAAATAACGCGTGAGAAGAAAGAAGAAATACGATCTTGATCACAGATGGATATTCTTATCTGTCTTGAAATTGGACAGTTTCTGTCGCCTTACGGTATACTTTGGCAAAAAATATTAGGGGATGATACCGCGAGCGATTGCCAAACGTAACGGCTATGTCAGCAATATCTGCGAGTCTGCGGAAGGTATCTGTAGCTTTTTCAATCCTTGTTTCGTTCAGTTTTTGAAGAAGAACAGAATTAATCATATCAAAACTCCAAAAAAAGTAGATAGTTTGGGAATTATTCACGGATAAAAATTCTCCAAAATAAAACAAAAATAATTGTACTTCGAGAAGCTAAAATGGATCAACCCATTGTTAAAGTTTCTCGGGTTGTTGAACACGAATCTGAACAATACTAACGAGGTCTAGGTCATATTTTCGAATTTCGCGATAGTGGTCCAAGACTCGTTAGATTCTGGTCGAATTTGGTGACGGAATCTCTTTTGACTCCCTGAATTCGAACGTGACGATGAAAATACGAAACTCTGAAATTAAATAATAATATTTTCCGAGCTCCAAGCGAGTGCCTGAAGCCATTTTTGCTCGTACCTATCCCCCATCGAAAAGTGACTGCGGTTTGTCGATAAGTCGATCCTAATTAGCCGAGTCAACTAATCATCCACACCAGTATCGTAAAAGTTAGTTGGAATAGCCACGACGTAGGATGAGTTTGGTGGTTATTACTATTCGAGTCAGTCCCGTAGCCAAACGTGAGACAATTAAACGAAAACGTGCCATCCTCCCTTCGGTTCGGGACGGATGTTCTTCCTCGGTTTCTAGCAGCAGCAAAGAACGCTTCGTTGCTTGAAGTTTGAACGATAAAAATTAGAGCGTCTCGATAGATTCTACTTGTCATAACCAAAGGAAATGGTTCCCGAGAAATCCTGACTTCCTTACCTCCCCTCGAGACGACACAGAGAACGAAAATTGTCCCCGAGCTTTTGTGACGAGACCTCGTCTTAAATTTAGTGGAAAATAGAATTTTCTTGCTGGCTCATTGAGACCATCATCTATCCGCTTTTCACTGCTCGAGTTCAGCCAACAGACTCAATTTCGCGTGAGATTGACTTAGCTTTTGCGACAATGCCTGCGGCGATTTTTCTTTCTCTCTCTCTCTCGTTTTATCTTCCTCGTATAACTGAAACTCGGCGTAATCGTTCGCACTTTCTTTCATTTCACCCAACCAAAGGAAAAACGGAGATCTTCTCGTATGACAATAGCACTGTCCTATAGGACATTGTGGATAAAAGGAAAACGGAAAAATGAATATCACCGAGCTGGTCACAGCCAGGGAGGGCAGACTTATGGGTCATGTGTGAGAGGGGTGACGATGAGACGAAAGATAACCAAGGGTTGTGAAGTATGGGAAAAGGCTGCCCAGAATACCCAACAAGACGTAGTAGCGGAACGACCGAAGCCTGAGTAGCGACAAACTACGGTCAGCTATTTTTAGACTCTATTTTATTTTTGCTCCTTTTTCGAGACGTTGATTTTCACCGGTTCAGTGGTTCAATTACTGTACAGAATAAAGTGCTTCAACTTCAGATTCAGAGATCATGAACTACCGAGACGAAAAGCTCACTGACTTTATTCTTTATTCTTCATTCTATCATTTCTTTGAAAAATATTGATGAGTTTTTTCTGAACAATGATCGAAAATTGTGAATAATGATTCTATCCTCGTTTTTGGTCATCAGGTCCACAGCACATTAAGCGGGTCTTGATTCTCCGATTCGAATGAACTAAATCGCGATGCTCTGGATTTCGAACCACGGTCGGGGTGGCTTCAATCGTTCCCTGAGCGACCGGTGGTAGCAGAACTTTAAGACGAGAAGGGATAACTGATAGGGCAAAAGTATACCAAACGAGAAAGCACGATGGAATGAGAAATGAAAGGGGAGAGAAATACCAGACCCCGAAGATGAGATCTGAGTCGTGACCCAATTTCCACGTGGCTACTTCATTTATAACTCCTTTGTTACCCGCAGTTTTTTTTCTTTTTCCATTTTGTCTTCTTCTTGCTGCTGGTTTTTTGCTTCCGATCGCAGAACCCTGGGCAAGATCAAGACGAATGCTGCTCCTTTTTATCGAACTAAATTTGTCGTCTGGCCTAGCTGACGTCAAATTGAGTGAATTGCGTCGCAGACAGGGGCTGCACTGATTACCACATACTTAGTCACTCATTCAGAGCAAAAGTATATTTCGTTGACAGCAGACTTCGATCAGGGATCGAAAAAGCTAGAAAATTTGAGATCAGTTCACGTGACATTAACCCCGGCTGCAAGGGGTGCAGTAATTGGCGTCGTCGACCCCCTGCGAGTACGTGGCTCGCGAGATCAGATAAATTATTCGTGATATGGCACGCGATTATCGTCGGAGAAAGTCTGATTATCATGTTTATGCGTGGGTGAAGACTTGAAAAGGGTGTCGGGAGTAATCTTGCGAATTAATGTTAGCGTGACATACCGACCAAGTTTGTTATACGTGTTTGATAAAGGGGTGACCCCCATAAAACACGTATCCCACTGGTACGAGGGGAATGGAAAAAAACTCTACGGGGAAAGAAGAAGGTGCAGAGGCAAGCTCCGTAATCCTGGATCAACGCCAAATCACACTCTTTACTACACCCACTAAAGACCATTCGCACAACTTTCTCACAGCTGTTTTACCTTTCGCTGACTGTTTCCTGATAAAAAAACTCATGGCGAATCGACGTTATCTGCGATATCGTACGATAATTACGATAATACTCGAAGTCACGTTATCATAGAAGCATCGATTCGACTGGATAAGAAATGTGAGCGTTTAATCATCCTCGAATACGACCTCGCGTACACATCCTGCGGTCGTCCTCGGTATGCGGGGATGATCGGGTATCCAATACTGATATGAAATCTGATACAATTCTACGACTGCTATTCATCGTGCTTGGATCATGTTCACCTGATGGACGAAATTACACGGTGGTATAATGTTTCGTGTATATTTTATCGACTAAAAGCTCTCGGAGCTTTGATTGAGACTTTGGATAAAATCGATGTTCTTAGAAGTTGATTGTTGAGTGAATCACAAACGAAGGATTTTATTGAAGGAAATTAAAATTTCGAGCAAAAATGAGGAAGCTTAAACGTTTCAGGGACAATTAAGAACAGCAATTATTCTGTGCATACAAGTAAATGCATTTGTACGACTTTAACGTCACCATGAAGGGAATGGTTTGAGGAGCGAAATAGGGGTTGTGTAGCTTGAAAATGTGGTGGATATCCACTCCGAGTGGTATAAACCATACGAGGAACACAATGCAGAGAGTGCTTCGAACCGAGGACCCTCTTTGGTCCGCGAGAGTACCTCTCATTCATCCTTATATACAGTCTGGCATCACACCCACTAGCCACAGAACTGCAAGGTGAAACATTCGCACTTCCGTTGCGGAACACTGATCTGGGTAAATCTTCCTAGTGAAACAGAAGAGGCTTACGTCAGAAAGCCAGTTATTAGAATCGCCATAAAGTGGATCCATAAGCCGGAGAGCGCGAAGAAAACACCCTTGAGCTTCGCATCAAATCACCGGATGTGAACGGTGTCAAGAATTCAGTTGAACTCAATCTTTTGGAACGATATGATCCTGTATCGTGATTCTTGTGATTCAAAAAGTTACAAACTATGCGGCGATTAGATTTCTTTCTGCAATTTTTAGTGACTGGTACATAAACTTTTCACCGCACCGTTGCAAGTTATTTCAAAGTAACGGAAGCCGCGTTCTACTATCGAGCTGACCCTCAGAAAATAGGGTTGTCAACTTGAGTTAGAGTCCGTATGAGGATGTTGGAAGGGTCTGACCTCTAATCAGGATGCGTGGCATCAAAAAACAGCTGAAAAAAAAAATTAAAAAAAATGGAAGCGTGTGGAGAATAATTTAGGAGCATTCATTTTAGAGGTAGAGGTAGGAGGAAAAAAGAAAGTTTTGGTAACGGTGGTCGGAAAAGCGACTTGCGAGGGCACATTTGAATACAAACAGCTTTCCTTCCCTCATCTTCGCTCCGATAAATCATTCCGCCTATATTAATGACGTCATTTCCTGCCTCGCCCTATTCCAATCTCCATCCCCCGATCCCCTACCACCGCCCAGCCTCCTGGCAGCCTTCTGGTTCCGTGGGTCCAAGTTTCTGGCTCGAATATTCGGTCTTCGCCCTCCAATGCGGGGTGAAAATACCCCTGCTCAAGACTCTCTCCACGTGGTATTCACCGCCACTCAAAGTCCTCGTTCCAACACCCCGGGCATTTGTCAGCATTCGAATTTCGAACGTTTCAAATTATCGTGTCGAAGGTTTTCCTTGTTTTTATTACAAGGGTTCTAACCCCTGGGCGTTTCCGGAGAGGGAAACTTACTTCTTCGCTACAACTTTATTGTCAATCTTATCGTTTCCGTTACCATATCGACCAATTTGGAAATAGATTCCCGTTCCTTATTCCACTGAGTATAAAAAAAGCATATCTGTAGTGAAGTTTGCAAGCTTTGGAAGCTTTTCACCTCACTATTTTTGTAACTCATACAGGAAAGTTTGATGACACAGTTTTCTTCACACACGCTCTTACAGCGAGCGCAAAAAATTCTACTCTTCCACTCGGAAATGTATGAATTCCGCTTTTTAATAAAACAACATGGATTTGTAGCAGCGAATAATTCTGTGAGAGTTATGCATACATACGCGAAAAAGTGAAGCGTTGAAAATGAGAAAACAAAATATACAGAACCCTTTGTCCCTCTGGTCCCTGCGGTGTTTATCGGAGCTTTCGACGGTCTCTATATTAGCTCGTCGATTTGGCTCCAACCGTGACCGGAGTTCGTGACTGACGTCCAAATGAAAAGTTACAATTCTCTGGTCTATTCACCCCCGCGGGGGGTAACTTTGGTCAGAAACATCCGGTGCCCCGGCGCCATTTGGTGCGCGGTTAATTATAACAGGATCGAAACACCCCCGACATTATTTGGGACTTTGGAATAAATTTACATTCCTCGTAGTGCATTTCGAATTGGGGCGTAAAAAAAAAACGTAATAGGTATCATTCGAACTCTGGGCATGTTTCTCCGCAGAGTATTTCCATTTCCATTACATGCTTACCAACCCCTTTATTTTTATCTCAAAAACTTTGTAATAGGGAGAAAGAAAAGGAAGAGAAAAAAAAAACGCCACCTCGCAGTTCCAGTCGATTGACTCAACCGGTATTTCTGATCGGAGAAGCAAAGACTCCGCGATTCTTTAGTCCCTTTTTATAACCCGGCCGCGAACCATAAGTGGAAAATACGTATAGAAACCCCGAGGGATGTAGTCGATAATTTTTATTGTATCGTAAATTTCCGAATACCTGCAGGGTACTGGATACGAACGGTACAGAGAATCTCTGGAACGACTTGAATTTTATTTGATTACCGCGGTTCGGTTCAATTTGCGGAAAACGATTTTCGATCCGGTTTTACAGCCCCTTGTAATGTCTGTTCCATCGGTCTCAAGTTATACACTTGCGCCACGACCCCACATGGTGAAAGGTGAGTGGCTAGTCTCCACACCCATACGAACTCACATGCGTGTTCATTGTATAGATTTATCAAGAAATGCTCGGGCCATAGACCAAAGTGCACTTTGACCAATCGAAAGCCATTTCCTAAAAAGTTTTCAATTAAACTCTCTCTCGCTCTTGCAACGAGTCGTATTTCCGTTGTATAGAAACTTCACTCGAGCTTTTTCTTTATTTCCCCGATTCGATTAATCAAATATACTCACAAAAAACGAAAGGAAAACCGACGAGACGGATCCATCTTATGTTTTGCAAGAATTCTCGTCTCATAAGACGTAAAGTCGGTCATCAGTAACACATGTCTTGATAGAAAAGTGAGACAGGCGCCACACTCCCACCGATTCGGAGGTAAAAATGTCGCGTAATAAATTTCCAAATTTGTGTTTACGTCGTGAGATCCATTAATCTTGGGATGTGGGTATAATAAGGACGTCATTCATTCGATAAGCTTGCGAAGAACTCGCATAATCTTACGACATGGACGATAAAAATGATAATTATTTTGTTGCGGACTGCTTAACACATTCGGAAATAATGAAAGAATTCTTATTCTCACATTTTCAGCTTCGCACATGCAGTACGAATGCTTTAACATCGACTACTTTCCCAGCGAGGAGTACAGCCCGGACCCCAACGACTCGACAATGGCCATACCGTGTAAGTGGAATCTCAATGTACTCTACTATGTACTCTCATTCATGCATGATCGTCTTTGAACCTATTTAAAATCACGTTCCAACACCGAGAACACAAGTTCTCTCTTGAAAACTTCAGATTTCATACAGTAAATATGTTTATGTTAAGCATCATTAAGTTTGATTTAACAATCATACAAAACTTTCGTGCAGACTGATGAAAAAGTAGGTCAGCAAACGGAAGTCGAAAATACACAACTTGAACTTCAATTTGAAGAAATATATAAAAATTGTGGCTTTCAGACACTATGGAAGCAGAGCTTGCAAACAGCAGCAATGTAGATCCAAATAAATGTCACTTCATTGATGAGCTTTCACATAACATTTTCATTTGACTGTTCCTTGGAAACAAAAGGTCATATCCAGAAACCATGCTATAAAATCTTGGACAATAATGATGAGAAAATGGTGTATAAATTCCGAATCAATCGGATAAACGGTCGCGAAGTTCCTCATCATGGTTGACGTATCAATCCAATGAGGGTAGGTCGTGATGATTTCGGATACGTACGTCAGAATAATTCTCACGAGTGTGGCCTCTGTCGAAATGAAACACGTTACAATATACTATATGACTATGTTCGCAGTCTTGCGAGACGTATATCACACCGAGGACGACAAGCGTCGAGTATATAGCGGTTGTCTAGTCAACCGTATCTATAGGCGGAAGTATTACACCAGGAAGTGAATTTATTTCGCCACAGGTGTGACTTGATGGTGGGAGGGGGAGGTGGTGAATCCTGATAGCTCAGTCTCCCCAGCTCGGTCGTATATCACACGATAATTCCTATATTAGGTGTATAAGGAACAGAGACGTGGTTCGGAGTTTGTTACCACCGAGAACCGCTGTAAGGCTGAAAGGACGATCTCGTATCCGTTTACACAGTCACTGTATATCTTCGGGATCGAGGGGGTGACAGCTCGATTGATATACAGCATCCCTTGCTCCAAACCTAGAGGATTCGTCGGAAGAGATGATATGAGCTTGCGATCGAAGCCGTTAATTCCGTAAAAACCTTTATTCTTCTTTGGAATGTACAATTCTTCTCATGCAAATGTCTATCTTGTAATAGCGTTGACTAAACAACGTTGGTTAACGTAGCAAAACTTTAAATTCTGCTGAAAAGTTTTCAAATTGTTCTAGTTAAATGACCGTACATAGCTGGCAGGTAAACCCAAAGCGTCTTGGAAAACGTGATTAAAGCCTGACTGAGCAGCAACACTTTAAAACCTCCGGCAAAGCACAGACTAGTTTAAAACACCTAAATGAACTGAAGTTTTATCTCCCTCTTCCTTTGCATGGTAGAACACTGATTACCCATCGCCTGTTGATATTATTTCATTTTTTTCAACATGGTTCTTACATTTCTGACGAAGTAGAAGCAAAAATATCTCTGAAAATGATGAAGAAGTTGAATTTCATGTAAGGTCAGACATTTTGGGAAAACTTCAAACTGTAAAAGCTCAGTTTCTTTGGACACTCTGACTTCAAATGTTATCACCTCTTTGCAAGCTCTACTTCTGTGGCATCTGAAGCTCACAAGTTTTTTTTCTTTTTCAAAGGGATCAAATTCGTGACTTTTTACTGATTGACTTCCCTCAATTCTTCACAAATTTATTCTATTCTGGAAGCTAAGTTTGAATTTTTTGTTTCCACCCCTTTGATATTTAGATTGGAAGTTTGAATAAACATGGTTGAAGTGGGTTTTCGAGATCTGCCGATTAATATGTGAAGGCTTGTGTTGAAATTGAATTTAATAAGCTGTTGGACGTGTGTAGAGGGTCCGATATCCTCTGGGAGCTTGACTTTCGATTTTCCGTTCGAATATATGGCGGGTGGGGGGGTAGAATATCACTACCACCGTAACACGGATATCGTATGTACTACTCGACGTCGAACATTATATATAGTATAGTATTTCGGTGTTCGAAGTCGGAAATGCTTTATGTATCTAGGGGTTGAATCTGAGAGCCTAGGGGATGCGAGACCAGTGCGCGTGTGTCATTAGACAGACCCTCAGGCGTAGGTGGTGGTGGGTGGGCTCTACCCCAAACTAAATTGTGTAAATTCGCTAGATTAATTATCCCCTTCCTATCAAATTAGTTAACCTAATTACAGGAAGAAATTATTTAAGCGAATGAACAGACGAAGGGATCACAGAATGAGAACTATTAACGGTTTGAAAAAGCGAAAAATTATAATTGCCCATTTTCAAAACGTGTAATATTCATTTTAATTTTTTTTTTTATCAGCACAAAGTTGGAAATAATCTCGGTTTCTGTGAACTTTTCTTCACCCTGCTGCTCCAGTTTTTACTAACGAGAAAAACCAAGGTCTGAATACAGTTTCTGTTGCTTTCGACACGTAATTTTTATGTAATTGACATCACTTTTCCCACCATTTTTACAGTAGGGACGCTAATGAATGAGGGATCCAAGGTGAGCTGTAAAGATTGTAACTAGGTTACGCGCATTCACCGTATATTCATTCAACCCCGAGTCTAGCCAGGGTCTATTAAATTAACCAAAGATTACACCCGAGGGATAGAAACTTTCGGTATTCGCACCCTTCCTCTCATAATTAATCTAATTTTGGTCCGGAATATGGCGGAATTGATCTGATAAGTTTCACTTCTGGTCCTTACAGACAGGAGTTACTCTTCTTTTTCTGCAAGTTCGGACGAACAAAAATGAACGGGATTGGTTCGATCGTAAGAATAGAGTTTTTGAGACACTGTGGGGCTAGTCACGTCTTCGTAATTTTGATAGTTCCAGTTGCTGATCACGTGCAGGTGGAGACAAGCAGCGTTAATAATCAACACGGTAGAGTAGACCGTCCGTGAAGTGGAAATGTAATTTTCAAGTAAAACCCAGGATCTAGTTCGCGGTAATACTATTTTGCCTGAAGCTCCTGTTCCTCAGGAGAATGAGAATATCCAGAGCTGCTTGCAAGAATTTTCAATTTCTTTCAGATTAGACTTTCAAAACCCTTCCTCGAAATGTTTGAAAAAGTTTTTCTTCTAGTTCCCTCACCGAAAGCTCGAATGACATTTTCGATCAATCAAAGTCACTGAAAGAAATATTGGTCGCAAATAGTTGTCGAATTTTTTCTGAATTCGTAAGACAAATTCAGTTTACTAGCCCAAACAATTAATTGATGGCTTGTCTTTTTGTTGAATTTGGAGAATCGACAGATCGATTTAAAAAGTTGGCTCCCTGAATCTAATCTTCGATAACTTCGACAATTTTCAATATTTTTCGCTGAAATTTGGTTTTCACGCTCTTTTTATCATCCCAAACAAGTTAGATTGACAGTTTTCCGATACCCTGTTTCGCGTCAAAGTTAGACATTCGGCCATATTCGTAAAAAAAATTCTCGCTCCTGGCTTTGCGGATTATTTTCCGGAACTCGAACCAGTCATCTGCGAACAATACTCCGGTTGCTAAACTCTTCATCGAAAATATGCACAAATGCAACCAATTGTGGTGTACGGTGCGTCGATTGCACGGCACACGGTTGGGCTTCGATGAATTGATGTAATTTTCATGTATCACGACCGCAATGATCCTCGAAAAGGGATGAAACCGATAGGCACTATTTTGAACGTCATTCCCTATTGACTTTGGAGTCGACAGGGTATTCGAGGGGCTCTGAAATTCACCGGTGCAAACAGAACCAGTGTCCCTTCAAACGAACGCCTGGCTCGTGTCTGTAGCAATAATTGGCATCGCAAAAAAGTTCATTTGACTAGCATCAAAGGGGGAGCGTGCTGGAGACCGACTGGATTTTCGGTGCTGGAACAAAAGTGTGAATATCTATTTTTTCGCATCTCTCTCAAAGGGTCCGAGTCCGGACGTTTTGCAGAGGAATGTGATTCTAAATTTACGAATCAAACTATTACTCTGATTTTATTTTCATTTTGTTTCCATTAACTAGCAATTTTTTCCATCTTCCTGCCCAATTTGCGATTTTGGGATTTTACGAGCCACAATATTTCGGGTTCTGTACTGAACAATTAAGCTTGAACATATTAATATAAAAAGTTGCCAGACCCAGAAACAGCCGACTATTGTAATAACAATTAAATTCAATGAACGTTTGTCCAAGTGAACAAGGCGCAATAACTGACTCGATAAATTAAAGCTATCGTACCATTCGGTGTGCTGACATTTTCCCTCGTACGGAGGGTGGCGAAATTGCAGCGCAAACATCTCTACGATAATTATCATAGTTCACAGAACGCGATGTACATCCGGTAATGCGGTTATCGCGGATATGGTATACGTGCAGTTTTCACTATTCTTTTACTTTTTTTCATTATCGAACGAACATCATCGACGCATCGACTCCGTATCAAAGGCTTCGATTTCAACGCTTATTCTCGTATAGAAATTTTTATCCTCAAAAGGACAGAAAAATAGAGGCAGACACGGACCACACGGTGCGGAAGTATTCTGAATTTGAAGAGGGAATAATTACTGCCGGAGGGAAGAGAAAAAACCTTCACCATCGTTTTTCTCCCTCTTTTTATCCAGCGGAATGATAAACGTGCTTGAAATTATAGATGGCCAATTCGCAACCATGTTGATATTCGATGATGAGTAGCTGGAGAAACAAGAATATCGAACTCGTGGGACAAAATTTCGCCACAAATTTGTTCAATCTTTTCTTTTTCAGACGCAGTGACCAAGTCGACCATGTTTTTTTTGGCTGCTGCTCTCCTCCTGGTTACAGCAGAGGTCTGTTATTTCACTGCCCACGTTTCCCACCCGAAGCATAGACTCTGCGTTTTCATCGCCGGTGTAGTTTTCATAGTTTCCGGTAAGTGATTAAAAAATTCTAAAAAAAATTGCGTATATATCTACACTCTGCGATTGACGAAGAATTATCGGCGCTCTCGTATCACCCTCAGCTTTATGCGCGGATGTAAAGCTCGCTAGTCTCAAGTGTCTCGTCCTGCAATCTCACGTGAAACTTTCCAGAACTGGAAACTTTGTTTAACCGGGAAATTTCGCTCGGTTCGCAATCTCGAGGATATCCCATTCTCGTATTCTCTTTTATCCAGTATATATCCTCGGTATTTGTGCTGCTGCAGGAACCCAGAGGGAAAAGTCCTTTACCCCTTGATTTTCGTGTTAAGCTTCGCTGCAACAATATCCTTTTCGTGCCACGCCCGTGTCCTGGACGGAGATTTTCAACCGGGCATCGTCTGAACCGGAACGTAATTGGGAAATTGATGAAAACGGTTTTTTTCCATCGATCTGGTACAGAGATTCGTACGTATGAGAGACGAGGGTTTTTAAAAATTCATTCGCAATCACCACTCGGATCTCATTACCATCTCGACGCGCTTATACTACACCTACTGCACTTTATGGCTTAATTAACTTGGGGAAATTCTGCATTTGCCTTCGAAAGCTTCTACCGTGCACCCACCGTTTCGACAGAGTGATGAATATACCAGTTAAATCCGTACATCACTAATTTGCAAACACATCGAAATTAACTTGAAGTGATGAAAAACCGTTTTTTTTTTTTTAATTTCGTTTGTTCGTTTTTTACTCAGGTTTACTCATGCTCGTTGGAATGGTCATGTACATATCCGTCTTCAAGGCGGAGGTCGGAAGCAAATTGAGAACAAGATCATCGTTTCAGGTGAGAATAATATGATTCGCCAAATTGATGGTAAAAATTAGTCGGTTGCTTTCGAGATAAAATAACTTTGTAAAGAATAGTGGAAAACTACGTAACTCTGATAAGGGGATTCAAAAATATACAAATTAGGCTGCTTGGAAATTGTTGCCTTCAGACTCTGAGCTTGCGAAGAATGCTGAAGAAAATGTTAACCACGATTACTTTGGAACCGTATATCCGATCGGATCGAAATTCATACAATATTTTCACATCATTATTATCTGAGCTTTGATAGCATGGTTTTTAGATCTGATCATTTGTTTTCAAAATACAGCCAAAAACGTCTCTAAACATCATGAAAAAGTTTAATAGTATGACCTAATGTTTGATATTCCGGGCGAACTTTAATTCGTGAAAAATTATTGGCTCTGTGAAAACTTTCAAGGTTTTTTGGAAGACTTTGGTTAACGTTTTTAGTGGGGCTTTTCTCAAGCTCAATTTCATTGTCGTCTTGAAAAGTTATAAAGTCACAAGGTTGATATTTTACAACGTTACTATTTTCGTGATCTTCGTTGCTTTCAGGGTCCGCAGTTCACTTACAGATATGGTTTTTCGTTTTTACTATACGTGAGTGGCTTCATCACGACCGAGGTGGCTGGTACTTCGGCTATATTCCTGTACATATCCTGGCACCAGCAAGAGTGGCTGAGAAAGGACTCTAGACGTAAAAATTATGGGGTTCGTATGTAATCGAGCCGCACACACCTGGACCGATTTTCTCCCGACTCCATTCAACAGTCCCGTTGAATTTTGTCAACGAATAGAGTAACGAATGACGGAACCGCGTGACGAACCAATTTCAAACCACAAATCGAGTTTTCACCCCATTCTTTTCACCCGGATAAACCCACGACCGCGTAAAATTGACCGTATTCCAATTTCCGGATCTATTATTTTCGTATAATACCAACATCGAACCTTTTTTGAATTTTTTCCATTCATGACAAGATCGAATCTCCTCAGCTTTCGACTATATTATGAATGGAGAAAATGAAAATGAGAATGGAAATATTTGCCTTTCCGATTCTTATACATGCGATCGGTTGGGATATAGCGAAGCTGAAGTATCAGTACATGCAGGGGTGAATGCTCGACACACGTGTCAATACAGAGACATTATTGTTTACCCAGAATCGTTGACTTACCAAATGCACTCTAGACGGGTCTGCAGGGGCAGTTGCAGACAGTTTGTTTGCACTAGCATGTTCTGCTAATTCCGTTTCCCACTCGTAACTAAACACCATAAATTGGTATTTATGCAAGCCGAGTGTAATTGCTAATTCAAAATGAACAAACACTCCGGACTTTCGGTTCATGAAACTTGATATACGATTTAAAAACTCTGCACGACTAAATTTGAATCCTTTTTCTACCTGAATCTATGAAAATCGTCGAGTGGATTACAAAGGCACTGGAAATAATTATTGCTGGACCATTTTGGCACTTCGTTTCTTCTATAATTTAAAAACCAGTGTTCTTGTCAAGCATTTGTGATCAGAATACTCGAATTTTAGGAATAGTAATTTGACTTTCATTCAATAATAATCGATAACTTTTCAATCAACATTGTTTTTTATTCTATCATGATGATGAAGGGGAAATTGGATGAGGATGAATGCGATAATAAATTTGAAATTGAACGTAACATGTTTTTTCTTTATCATTTACTAGGGTGTTTATCATCTTGATAATCACGTGCACCAACCAAACCACGTGAACAATCACAACCACGGTAGTTTCCTGTGCGAGAGGCATCAAAAGCGGTACTTTTTTGGCAGAGATTCAGTTGATGTAGATTTTGACGAATTTCTACCACCACCATCGAGCCTTGACTATGTAGAATATCCTAGACAATTTCCTCGAGATCTGACCGCGCAAACGGTAATCATATAACAAACAAACAAAATAATAATTTCAATTCTCATCGTACATTTTTTTATCAAACTTCATAAAGGTCAGCACGACTGCTGATGTCCTTCAGGAAGAATACAGCCCAAGTGCTCAACACGAATTTGTTACATTCGACATGGAGGAATCACTGCCACCACCACCTCCCGTTAGGGGAAGCGAATGGGCACTCGATACACTGAGACGAACTACCCCTGTCTGATACACCGTCAGGTATCAAAATTTGTTAAAAATTCATAACCAATCATCAATTTTCGACGTTTCTCGTCAAATTTTTCACGGTGAAACTAGTGTTACATCTTTTTATCACTGAACATCGAAGAAATTGTTACTAAAAATATCTTTCATCAAAAGCATTCAATCTTGGGGATGAAAAAGGGGCCCAATAGACCCCCAAAAAAATGGTTCGCCTCGCCTGGGGTAGATTAATTATTTTGTCACTGATCATCATCACGATAAAACTTGAATTAGGATCGCCAAAACTCTTTCGTATATCTTTGGAAACACTATTTCAAGTGACATTGCATAAATATTGACTGAGTGAGGTCCTTGATCGTTATTGATATAGTAGAGGGGAAGATTTATGGGTGTGACGATCATTTTTTTAGACTAACGATTTATTATAATGACGTTTCGGCCATGCATGGCTGGCCATTATCAAATTATATAAAAAATATTCTTAAATTAGATTTGCAAGAATTTTTTTTCAAAGAACTAAGAATTTCCTAACGTTAAGCCTAATGAACACATTAATCACTTCCAGCCTAAATTTCGTTACAAATCTCCTTGAAGAATATTTGTTACAGAAAAATGATCGTCACATCCATGAATCGTTTTTGTTCCAAATAAGGAACTCAAATGATCTCGGATTATATTATTTTTCCAGGTACACGAAACTGGTACGAGAATTCCTATTAGATGATGGAGAGGATGCGGATGAAGATGACGACGAGGATGATGACCAAGACGTGAGTGATGACGTGGATGAAATCACGACCTCAAAGGACACGGAACGTATATTGAAGGACTGAAGTGAATTGATTGATTCGTTGTGAGTATATAGTGTCAAAAAAGATGGGGTAGAGCCTATAATTGGATGAGAACTATACACTCAGAGTATCTTATAAAATGGCAAGTGAATATTGAAGGTGAGCCCGAATAATGTGGGATTGGAACTTTGGACAAAGTCTGACGATTTCTGAACTTCATAGTGAATTTTATATGAATATATTTATATTATTGATTAGGTATGTGCGATGTTGGATATTTTTTTGTTATCGATCGACTGCCAAATATATGTATAGTGAATAAAATATTATCATTTTATTTGATAATCTAATTACGGTGAAATAATAAAGAGACTTGACAACCTATGACACTTGAATTGTACGCGTATTGTACACGAAGTAGATAAATATAAACGCTTGAAGAATATTAAAGAGAGAAAGAGAGAGAGAAAAAAAAGAAAACGTTTGTAATAATAAGCGTCATTTCTAAAAGTGATATGTCAATAATTATTTGTAAATTTTAAATGACGTTAAAGTGTAATTATCGCATGAGGTGAATGAACTCAATGATAAAATGAATTGAATAAATGAATAACTAAATAAACTATCATTAGCTTAGAATTTATAAAATTCTTCGATAAACAAAAGCGACAATTTCTATCGCTAATTAATTAATCATTACGATATTAAAAATCCGTGCCGATAACTGATTAAATATAAAATATAGGTCGAAAAAATCGTATTATAATGATAATCAATGTTACTATGTATAAATTATATGATATAATGATAATGATACGATTGAATCCCAAAATTACTAAACTTCCTCAAATTGTTAATCTATCGGTCACTGTGGAAGAAATTACATCACATGGACATTACTTAATCGATTTTTGTTATTCGATCATCGCAATTATTAGGAATGCAAAAAAAAAAGTTTGGCATTTGTCTTCTTTCTCAGTGGGCAGCTAGAAATCGTCATACTATTTGCATTTGACCATATTTACAAATATGTCAGATCCTTTGAATGATGAATAATCAAATTTTATTTGACAAAAAATCTTTTCTACTGTCTATTATTATTCGTTCATAATTTTTGCAAGGAAACTTATTGTTAGCTACAAACTCAATATTCATTGAATGAAAAAAAAAAGAAAAATCTATGAAATAATTATTGAAAAATGAAAAATCAATTCATATCAACGTCTGAGTTTATTGATTGTTTATTTACTCATTTTTTATACATTTTATTTCGTTATTGAGAATCATATATATTTACATTAAATGTCTTTTTTATGTTTTAATATATCAACAACCGAGTTGCGTCTCACACTCTAAATTAAGCGATACGACAAAACGTTTAAATCTATTCAATGATAACCTAAAGAAGCTATGTGTTCTTATTTTATATCGTTCTGTTTATTTATACGAGTTAACTATTGTATTAAATATTATTATAATAGATAGAATATTGTGTATAGCATATAAAAAAATAAAATAAATCATTTTTTACTAAACGAATTTGTGAGTCATAATTAGTTCAATAATGTAGATAACGAATAATATGGGGAGAAAAAAATTCCTTATCAGATCAAAAAAGATAATAATTCTTAATAAAAATAAAATAAAATATTTTTCTCTGTTTTTCTACCCTATTTTTCTTTTTTTTTTTCATATATAAATCATTAGACATCGATGCACTAAATTATTTTATCTAGACGACACAAGTACAAATCGATCGAACTTTATTTGATTTTTTATAATAACGATGTGACTGTGACTAGGAGTTTTCATAGCCTTTTTCATAGCCCTAAGGCCAGACTTGGAGTTTTTCTCTTTCATAAATCCCACATCATAAACTACGAATTATGGCTTCGAGCCAAAGGCATTTTAATATCGAAGCTACGCACGTGCTCATCTCAAATCTCGAACCTCGTTTTGTCTTATCTCTACCCTAGTGCTTTTTTTCGAGTATCAAATATTGAGTGCAGTGTAAGTATTCGTCTGTCTAAGTAGGTATCGTTACTCAAAATATGAGATAGTAGTAGGTACAGAATTATTCACTAAATTCCTTAGAGCTTCAAATAAATATGATTAATCTTTTACTCGTGACAGACGGAGCTTATTTTAAACAGATTCACTTATCGACGTGGAAAACATTGCAAGACACAAGTTACCGACTGTGAGTCAGCGACGACTCCTTGAGCTTTTGAACGACTGTCTGTTTTACCGATAACCAGTAATCTCAGAGCTTTCGAGTCTCATCGGGCAAAGTAGATCCCGATTACATCGATTGGGATCAAGTAGACGAGTTAAATTTGAAGAAAAAAATTTCGAAATTGTCAAATGAGGTTCAATTTTGATCCTATAATAGTGTGCAGATATTTTATGATTAGTTCAGAGGTAGTGTCTTGTTAGTTTTTTCAAAATCAACGACCAATTATCGTCGGTTCATCGGCCATGGCGAGTTCCTCCGTTGGAGCTTTGTCGCGTTTTCGTTTTTTCGAAAACAGCATAAAAGCACAACCGGGAATAAGATTTCCCATGAATACAAGCCATGCCAAAACGAACGAGTAGTCAATCTTCTTGATGGATTCTTCGGGAAAACTTGCGAATATGTTTAATTTCTCGAAATCAATGGCTGACTGGGCCACTTGGATCACTACTATCACGCAGGCACCTGTTGAACAGGAAAAAGGAATGAATCTATCATTTTTCTTCTCTAAATCTGACCATTCCGATTATTGATGCTTCGAACGACTGAAGCTTTCAACCGTTGTCTGTCAGAATTGTAAATAAATCGCCTCTCGGACCGTTGATTATATTTACCAGTGATGAAATGTATCCCGCCAGCAAGCCTCTTGAACATGTATCGAGGATTTCGAAAGGTGTAAATTGAGAATCCGAACCCCATGAGCATGACCAGCATGCTTATGACCGCGAAGCAGACCTGGGTCCTCGAGTAGTCTAAGAAGATGAAGAAAATCGATTACTTATGCTAATTCTGATTGGTCAAATCAAGTGTACATTTATACTAACTGAGCATGGTATCGGTCATCTCGGTCCGCTCCGTTATATCAACGGGAGGAATCATTTCTGGGTATTTGCACTCGCCTGAAAATAACGATTTAAAATTATCCAATAATTTCAAGCCCATTTAATTGTTTGTTTATTTGAAAAAATTTTCCATGTGAAACTGAAATCGTAAATTGAGAAGAAATACTAGACAGCGAGCCCAAGGGTCTGCTGTTCAAAATCGTTTGTTTATTTGATTAAAAGAAAATAAACCAGACGTTTGAAAAAGCTCAATTTTTGTTGAACGTTTTTCACGAAAATGTATTCGGGCAGTATATCAGTTATGCCGAATGGAAGCAACCACAATCATCCCCTATTTCACGATACAGCAGGGGGACTGCTCACGTGCTTATTCCACTTATTTCATGCAAGCATATAGACTTTATTTTTTCAAACGACTCAACTGCTTACTAAAATTATTAATCCAATTTTTTATCGGCGTTTGTTACGGAGAATTATAATGTGTGAGGCTGGATAAGAATTCTAAAAATGTAACAGGCCAGCTGATGCTGATTCCTAATCCGAGCTGTCAGACAGGTGTTCAACGTCCGAAACCACTGAAGACTATTTTAAGATCATCTCAACTTTTCCTTTGTTGTCGAAACCAAACAAAATTAAGCTAAAAGTGTTTTAAAGCCCTGAAAAGTTTCAGACGCGATTTTTGAAAAATATCTAGGCTACGTACGGTAACGAACCATCGTTGCGTTCTTGGGTTCCAACCCTATCGTGCATCCTCCCCAGAGACCCTGATTCCTGTAGAGAAGCATTTTCCCAGTATTTCCTTTGCCGCTCAGAGGACGACCTTTCCCGTCGTTCCAAGCGTCGATCGAGAACCAGTGATCAGTGCCGATCGCGATCGCCCAAATGCAGACCGATAACCCCACGAGACACGTGCAGCCGAAGAGGACCCTCCTTTCAAATATTACCTGGGGAAGAAGTGAGAAGAGGTGATGAATGATTTCGAAAAAAATTAAAATCCAAAAGCTTCTAATTACCATTTTGTGAGGTTCTTTGTTCAATTAGATTAACGACTAACTAATTAGCGACGCTATTGTAACACGACTGCAACTGCAACAGTGCAGAGGTATATTAGATTTGTTGTACAATGAAAAAGAAAAACAAATAGTTTTTGGCACCGCTGAGCTATTTGGCCGGTGTCCCCAAACTTTTCTTGGCTGACATATGCGGTTTTCTGTACCACGTGACTGGTGATTTTCGATTTCAATCCGCGCCTACATTTCCATTTGACATTTCGTTTTCGAATGCTATAAACCGTTGAATTTGTTGTATAGTGAAAACGGATCAACTGTTCGTAGACCTCTAACGTAAATATTTGGCGGTATAATTTTATGATATTTTTTGTGGAACGAAAGCACTCAACCGTGACGAAGATAAACGGACGCAAGCTCGCGGGTTCTATACAACTGAAACAATGTATCGAGTTTCCAGCCGAGCGCCGCAGTGAATCGTCACTGACAGATGCACTTGACTGCACTTGAATGGCTCGTTACATTCTACGAAAGTATACGAAGTCAGAATCGCAAGCTCCTCTGAAGTCGAATGGTCACCTATAATCCGACACACGAAATACGGTGTTTCGCACAGAAATTTCTAGAAATTTTATAACGTAGAGGCAACGACTGATTGTTTTGAAAGCTGAATAAAATTTATTGGTGCTTGAAGTAATATTATCGGAACAAAAGCTCTCTTTGACATCCGACGACGGTGGTTGTATATCATGGGTCGTTTTTAGCATAATACTAACAGTTGGAATAAATGTGTCAACGAAATTTAACCACAGAGAGTTTCATAAAAATTGCACACGCGACTTAACGTCGCGGTTGAGTGACTGTGGAAAGAAATGCGAGCTTGATGGTCAGATTGACCAAGAACGATTCAGGAGGTCCCGTTGTCGGTTATTTTTAAAACTCTACCACGCTATATGTTCGCAGTGACATTGTCTTTGAGAGTTATAAACGGAAGCTTTTCGGTATCGTATCGATGTGTTCTGGATGTAGTGAAAGAAAATTGGGTCGAATATCGGTTCCGATCAAGGGTTCAGCGATCTCGACGATCAATTGGAACCACCGCGCCATTTATCTTCCACGTTCTAATCCGGACATCCATTTGTTTGGTTTAGCCTGACAGGAGAACAGGGTGTGGCTAACTGGTAGTGGCCTCGGTCAGACTTTTTAAGTCGTATAACGCGAACGACAGGCTATTAAAAAATTGCGCCAGTTTCACCCCAAGCGTTTAAATCGTAAAACACAGGTGCCAGTGTAATGCAATTCGTTTTATTTTTGAAGCTCGAAAAGAATGGGGACAAATTTTTATACCAGACCGGTTGTTTCATACCCCGCACGAAACCCGCCCCTGGACGAGTTTCCCCACGTATAATTCCCAAATTACTGCGAATTCTGGCATCGCATGTTTAGGTATTCAAGTCTGCGCAGACGACCCCCGGGGGTTCCGCACAGCTTGCGGAGTTCATGGAAAACTCTTGAGTCGTAAGAAGCCGGATGAGATCCAGCGATTCATAACCGAGGTAAAATAAACAACTTTGAAGCCGACAATTCACTTAATTAACGACTTATGTCAGCGTCATCGAAACCCTAAAAAGAACTTCAAGATCGTATCTAGAGTAACGGTGAAAAAGGACAACTTTACCTTCAGAATTTTAAGGAAGACGATCGAATCTTCGTTTTGGAGGAAAAATATTTCAATTTTTCCTTGAAAATTGTGACCTTCGGACGCTACGGAAGTGGAGCTTGCAAAATATGGTAACAAAAATGACTTCACGACGGTATATCGGATCGATAATTAATTCGTACAACATTTTCACATCATTATAATCTGAGCTTTCATAGCAGGTTTTCCGAAACCAACATTTTGTTTAAAGAAAATCACAGAAAAATTTAATCTAGTACGAGGCTCGATGCTTTCACCAAATTTCGATTGATAAAAATCGGTACAGTGAAAGTTTAGAGGGTCTTATCGATGATCATCGCAAGCTCTACTTCTTCGACATCCAAAGGTCAAAATTGCGAAGCTGAATTGAAATTCTTACTCCAAAATGAAGCTTGCATTGTGTGGTTTAGATCTCCGTTCGCCGATTTGATTTTCTTACATTTTCCACAGATCTGTCGTATTCCGAATGCGAAGAAATCAATTTTTCCACGTTCACCCCTGATTCCTCTACAAGTGAACAAATTCTTACCTGATTGTATAGCGACTTCATCCTGCTTGCCATAACGTGGTTACGATTTGAAAGATATATTTTCAATTTCAGGCCAGCTGTCAGCTTCTCTCTTCGACGTCAATGAATATCATATACTTGATAAATCACATTGATTCACATTTTACAAGCCTCCAATTGACGTGTGACGATTTATTTTCTCAAACTCCTCATTGATCGTGTTCATCCAATGCGTTATTATCAATCCGGTATTACACCCAAACGAAGAATATCGCGTGGGTCCCTCAACGGTACATCTGCGATATGTATTTTTATATTTCTTTACTTTACGATTAGCTCGTGGGGGTTTTTGCCTCTCCGGCTCGTTTCTTTTGATCTCCTCCCGAACAGGTTCAACAGAATTTTTAATTTCCAGTGAACTTCAGAGTCTGAAGACACTGACGACCCGCGCAAAGCGCTGACGGCGATGTTGAGGATCGTGGAATTCAAATTTAGAACTGACTGTTCACCTACTCTCTCTCTCTCCCTGGTCCGCTGATGTTCGATGTGGTCCGACACCCACCACTGTTCTGTCAGTCCAGTTGTTTTGACCAGCTGAATTACCCCTGGTTCTAGATTCAAACTGTGCAAAATTTACTTAGGCGTTTAATGGCGATCCTGTTATTTATTGCTCCGCGATCTGTCCGCCCCTAACAACAGTCCACGAAGATTATACCGAATTCCTAACTTGCAGACACCAAATCCGCCTTGGCTCTGAAACAAGAACAAAAACATTTCAGTTGTGTCCGCGGCCAGTTGATACAGCCACTAAATTCAACTGTTCTACAGATAATGATCGCATCAGATCATCATTATTGTACAAGATTAACTGCTTCGCCGAACGACAGAGCCTTTTTTCTATCAAGGTTTCATTCGTTATTCTTCACTAGACGATTCCACTAGATGCACAACAATATCAGTTTACCGTGGACGTAATAAAGCACGGACTTTCAAATCCAAACCAGGTGGTAGCGATCAGTCATTGGAACGTGACGATGGAGAACCGGGTGTTCTATGAAGCCAAGAAATTGCCACGTGATATTCGACATCGAAACTTGTTCTCGATAATTGATATGATACTGTCAACCGCTTGCACAATGTCCCATCGACTCGTAGAAGAGCTTTCAAGCTCGATAATATTCAAAACTAAGTTCGACATTTGGGTATCCTATACCACACGGTCCTTGGGTCATTAGAAACAATTTTTAAAATACGATTTTAAAAGAGAAGAGGATTTTTTCGGGCCGATATACTGAAAGCTCGACGAGAAAGCCACCAAAAGAATGGCAAAAATATGCTTTACGATTTTCATCTTTTGTCAACTGGGGATATTGAAGAAAGGATTTTACAATACTAGTCTTTCTTCATTTGGATTTATGAAACCCTGAAAAAATTGGCATGACAGCACGATAATTTGCAGAGAAGAGAAAATGAGCTTCGAACGTAAATGAAACAAATTTGTTGTTGTTCTTGTTTCAAATGTCTAGTTATCATTATTTTTAGGACCGAAAAACTAAATTCTCGATAATTTCTACGAAGAGATGACCGAATTGGTGATTTAAAGTCAATTTGTTTGTGATACACGAGTTTCTGGCGAAGGTCGTGAAAACGGAGTTTTTATGACACAAATCTTGGCGTCTCAAAAATTTTTAGAATAAACGTTGGGGTGTTGATTGAGTAGAAGTAATAAAATTATATGTTCGAATCTGTTTACAATTCTATCGTATTATAGACCGCAGCTAAAATGAAAAATTTAATGTCTTTCGTAGATTCCTGGGCTGCAGTCGTCGCTGCTCCCACTATATCGACATTGTCAACGTTCGAGGGTAAAATAGACAACAATAAATTTTACCACGGAATGTCGAGAGGGGGCCAAACTGATCTATTTTCGAAATACCTAAACAAAGTTTTTTTTTTGTTTGAAAAAAAAAACTGCCCACAAGGATCACATTTTTTCGTGAAAAAAAGAAAACATCGTTTTCCATTTATCACAAGTTCAAGCTCACCTGTTTCGCTTCTGTTTCCGAGTCTTAATAACTTCGCTGAGCTTGCAGACTACTCTATCTCCACTAGTTTCTTTTCCTCTTCAGATTACATTTTTCTTCCGTCACTGTATCCAGATTTGGTTATTATTCATGTATTTTTCTTATCGTCAATCGTTTGATTCATGAACGATTTTCGATCGATATCACTTTCAGCTTTCTTCCGGTAGGCGTCTAGTAGTTTTTCGACCGGTGTACCAGCTGGCCACCTCTACTTCCGCTCCAGATTGTCTTCCGGAAGCTTGCAGCTTATGCATTCGCAGCGATCTGCAATTATAAAAAAAGTATAACAATACTTTTCGTCGGAGTAGAAACTTGATTAGTTCAGAGTCCGAGGTCACTTCCGGCTTTCTATTATCTTTTACTCAAGGCTTGACCTTGTCACGCTGAACGAACGTCGGAAGTTTGCGTATAAACAATATTAAAAGATCATAAACAAGGAGCAACGGTTATTAGCGGCCCTCAAATAATTTCGACAGTCAATTAAATTACTTATGAGCTCCATTACCGGATGAAATTATACCATAAAACTTTTTACGAGGTGTAACAAAAAAAAAATGAAGTCGAGCTTTTGATTGAGGATGTACTACTAAAGTGGCTTAATTCATCCAGCTGTAATAATCCACAAGGAATTTCAATGCTCTGTGGGTATTACTTATCATATATGTATACGCACATGTATTATACAAATTTTGAGTACATGTATACACATAGAGTACCAAGAGGCGCCAAGATACTGTGTGCGATGCCAACTTTGTCGGATTATTCGTGGAAAAGTTATTACTCGGGTGAACGCACGCGTCTAACTGCACATCTGATCGAGCTCTTCTTCGTCTTCTTCTTCCTCTACTTCTTCTTATTATTATTATTCATATCAGTGTGAATCCAGAACCGAAAAGGCGCCAAATGTCTACGAAAGTTACCATCTGGGATTCCGGTATTTATAAAAATCAATTACGTCACTGGCCGATGAGTTCGATACCCAAGTTCACATGATGTAGAGCATCGATATCGATGACGTTCTTCAGCAGGTAGTCGTCGGACGTCAACAATCTTTTTCCCTTCTCTCTTCCATTTGTGCTCTGTTATTTTTTCGCTGTTCGAATACTGACGACAGCTGAAAAATTACGTCTCTCGAGCCCCCGCCAGATGACGAAAATTGAATTCTGGATTCCGTTGCTTTCCGATGGGACAAATGCCAAGGCTCCGAGACAATGCCTAGTCCGATAACTCACGGGTTGTTTTTTAGTCGAGCTGTTAGCTGACCCACGGATTCGGGTCTCGGGCGCGTTCTAAAATCTTGCTAAACCGATGCCACTATTTTTGCGTAGGTTCTAGCCGCAAGCTCTCTGAAGCCAGCGAGACCACTAGCTCCAAACGTAAATATATTTGCCGGTCTGACACGATGTCTGCTTAGAAATAGCCGGTCTCAAGCTCGACGACCAGAAAATCATGCGGTTGGCGACTCTTCAGCATTTTCATTCTTCCTGTGTCTTGAACTCTGGTCAACCGGCCGCAGGGTCCAGCATCGATTGATCCTGAGGGATCACTTCCAGTTCTGAAGAAGACATTTATTGCAGAGCGGATCAGTCAGTGGTACTCAGAAATCCAGTGTTACACGTTCATGAAAATGTCTGGGATGTCTTTGAAAAACAAAAATGGGGACATTTTGTTCACGCTCTCTCAGAGACAATTTTTATTTTTGAAGAAAGTTACATAATTTCAAATGATACCGAAGAAATCTGACAATATCGCTGCTGATTTTCCTGTATTAAATGAAAATCTCTGAATCCAATTTCAACATAACTCGTCAAAATTATCAATTAACAAAAATGTCTTCATCTAGTTAAAATCGAGTGGTTTCCTCCTGATCATTTTCCGTTGTTTATATCACGATGCTTCGTTTGACGTCATCGGTGAGTTTCTGTCGATTCTTTTTGAATCAGTTGGAAATACTACATCAGTTGGTAAAATTTATTTAGGAGAAACAGCTGTGTTTCGGTTGTGCAGCAACCGGGTCGAATGCCGTTGCAAGACTGGTGGTGTGAGCTCGATCTTTATAATTATAGTCGACATGCCCTAGCCACCGATACCACCTTGCGATAGTAACTGGGGGGCTATTTAAAACCGCTTCACATTTTTTTTTCTTGTTTCTCCTCTTCCCGGGCTAATAATAATCGAAATCTTTACTGCACTGGTTTATTTCGGTATCAATTCGACCCGATTTAACTCATCCGATTGATGTAAACACGTCAATCAATGATGAATAACGGAGCTTAGTGAAAATTGAGACGGATTTTCGCGTTGTAGATACAATGAGCGTGTAAAAGCGTGTCGATGATGATATTTCGGTAACGGGTTGAAGAATCACGTTCTTCATTGTTCAAGACGTAGGACAGACAGACTAAATTCGTGGGCGAATAATATCTTTGACTAGACTTTGAGATAAGTAAACGAAAACGTTGGAAGCATCCAAAACAAACAACAATTATACGAAATAACGGGTATGTAATAGAGATATAGAAACGAAGAGGAGCGATGAGTTACGAGTTACGACTACGCAGCTGAAGCGAAAGAAAATTATCCACGTGCAGTGTGTGTGTGAGAAAATTTTAATAAGGATTTAATTTAAAGACAACCACTCATTATTCCTCTCTTCCTTCTTCTTCTTCTTCTTCTTCTTCTTCTACTTCTTCTACTTTTCTTCATCATCATTATCTTCTTCTTCTTTTTCCTTTTCTTTTTCTACTTTTCTTTTTCTTCTTCTCCTTATTCTTCTACTTCTGTTTCGACTTTTCATTTTCTTCGTCTTCTTCTTCTTCTTCTTCATCTTCTATTTCCTTTTCTTCTTCTACTTTTCTTTTTCTTCGTCTCCTTTTTCTTTTACTTCTGTTTCTACTTATCGTTTCCTTCTTCTTCTCCTTTTTCTTCTACTTCTGTTTCTACTTTGCGGGTTCTTCTTCTTCTTTTTCTACTTTTCTTCACCTTCTTCTTCTTCTTTTGGTTCTTCTACTTGTCTTCATCGTCTTCTTCTTCTTTTTCTTCTGTTTCCTTTTCTTCTTCTACTTTTCTTCTTCTTCTACTTTTTCATTTTCTTCTGCTCCTTCTTTTTTTCTTCTTCTCCTTCCTTTTCTTCTTCCACACTTTCTTTTTTTTCTTCTTTTTCATTTCCTTGTCAATCTTTTTTTTCTTTTTCTTGGCCAAAAGTGTCATCGACGACAAAACAAAGCTCGCAAATTTATTCGTAGAGACTTGCGAAATTTAATGGTTATATATTTTCATCGTAACCAAACTGTCCTCAAATATTTACGATATTTACGTGATATTGACATTTTTTTTTTTCACAATACTTATCTTCATTTGTTTTTATTTCTTCACGATTCTTTCGTCACGACAGCTGCACAGGGAGTAACGTGGTGCCAGGTTATATTAACTTTAGCTTTTGTTGGTGCCCCGGACTGAGAGCAGCCTTGTAAATGGAGTAAAGTTTAATATCGTAGTTTCGCAGTACCTAGTGTTGAAAATTGAAATAGCAACGGTATACGCCTAGCTCCCATTGGTTTCCATCGAATTATACGTATGGGGGTTCTTAACTTTGTTATATAACCGAGAGAAATACATCAGGACACGAAGGAAATTCACACACACACACACACACGCGCGCGAACTCGGTATACGAAAATACGTGTGTGCTGGTTGCCACCCCCAAGCTCCTTACTTAAGGGATGTTCAAAGTTTTATTAAATTCCACAGATGAGACGTTTTCTCGGGATCCCTGAACAGTTCACGTACGTTATTGTTATATCCCGACTCAAGAACGTCAAACTGATGAATATTTTATCAAATTCAATCCAAAAGGACGTAATTTTATCTATAAGTCAGCACCGATGATAGATTGAAATTTTTCAATGTCAAGAAAAAGAAGAAAATATCGTCTAGAGAATTTTATTTATTATTTATTGAGACGCTAGAAGGTTTCATTAGATATAATCTTCTTACAGCTGGGTGGAAGCAGGTGGTTTCATTCCCAGCTGTCGATATTTCGTCGACTTCGTCTTCCGGAAACCAATACGAATTGAATACCGCATTCGAAGTTAGAATTTGGCTTGGTAGTATAAAGTAGTTTGCCAAATCGTTAAACTGTTAAAGCTTCGCGCGTTAAGTGATCAGAGTCTAGAGTGACTCGCTTCTTCAATCAGAGGAAACTGTCTGACTATATAGTTTTCAATCAGATATATAACTTCAGCGGTCTACGGCCAGATGGCGGCAGGTAGAATGAAGGAGGGGAAAAATTAGCATCGCGAATTGATTTCTTTAATTTCTTCCCTGAAATTGACAATTGATTTCTTCTAATTATTTTTTTGCAGACATTTTTCATCCCCAAATTTTCAATTCTCGGCAAACTATCTAATGAAGAGTTATTATGCCTCCAAAAATCTTGAATTTTGGATAATCGTTTGGCGAAACAATTCATCATGAACTTGAACGATTTTTCAAGGAAATTGAAACATTTGTGTATTTTCTTTTTCTACAAAATTGTGAATAAATGTGTGTGTGATTTTTTTGCTTTTTCCAAAACACTGGATTGTTCCAATTCAGATTCATATACTCTGAAAACATGGCATAAGGACCAAATTGCACAGACGAAAAGTGTGCAATATCAGTCTGCAAACTGAGGTTTCAGGATAAGTTTCTAAATATTTCCAAAGAGAACGAAAAATGGATGAAATTCCATTCCTTCATTTCCAGTTGACGTGGCCCATTTCGCCAGGGTCTTGCCTATACATAAAGGCTTATGGTTCTCTGGGGTGCAATTATAAGAAATTCCACCCGCGAATTTGAGCTACAACTTGTTCTGATCTTCGATCCTCCCTGGAACAAGAATTTTTTTCTCAGGCTACTTTCGATTCCGTCGATCTCAGACAGGATCATTTCGTTTCAACGTTTTTTTTTTTTTCATACTTATAACAGGGAATGAGAGACTCACGATTGGCTGCGGATCATACCCTGAATCGACGTTCGAATACAGAGATATGAACAAATGTTCTCAGTTTTTTAGAAACTGGGGTGAAATTTTATGGGTCTAATTGTGGCTTCGCAGCTGTATATATCAGAGTGAGTGAATTCACGACTGTGTATAAGATAATTTACGGTCTTGTATGTTATTCCGAATAGTAAAAACGAATTAAATATATCCGTTTAAAATAAATACAATAAAATCAGATGTTTTTCGATACGTGAGCATTAAACGGACTATATTTAAAACATATTCACAGTCAGATGAACTGCAGAGGATGAAACTACCGTAGATCCACCCGTTTTTTATTCTCATGAGAGATTTTTTCTTCACTTTAACGGATGAAAAATTCAGTCAAAAAATAACGGGAAATGATTGATGCTGTATATCATCGTCGATTCTGAATTTCATCAGCTTGAACTTGGATTGCAGCTAACATATAAGCCGTCTACTCGAACAAATTCCATTATTCCAACGAATAGCATACTTCCAATAAATTTCATCCGCTTCTCAGCTTCGAACAGATGTAATTAATTGAATAAACCTCCACGTCATCCACAAATATGCGTCAGCAGGCATGAAGAATAAGGGCGTTTATTCACGTTTCAGAGACACGTGCAATTATACTATAGAATTTTACATCATGCCCCTAATTGATTCAACATTTTGTGCTAATAATAGGGAGGAAAAAATCGCGTGTTGTATGGCAAGTTCGCAAATTACGGGATCATCGATGAGTCACGACGTTCTGGATGAAGCCTTGGGTCGATACTCCCAGATCAGGTTACAATAAGAAAAGCAGACTATTTAGGGGAGATGAAAGAGTGAGAAGAGGATTAGGAGAATTCCCATGGAAGAAAATAGCGAAGGGCCTGATTTTACTGTCCTCTGTCAGGTTTTCGTCGAGGTTGTATATTACGTGAAAAGCTTGGTATCCAATCAATAATCCCGAACAGGACTTTAACTTTATCAATTAAACGTTGACAGAAGTTATAATTCTGTATCATGAATATGCAATGATAAATAAAAGCCGATAATCTCTTCAAAGGGACTCAAAGCAGTAACAGAAAGAGCTTGGCAACTTGCGTTTTACACAATTCATTAAAGAAACTTTCCAGCAATATCCGAGAGAGTCTCATTGTCAAGCTGAGCAACATTTTTTTTCCGCAAATTAACTGAGAATTTACTTGAATATACAGAGTAATAAAGGAGAAACGGTAAAGTTTAGATGAACCGGAAAAAAAAAGAAATCAGTTGAAATTATATGGCGAAGGCCTCGGCTGCCTTCCATCTTCTTTGAGAATAAAAAGTTCTAAGTCTCGCCTCGCAAAAAGTAAAGCGATTCGAGTCAATATTTATTATATTCTTATTCACCCTCCACTGGCTCCATGGTCTCTTGAGGCTTAGCGAGACTCAAAGCCATCGAGCTTGGATAACGGAAGTTGACAAAGCCTCACCACATAATTCTTCACAGAGTATAAGTCCCTGGACCAGAATTGTTACTTCCGATCGATGACCATGTGCATCTCTCAATACTGGCGTGTGATAACAAATACAGTGTCAATCCTGAGTCTAATTTATGTTTCTTTCAACTGTGTATCAATCTTCGAAGAGCAAAAGATGAGGGGATGGAGTTTATAGTTCCGCATAGAAATGCAGAACATATGGAACGATATGTCAATGTTATCCTGCAATGAGATACTAGAAGTGAGGACCGATACGAAATCTTTCACAGAGTTCAGCACCGAGGCTTATGAAAATTTCATGAAAAATTTACTGAGCTCTTCCATGCCAGAGGTCCTACTGTTGCATGAAAGCTACGCAACGTCCCATGAGATAAGGGATTCGAATACTTCTGCGAAAGATATTTGCAAGCTAATTTCTTCACGAATCCGGCCCTATCTGGTAGGAGATAACCTTTCTTGTGTAAAAGAAAAACCTTATCTTCTGGAAAATGACATTTTCTTCATGATCAAAATCCTTATCTTGTCAACAGTGAGCTTTTCCATTTTTTGGGGGAAAAAACGACTCTTTTTCTTGTGAGAATTTTTTTTTTTTTTTGGACTAATCGAATTCCACAAAATAGTTGAATTTTTGGAGGGAAAAGCGTGATGCAATGGTTCCAGGGTTAAAATAATTTGATAATTGGGGTGGTAAGGGGTCGGGTCTCAGTGTCAATTGCAGGGTTACGGAGGATAAGGGAAGACAGACTGTGTCAGAAAAGCGTATCTGCAAATCTCGTAACCGTGATTGAGATGAAGGCCAGGGATGGTTCTGGTTTGAAACGATGTTTATCCGAAAGGCTTCGAATGGTTTCAACAATTGTATTTATACCCACTTAGTAAAAACATACGATACGAAATTGGATGAATTATCCTTGGAAATGGTAGAGTCCGTATAAACTCGGTGTTATTTTCAGATAGTTGAAGTAAAATATTATGACGATTGATGTGAAATATGTTATTCAACGGGCGTTTCAAATGTTACAGAATATCTTTTCTCCGTTTCAACAAATTCATTCGAGTAAACAATCGCTTTATCGATCTTCTCAGAATTCAAGTTTCATTTCCACCACCTAAATATCCGCCTTTTTTCCAATTCTATATATAATCTTCTGAAAACATCTTCCATGGACTCAATTAAAGAGATTGAACACAATGGTCAACCCGACGTTACAGAGGATGCAGTTTCATTCCAATCAACCAGAGTGACGCTGTCCAAGCTGGTATAGCTACACCTTCAGACTCTAATTAGCTAATTAAAAAAAATTCCCGCCACGCATTTCATAAAGTCACGGAAATAAGAGATACTACATGCGAAGTATGAGGACTTTATTGCTGCGAGGAAACAGCTGTGCTTTTTACGGTTCCTTTCTTTACGGACAGTATGAATGACCCTTCGTGTTCATCAATATCATCGCACCCCTTTAACCACCGGTTTATCGCCGAAGGTACGACCACTCATAATACTATACAGCGATAAAGGGTCGCAGCATCATGATAAAGCTCCCCCATTCGACTAGACTTCGAGATAAATATCGAGCGAGTGGTTGAAAGAAAAAATAGAGACTGTACACTCATAGTCGATATAATTTCTCGTGTTAAGCTTCGATAGAAGGTGTGATAAGAAATTGATTAATCGTTTTCGCTAATTGAATCAGTTCTAGGAGTTTGTAATTAAGCCTTCCGTTGATAAAGTCATCGCTCACGGTGTACAGAAGCGTCTGAACTGCGCCATTAATGTTAAATTGTTTGCTATTTATCGCGATCTGGGCTTTAATTAAACCCTCCCTCGAACTGTCTGTGTGTAGATGTGTTTTTTATTCTATTTTTTTTTTTAATCACCGCGTGTGATAACTCAAACGACTTTGTATAAACCGGGTGCGAGAAATATATTCTTGGACTGGAAGAAATAAAAGCATGCGCAGCTGTCAGGTGGATTCGGACAACCTCGCAAAGGGGGGACCATCGTTAAAAACGTGCAGAGAAAAGGGAGAAGCTTTGAACAAAAGAAAATAATAATAATAATAATACAATCCAAGAGCTTTTTCATCGGAAGAAAGGTTTTCTTATTCTACTACAATTTCACCTCGTCTTGTCTCGTCGGGTGAAAAATGGATTGGAAATGTTCAGTGAAAAAGTTGTTTAAGATCGGATGAAAAAATGCCTGTCAGTGGAAAAAGTATGAATCTTGCCTTTTTTTGATAACGTGCCTCGACAAACTGCCGGTTGACCAAATTCTCGAGTAGTCAAACAGCGCCAGTTCTGTGTGTCTCGGCGTCGGTACAGTGGCGGCGGAGGCTAGCGACCGGCCGTTGCGGATCCGTCTGACTCTAAACGCACACTAACTACTTGTCGCTGGCATCATTTACCGTTGGCCCGCCGAGAGGCGCGCCCGGCGCCACCGCACGCAAGCCCGATACTTTCCTGTCTACCATTCGAGTAGGTATACAAACATCATGGAAACCCACATACGAACACGTGATATCCGTATGTCGTACTGTTTCCTGGTGTGTGTACATAAACACGAGTTTTGGGGTCGTTTCGGCAATTTTAGCCACTTTTAGACGACACTTGTGGCGCGCGCTTGCGCGTCACCCTCAATATACACAATTCTCTTACCTTCTCATCGCGGAAGCTCACATCCAACTGAATCTACAGAAAAAACCATTGAGCTTGAAGGAAAGAAAACGGATAACTGCTCAGTTCTGTAAACAAATAACGTTTCACATTATCAATTGTTCTTTCCTCGTTATTATTACTGTTCTTACAAAGATCGGGACTCGTTTGGAAATTGAAGCCAAGAGGCTATCCTGCGCTTATTAAAATCATTAACTACTTAGAAACAGTACATTGGAATCTTTTGAAGTCACGAAAATCACATTAAGATGCTACGAAATTATGAAGTCACTTTGAATTCTCTTAGAGATTTTTCAAATCGTCAGAACCACAATAAAATCAGTTGAAATCGATAAAAGTCCAATGAAATCGCGTTAGAATTTATTAGAATCAGCTCATGTGTCTTGAGATCTTTTGAAATGATTTAAAATAGCATTTGAATCGCTTTAAATCAGATGAAATCTGTCTTAATTCAATCAAAATGGATTATGATCTGATTTGTGATTGAATGTTCCTAGTCTCGTGCGAAGCTTCACTGTGTTGTTTATAACAATTATTCTGAGAAAGAAAATAAGTGGAGTTTTCGAGTTTGAAAATAAGTTTATAAATACTGTCCATGCCGCATTTAGGTTGACTGTTTGGGGTCCGCATGGCACCGCAACATTCAGAACGAAAATACCCGAGCAACAAGTAGTTGTTGTGACGCCTCTGGAGCGAGAAGTTAGCCCAGATTTTTTTCTTTTGTGTTTTTTTTGTTTGGTCTCTTTTTTATCTTCGGTTCTTGAGAAGTGAAGAATTTTATAATGAGGCACACGGGCACTACTGTCCGAGTTTGATGTCCTCGAGTTTTAGGTATCTCAACTATTCACTCAACTAGTCGAAATGCGTAGTTTGATCTGTGATGAAAGACACTTTCGTTCTTTTTTCTTTTTTTTTTATCGTAGAAGGATACGATTTTCTTTTCTTGATCTACAACCGGCGAAGTTCCTCATAAAAGTTCAAGTGGATTCAAGCCCCGAGGATTCCTAAGGGATATCAAGTGTTTCAAGAGTTTGAGAAACTACGTTTACGAAGAACTTATATCATCTTTATCGCTTATATCGGCTGGGCACCCCCAGCTCTCGTTCTTGTTTCAAGTATGATGGAAATCTTTGACCAATTTTTGACCAATCCACAAATTCAATATTGAAACCTTTGTTTCATGATTCTTGAGACCAGTTTGAATATAATATTCACATCTCCCAATCGTGATTGATATTATTGAAATAGACGAAGGTGACACCTTTATCGGAACAACTTTTAATCAACGGCGTTTTAATTGAATTGAGAAACTTTTGATACGCTCTGAGGAAGTGAATCCCTCGTTCGCACGAATAATTCTGACAATGTAACGCATTGTGTACTAGAATTTATTGAAGGGCTTATCTCGTTGACGGTTCCACCAGCGTCCTTTGTTACCCGAGTGCAAAAATCAATAGTTTGCTCGTCTACCAACTAACTAGGCGAATGACTCGGGATAAACTTCCTGAATTCAAGCTCACCCTCACCGTATATCACGTTAACGAATGTTCATTGTCACGATCATCGATCAGAAGGCACCTCGAATCACTTCGTTATACCGATAGAATTTTAAGCGAGCTTTGAGAAGGGCTACCTTGGAAGAAATAAAACGCTTAATCAATATACCTCATTGTATCTCCGAGTACAAAGCCAGTTAAAAAAAATTCAATGACAAGTAGGTCCTCCAGACTGTCAATTACAACGTTGACTTGAGAACCCGAGACGAAATTAGCGCGGAAAAAAAAGTAAGAGTCGAGATGGAGTTCCATTGTCTCGAAAAAAATTGAACACTCTGTGCTAATACCACTTCGAACCAAAAAAGCATCGCTCTGATGTTTTCCTTGGCTTTGAAGGAGGATACTCGTTGGCACCCACGACCTCGGAATAACTCTTTGGGTAAACTTCGCAAAGTAAAATCTTGAGGAATATTATCACTGATATATTCTCAATGGTGTGCGTCTTTGTTTCACCAGTTTTAGCTGCTTCCAACGGGTCAGTGAAAATGACTATCCGCGAATGATCCAATTGGATCAATAATCAAAAGAATATGAGTCGACTGTGTTTTTTGCGAAGAAAAATTGGCATCTGGTCGCTCTGCTTGGGACGCCAGAAAATACCGCAAATGAAAAACAGTGCAATAAAAGTTTGTCTCGTTGGCTTGCTTCAGAGAAGATGAAGTAAGACTGGCGACAATTAAACGCGTTACGTCTCGTTACGTCTCGTTACGTCGTCACTTCTGGTTATTATTTTCCCGAGATGGACGATACAGACGTTGCAGAATCTTTGATTATACTGTTGTCTAGGTTGAGAATTATCCTCAATTTTTTTTTAGAGCCATCCTGAGCTTGTACGACTTTAGAAAAGACCCTGGATCTTCGTAGTTTTATTGTCATTCTTTACGTCGTGCGTCTGGCCAGCCGGCTGGCTTCGCGAAACTATTCTAGAGATCTATATTTATTTCACGAACGTTTGTCTCACGAATTCATTACCGCATTCAATTCAACGGACACGAGACCACCACGAAATAAATAGCTAAAGTTTCTCTGTAAAAACGATGATGGACGACCAAATATTTTTGGACACTGAAGCTACGATTCGATCGCGTGGGATGGAACCAGCGATACATTTTTTATATCTATAATTGTTATGATTAGGCTGAAACCTACTGATCTATGATTCATCGATTTTGTGGCAGAAATTAATAGCTTAATAGTACACGAAACTTTATCTTTGCCAATTTTTTTTTCTTGCATCACGAACGTAACTGGTTTGTAGTCATTTTCATGGATGAGTTCATGGTCGATGATACATATTGAGAAGAGTAACTAACCACGCATCTGGAACGCCTAGAAAAATGCATGTTTTTTAATCTTTATTGACTGGAAGTGACATCGAAATGAAAAATTGAGGAAAGCAATTTGAAGCTTGAAATTTTGGTTTTCCAGATGGTTTCGAAATTTAGGTCTGTGAAATGTGTGGAGAAGACAATTCTTCAGAGTTTGTAAAGCACGAAAGGAAAAAATCGTAGAAAATTTTCCCATTCAATTTTGTGAAGAGCTGGGAGTTTCATTTTGGAATTAGTTTCTATGGTTCTCTTCTTCAATTTTGTCCGTAGATTCACTCAATATTGTTCAGAGTCATCGGGAAGACGGAAAAAATATTGATATCAAAATGAAAAGTGATTTGAAACGGAAAACTGCAAGCTTCGAATGTGTACTGTCTGAATATGCAGAGCACTTGAGAGAAAACTGCTTTTTCGTCGCATTTCGCGTAACTCTATTGAAATTCCCAGAAAATACCTCGACGGTTAAATTTCTACTTCAAAGCTTTCCGTTTTCAAGAAATTCTTTCCAATTCCGTTTCACTCAAAACGAGTCAACGTTCTTTGTGGAGTCTCAGGTGCAATATTGATTAATCCGAGTAAGGCTGAGTTTGTGGTCTGCAAACAAGCCATCGAACCCTGAGAGTTCGCGGACTCCGCAATTACTCGTTGTACCTATACGTCGGTAATCATTGGTGTAGTAAAACTAAGAGTATAATCAACATAAAGAAGGAAATTTCGTAGCGAAAAAAAACTGAGGAACGGGAAGTCGGAAATCTCTGACCTCGTAATAAATTAGTAGATTAATTAACACGCAGAGTAGCTGATGTCTTTAGTTTCGAGTCCGAAACGGTTTCACAAAATGTTTCACAGTAAAGAAAATCCATAACCACATCAACACGGGCAGTTTGGAGGAATCGTTGAAGAAGAGCAGAATTAGAACGGAAACTAGTTTAATATGAAAACTTATCGAATCTGTTTGATGTAAAAGTGTGTCATCAGAGATGTTTTGACAGGTTGATTATTTCTCGGAAATAGTATCGTGTCGTTGTACGAGACTGTGTTCATTTATTCATACAGTTACTGCTATTGACCAGTTTCCTGTCTACGCAAGTCGTTCTCTTGTCACTCGATGAAAAAGTGATGTCCGACGGCGATTCAGACTTTGAATAATATTGCAATAGTAACGAGAAGTGTCTCCACACGTTGGGATCGCCGGACATTGAAAAGCTCCCAGCGAGGCGCGCCTGCGCCAACAGAAATCAAATAACATTGATCCTTGAGCAAGTTTTCTACGTATGTTCATCGTCAGAAATCCTGATACTGTAATTTTTCTGATACCAAATCCTCTCACCTCAGGATCTACCGCTGCTTATCAAATAATGAATTGAGTCAAGAAGAAGAAGAAGAAAAGATGGTTCGATGAAACCTAGGAAACTTCGATTGTTCAAATCGGTTAAAAAAATGGGGTGTAAATGAAGGTGTGGATAGTTTTTGTTATGAAAAACATTTTATTACATTCATCTACGAACATTGTGGTAACATATGTTAACAGCCTTCGCATTTGTTTCCACCCTGACCCAGAACTGAGTTTTTTCTTAAGACCGCTGCTACCTTGAAACGAGTTGAAACGCTTAAACGTCGTTTCAGCAGCGTTGGGGTAGGATACTAAAGTTCGTCCTCGAAGATGATCGCCCTTGTTACCAAGAGAGATAAAATGCGTGAGGCTGCTTTAGATGAAACGAAATGAGATAAGATAATCAAATAAGTATTTCTTAGATCCTCTTGAGACTCTCCAATCGATTATTTTAAACAAAAGTCGTTCAGGTTCCACCCAATAATTTGATATGTTAATGCGGTTAGTGAACAAATAGATATATTACGTCTTATATGTTATATACGTCGTTATTCAATAACAGATTATACACTTCGCTTATCGTTTCTTATTGTTTGAAAATATTTAAACAAATTTTTATACATCGTTATAATAATACTTATTATCGATAGTGAATTATATTCTTAAATTACAAGATTACTACCTACATATTTTTTATACCTTCGAGTTTATTTCAAATTAGTTATCTATACAATCGGAAATTTTTGGTTATCATTTTTCATTTTATCAACTTTGTTCAAAAGCCTAGGGTGTTTAGGGTATCTTAATCGATTTATTTCTATACCTAAGGTAGACGCTTTCGAGTCCTTCGCACTTGATCATTTGTAAGATCATTTATTTTAAGTTAAACAGTAGAGATAAGACTCGAGTCTGAGTGTTAATTATTTACAATTAATAAATTTCCTAGATTAACACCGTGCGGATTGCGATTATAAAAAACGTGAAAGTAATAAAAAGAAAACTTTCTACTTCCCTTTTATCTGCGGGGTTTCGTTATACTTAAATTATCACATCGTTTCGAAGAAACTTTCTTAGGATTTTACACAATACAATCGAATCAATCGTTCATCATATTATTTCAAATTTCTCTTAAATTCGCGAGCTGATTCACAAGTGCAGAGACAAGCACAATAGCGATTGTCGACCGCGACACCAAGTTCTATGCCAATCTCGTCCGAGGATCTCGGGCTCTTCCCCTTCCCCCTCCCCTTCCCCTTGCGCCCTCCGGGTTCCGGATGTCCTCGAGGTCCGAAGGTTGAGGAGTCTACGACAAATTTCCGAGGCGAAACGTCCCCCAGCCCTGCCCTAGGGGCGCACCAGGGGCAGGACTATAGCGGCGTTTCGTCCTCTCGGAGTTACCTGGGGGTCGAAGGCGGCGGTGGTGGTCATACCGCGCTGCCGGCATAGTAGCTGCCCTTGCCGGTAACTCCGGGCCCCCGTTTCCGCTTCTCGCACTCCAGAGTGCTGAAGGTGTTCTGCGCGATCTGCGACTTCCTCTTTGGGTTCTGCAGCGTCATGCTCCTCTGACTCGAGTTGGACGACGAGCTCGTACCCGGTTCCGAGACGCCGAGGATACCGGAGTGAATGGTGCCGAAGTTCTGGTAGATGAACTGCGACTGGATAGCCGATACCGTCTGGTGCTTCAGCGTTATCGGCACGGTCTGACCGGCCAAGCTGTTGTACTGCGTGTCGAAGCCGAAGGAAGTGTCGAGCAGGGATTCCCCCTTGTCGTTGTACCCGCCGAGACGGGAGTCCAGGAGGCCTTCCTTGTCGACGAACCCGCTGAGCCTCGAATCGACGATGCTCTGTTCCGCCCGTCCGGAGAACTCGGTGTACCTCGGCTCGGATCCTAGGTTGTGCTCCTTGCCGTCGGTGAACGCGATCATGTTCTGCCTCGAGCCGGACAGAATCCGGGAGTCCATGAGGCTCTCTTTATCGGCGAAACCGCTCAGACGCGAATCGATTATACTCTGCTCTGGTTTATCGACGAAAGTGAAACGCGGATCCACGTTCTTGGTGTCCGGGTACGCCGGTAACATGTTGGAGAGATCTGTCTTATCGACGTAGCTTATCGCCTGGGGATTTGAGGAGCAAATGTCCGGCGCCTGCTTGCAGAGCAGGGAAGTACCCTCCTCCGGCAATCTCTGAGGGCCTGCAACCGAATTGACGATCTTAATTCTCGTGCAATTTCACAGTGCGCATGCGCGAAAAAATTCCATACACCGGAAAAAGGAAATTTGCTCCAATGCAATGATCATGAACGATAGAATGGAGGGAACATCCTTTTGCGTCAAGTGTCTAAGGGGGCGTCCATAAAGGACGTCCACGCTTATAGGGGGGGGGAGGGTCATAAAATGTGACTATTTATGACCAGGAGGGTGGGAGGAGGTAATCATGCCAGGTGTGACGTCCACTTAAAAACCCCTTTTTTATAGATTTGATTAAAAAAAAGTTGCCTCAATTTTTTTTGCGCGATATTCATGTTTTAGAGAATTAAGGCAGGGTCTATGATTGTGACTAACTGTGACATGAGGGCTAAGAAACTTGTTAAAAAATGCGGACGTCCTTTTAAATCAAGATGGTCACTATTTTCATCGGTGTAGTGCGGAAAGTGAATAATTTACGATCTGCGCATGCGGTAAATTGTATTTTTTCCCACTTTTCAGGCATCAGAAGCATGTTGCCGCTCACCTTTCGTCGCCGGATGAAATCCCCGGTTCTGTTGTGGTCCTGGAGATTTCTGGTGCGCTCTGACGAGGTATTCGGAGCTGAGGCCCCTCTGTTCTCGGAGTTTCCGTTCAGCACCGGGTACCATGACCCTAACCTGAATGAAAACGTCGTTTAATTATCCTGTGATAACACGCTCCGGTACGATTCCTGGCTTTTGCTATCCCGTATGGCGATTAGTCGCATAGATAGAGAGGTCAATTAAAATTTGATATCAAATCAACGGGTAGGTATTACGCTGTACGCGGTACCACCAGCGAGTTTGGCTCCGATGATAATCGATATTCATGAAACACTGCGGATATCGGCTTACACAGCTCCCGGTACAACGCTTCAAGTATTTAGATTCTAGTTTTCGGGGGATCCCCAGATTCGATGTTACGCAGAATTCTCACCATGTCCTCCACGGTGGGGAACCGCGCCATGTAACCGGATACTGTAAGGAGAGCCGCCACCTCGGCCAGTATCAATGCTAGACCGGATAGCTGGAGACACCAGCCGTACTGGTACTGCGGAAGTCCACTTTCCTCGGACTGCATACTCGTCGTAGATGGTAATACATATTTTCGAGGAAGCTCAAGAGTCGCGTCGGAAAGCGCTGACGCCAGGACGAACAGGCCACCACCCAACGAAAGTCCTGCAACGAAACAACGTATTTTTGCGTTAGCTCTTTCGCACTGGCCTTCACCTAATTTTTGTTTTATTTTCGAACGGAGCAAAATGATACACGGTCTCTGGTTTATGAATAAACTGGGATCATCTGAGGCTCCAGAAGACCCATTTCTTGCCGTCGTCTGGATACCACGATGTAAATCTGCTGGGTAACATTAATCATACGTTATTCGACAAAAACGTTGTACAGTATAATTTTAATCCGAGGCACGTAATTATCTCCCGGATATTTATAGTACCTATATCTTAACCCTGTATAAGCGGATCATCTATCACAGTTTGGGAGGTCCGATACACGCGTGAGAAAAAAACTATTCATTATAGAATTTAAATTTGCCAAATAGCTACAGATAAAATGTTATCCTCAGATAATGAATCTCACATCTTTGATAAATCTAATGACTGTTTTTTTCAAAGTTGAACAAATATTTTTTCATATCTGCTGTCATTAATTATTCCTTCTTCCATGCGGTCTCAAACGAGTGTTTTATACCGTCTACGTTTATGGTAGACGTATTTACAGAACCCCGCAATCATGAAAATGAAAAAGAGTATGAAAAAATCACCGTTCATCCGCCATTCCGTTGTTTTTGTTTCATTCGTGTGAAAAATCCCCTCCCCTAATTGAACGGTACAAGCCGCGTGATGATAACGAGCCCGCATACACGCGTTACTTTTTTTTTAATACAAAAACATATTCAGATTGCTCGAAGCGCGAAACGCGAAACGAAACGGAAAAATGTAAAATCCTAATTCGGAAACAGAGGCTCTGAAAATCAGGGATGCAAACCGGCAGCGGTACCAGACCGTGGGATTGATAATCCCTCGCTCTTTTAGACACGCTGTGTTAAACAGCCGAAGATTATTCCGAATCCACGATACGTAAGCTTTGCCAATATTTAATTCAAGTCCTGCCGCTTCCCTGCGCGATGGTAACGCCGGGCTGAAGACAACCTAGACTGACAATAAGTTTCACGCGTGACATTTGATTTCGTGGTTGGAATTTGGACTCGTGACACCACGTTTGGAATCGAATGAAAAAACGGGATGAATATTGAACATAACAAAGAAAAAAAAATGAAAACTAGTGGTTTTTGGGATAAGTAATTTCCGATAAATTTTCAATGAAAATTCCTTCGTGCCGGATCAGCGCGGTATCAATCCATCGAATCGGTCATCAGGCACGGCAGTTGCGTGAGCTGAATATAAATTGTTGTTGCAATTTTAATTCCGTTTCGAAACGAGCCAATAAAACTAGACGAGGGAACGAGAAAACCGTAGCGATTACTGGAAAAGCTTGCGATTTCCGACCTCTAGGAAACCCTCAATAAGAACCCGGCAACCCAACCGTAACTCGAAGTAACTGACGTGTATAAAGAACGCGAAGGTGAATGTGAAGGTGAACTCGAAAAATTTGCATAGGCATAAAACGAAGCCTACGATCGATCTTGGCCAGATATCCCATTTTTTTTTCTTCTTCTTCGGACCAAGTACTTCATTTGCATTATTTTACGCGAACATTTCGCGGCTCGGTCCTCATTCGGGCATATTTTTCACCACAAATCAAAATTTGAGCCAACCTCATCCGGTTTGTGAATTTTCCTGGTTTGCACATTGGAGCAGCTCGCAGATAATGTATCCGTGAAATTGTGGCAAAACCTGAAACGTGGGGCTCGAGCGATATTGAAAACGGTTTTTGCGGGACGATCCGCTTCTTTCGACGTCCGTTAGCCGCGCGAAATTTTGCTGTTTATTTTTTGCAATCAGCGAAATGGCCTCCGGTGACATTGCAAAACTTTTGGGAAACACATCCGTCACAGAAAAATAAATATCGAATGTGGTGCTAGGGTTTTGTTCGGTTCGGTTGGAATCGTGGCGAACCGTACCTACGACGAGACGACGGTATAAATATGGGAAGGAATTTGCAGTTTCAATAAAACCGGGGCTTTTATCTCAAACTTGCGAGCGGAAACGCGCCAACTGAACCAGAAAACGCTAACTTTTCGATCGGGAAGAAAACAAAAGGAGACGCTCCCAGCGCGGTTTGCTAAACGAGGAAATTCCATGGTTTTATAGGGAAATAAGGGTCGCAGCTTTCAACAATCGACGGACGTCACGATATTAATTTTGCCAGTATTTCCATCGGTAAAAAATCTTCCAGTTTGCACGAAAATTGGCAATCCAATGTTTTTCGGGTCTCTATAATAACAGATTTTGCACAAAATTTGTACAAAAATCAAAACGGTGGTTAAAAACAGCGGCGAAAAACTTCTGAAGTCGACTTCAAGAAAGTTGAAATTTATAATTCTTCATGATGAAATTCTCCACCATTTCTAATGATTTTGATCCATAAAAATATGACTTTATAAAATCACCCTGGACATCATTGATAATAAATTGTATTCAAAAAAGCTCTGAATTCATTTACTTGAAAAATAAAAATCGATGATCTTCTTATTGATTTCAACACTAATTTTTTCTTCACCGTCAATGCATAAGGAATATTATTTGAGCCATTGCGACAGTCTAGTTTTTTCATCGTCTGCTATAATCAGTCCATTATTTTGAATTCTGAAATGTGGATATGGAATACAAAATTTGGAACTCAAAAACCGATCGGAAAACAAGATCCGTTGAAATCAGGGAAGGATTTTTCCTTGTCGTTTAATGATAGTAAAATAAATCATTTATAGAGGCAGAAAATATCATGAACTAGAAATCGTTTGGTTTTCCAAATTTCGTCCGAACCAATGGAATTATATTATATCTTTGCGAGTCACCTAATTTGAACGTAACTGGGTTCTAAATTCATTTGGAAAGATCATATCACCATCAGCAGTGGAGTAACTCGCGATAATTTAATCCCGTTATTACTCCCAGGTGACAGATAAAAGCATCAGCATTAGAACTGCAGTTAAAAGTGTTACCGGGTGTACCGCAGTAAATTTGACCTCGTTATTTTATCATATAATATCCGCAAATGCAAGAGCGACGGTGCTGCTCAACGTGACAAAGAATTACCCTACTAAAAATGTTGATGTGATAAATCATGTATATAATCTCATGACTGCAATTCATCACATGATTCACCTTCTGATTTTGGACATACACATAAAAAATCATGTGGCCAATCATACAGTTTATCATATAACCGATATTTTCCGAAGTGTGATCAATTACATAAAATCGTATCCATGCAGACCTTCAAGGAGATTAGTTAAGGCGAATTCCCTATTGTATGCGAGTCTCATGGTATTTACCAATTAGATCTAGTTAGAGTTACACGTGACCCTGGTTGCTGATGTGAAACTACGTTGGCTGCACAGATCCAGCAGCCGGGGCTCACAGAACGTCGACAAGAAACATCAGGCCCTTGATGGCAAAGAGAACGAGGGTTAGACCTCGTCCCTATGGTCAGTAAAACAGTTTCGTTGACGCTTGTTGATTGTTCGACAAGAAACGGAGGATCTTGTTAGCCAAATTCCTCGAAGCTAAAACAGAAGGACTGCCGATGTTGGATTGAACGAATTTTTGTCCCCTAATGTTACTTCCCTGTTCTTGTCTCATGTGAACGAAGAAAAACGCAGGGGATACGTATACGTATCACAGCGGGACAAAAAGCTGGGAGAAAGGGAACTGAAGGAGTAAAAAAAGAGAACGAAACGATGAAATACGGAGGCGGCGGGTTATTACATTTTTTTTTCCTTCCATCGAGTCGCCCATGGAGAGTTTCATTTATTGAAAATAGATCCTGGCTGACGTAGGTATCGATTTCCTTTTTTTTTATCTGTTTGATAACTGTTTATTTCCTTGACACGTTTCGTATATATTGAATTTTATTTATTCGTTGCAATTCTCGAACGGTTTTTTTTTCCTCCAATCTTGGGGCAAATATTTGCAAGGGTGGCGAACCCCTTGACCCAGACCGACTCTAGCGCCTCTTCTCTCGAACCCCTTGCTAAGGGTAAATAACGTTTTTTTCTGCAAGTCAACTGCCAGCTTGAGAATTGAGCACTTGCACGACTCCGGGCTTTGGCTGGGGGTGACTTTTGGTACACACTACACTCTACGACGTGTACGTATGTACATAAAACCCTACGGCTATTCCGCACATGTAGATACTATATCTCGCGCTAAGTCTCGTTTCAAGGGTTCTTACAACAAACTTTCTTCGTTTCTAAAGCTCTCGCCGAGAATGATCGATCACTTTTCAAACGAGATCCGGGATTCAAGTTTCAATTTGTACCCGCCTTCACATCTTTCTACCGAAATCTCCCTCTGTAAAAACTTGCCACCCCTTTTGCTGAAGAGCGACGAGAAAGATTGACTCTGAACGGATACGAAAACTCCACGATATAAAATCTTCCCGCAGAGACCAAGGCGTGAAAAAAAAAATATATATATATATTCAAATCTTTAGATGAGACACAAATAGGGCCCCTCGTTGGGCGCTAAATTGAACTTTTCAAATTATAGTCTCGTTAATGAAGCAAGATATAAAAAAAAACCTATGAGATTGATCACTTGGGATGCTAAACTGCGTGTGTAGCCTGAATTTCAGCCAAAGGGCCCCACGTTGGGAGCCAAATTGAATTTTTCGAATCCTGTTCTCATTAACAAACCAAGATATCAGAAAATTTATGTGATTGATTATTCCGGATGGTATCTGAGTACAGTATCACTGAGTCACTGGATGCGGATTCCAAATTTCCGCCAAAAATATTCAAAATTGTGGGAGTGACACGACTTTAGAGCGAAAACTATGAAAATTGATAACCTTCACAATTTTGAATATTTTGAGCTGTGCTTTGGTATTATACATTCTCAGTGTGCAAAAACGAATTGAGGAAAAAATTGCCGAGGTGGTGAGTTTTCTTCGAATTCACATTGAAGCCAATGCACCGATTATCTTGTGGCACCTTGGAGAAGTAGAGCCTCATCAATCTATCAATCAATCAATTCATTCAATCTATTCAATTCAATCTATCTATCTATCTATCTTATATTCTATTATATATATATAAAGGAACAAGTGACACCAACCCGCAGGTCAAACCCCTTGACCTAGAAACTTGAAATTTGAGCAACATGTTCCGTCTGCGACGTAACCACGAACTAAGAAGCGATTTTTCGAAATTCGTTCCCTAAGGGGATGAAAAGGGGTTAAAACGTGTTTTCGCGTATTTACTGATATCTCCTCAGTCCGATAAGATATCGACTTCGTATTTGCGTCAAACAATTGCTTATTAAAATACCTAGAAAGTAGTTTGAGCATTTTTTTAAATTCGACTCCTAAGGGAATGAGAAGACGTGGAACCAATTTTTGGAGCCCCTAGTTACTCATAAAGTAGCACAAGTCTGAACTTATTTCTAACAATATCAACGTCTGAGAAACTTTCGTAACGATCCTAATAGATCTTTGGAGTAACAAACCTCGGGGTTCCCGAGTTCAATTCCGAGGTAGTTATTGAGCAATTAGCCGCACGCGCACGGTCAATATTAGTTACTGTCAATTATCTGATAACCGGCTTAGTCTCAGCCCTTCGAAGAGCTACCAGACATTCGGAGCAATAAAACAACTTCCGCAATAACGCCGAGGGCGGATTGTAGCGGATCAGGAAAAAATCCACCAACGTCCGCGCTCCGCTAAATACACGCCGTTAGATATTCTCAACCCACCTGGCTTCAAGCCTCGGCCTAAGTCTAAGGGCGGAACAAGCGTTTCCTTCCGCTCACAAACTTCAGGGGCCTAAAGTTTGTCGGCACAGATGTCACCTGGCTAATTTGCGAAGGAGGTTGTAAGACGTCGGCTGCAGACCGTGCGGCATTTAAGTGTCTCGGGGTTCATTAAGTAGAGCGTTAAGTTTCAGATTTCAATTTTCAACCCCGTTTTAGTTTTTTTCTATAAAATTTCTATCGCAACCTCCGCGCGAATTTGTATCCTGAGTTAATAGACGAAGCTTCCATATTTCCCACGGGCAATCGGATTACCCAACGCGCCTTTTCCGCGGTTTCCTTATCCATGCCAGCTGGGAGGAGTCGAATTGCCGTAAGCCTGCCTGCGAGGCATGAAGGCAAGAAGCAAAAAGGAAGCAAAAAATGAAAATAAAAAGAATCTTGTCGTTTGCTTTTATCATGCTGTTGGCAACGCTCTTGTCCACCGAGTCAGGAGAGAGTCTTGGCTGGTGCACAGTCTGAACGGAAACAGTCTGAACGTACGAGACGGAAGCCCGAAGGCTTTGGAGAAATTCTAGTCAGTTCGTTGGGCTTTGTTTAAACTCTGTAATTTAGTCGTTGAACATTATTTCGAGAATGTAAAGAAAGCTTGAGCGAATTTTTTCGAAACTGACACTCAATCCACTAATTAAGGGGAAGTAATTGTGTCGTTTTAATGATGACCAGGTATAATCAGGTGCACTCTGGGTCCGCGAAGCAATTAGCTCCCTTGTCGATACCGTGATTGAACATCGTTACGTGGTTCGGGTACGACGAACCCATAAATATGTAAACATGCAAATAAACGGCAGGAAATTTTAATATCGTTTTCTTGTCCTAGAAATTTGACAGAAATAGTTCTTCTGCCCATTTGACAGACTCTGACACTGCAGAACATTAATTTGAAACGAATCTGTTTCATTCTCACATTTACAAAATGTTATCTCAATTTGAACGGCAAAATTCAACATCTAATAGCGATGAAGCTTTGGTACTTTTGTCAGTAGAATCAGGGCTAGTAATTTTCTCCACATTTTTCCATAAGTTTTTTTCATTTCGTAGCGTCAGCCATCAGCCTGTGAGAAAGTCGATATTCTTAAGAGGAACCTGGCTGTTCTCTAAAACGAATCTTCTTCTTCAACACTGCGAAATGACGCGATTTACGTGGGGTGAGGTGAAAAAAAGCCATCTTCGCAAATGGTGCCAACTTTAATCCAACTCTATGTGTGCAGAATCGTCGCAGATTTATCTATCTGGATTTGGTTGGGATTCTCCGTTGGTTATACAGTCTTTTTCCTCAATCTTTTTACCTAGATCGAAAATGGGGTAGGTTTCAGGTTCCCACTGCCAGCCAGACGCTATTTAGCCATATCGTATCCGCATTTCATTCATTGTCTCTCAGTCTATCCTCTATTAATGGGAAACTAGTTACAGGCTAGTGGTTTAATATCGTTCGATCGTATATCCCCAGGCGAGCAGCTGGTTAATTTAATATCCATCATATTTCGTGCCGGTCTGCATTTAGAATATTACAGAAACATTCGGAAATTTGAATCAAGTTCGAACTGTGCATGAAATGATTCGTTTTTGGTCTATGTACTCTCATTCGCAATTATTGAATCGAGCTTGTTACCGAGTTATGAATGAAAATGGAACTAAAGAGTTATAAAATTTCACGGTATCCTCGTGAAATAGAGTGCGAATATTTATGGAACAATATTTTACATGGGAATTTGATTATGAGCCCATAACGTGCGGTGTAATGCAATATCCCAGCGGATTGGAACACGGGTTTAATGAATCTGTGACGATAGTTAAAAGCCCCGGGTTCACGCATACCGGGTATATTCAAATAGAAAAAATAAGGTTACGTTCGTTGAAATTTATCATCGACTGTGAAATTCTATGCATTTAATTAAATCACTGTACCTACCACGTATATTAAATTCAGTTGAATTCTATTATTCAGTTAGAATCTGCTGGTTGTAATAAACAGGAAAACTGAGGCGAATCTAAAGGACCAAAAATTGAAAATATCAACGAACATGAAACATATTCAAACAATTCATTCCTGGAAATTGATTGAAATTCCTGAAATTCCAATCCATTCCTATTCCAAATAAAACAGAAAACATGTGGTTTATGAAAAATACTTCGATTGCATATAGTCGTATGTAAAAATTTGTGAAATACCATAAAACGAATAAATTGGGTGAGCAAAGGTCTAAGAAGTGAGAATGAAGAATATCGATCAAAAAAGTGTTTGCTCTGAAAATTATATCAGATTTTGCCAAAAATCTTCTAGCTTCTGCCGTAGCCGGTGTGTATGCGCCGTATTTTCGTTGTCCTTTTCTGGCTGTAAATAGGGGTAAGATTTACGCGTATTATTTGGCGTGGTTGGTTTTGAATATCAAGCAAGACTCAGGGGGTGGTTGGCTGGTATCTATATCTTCACCTCGTCCCGCGTTAAGCCGAAAGCGCCGTGGTGCGGCCTACCATCGGAAGGTTTCACCCCCTAAATCACAATACCTCGACACTTATACCCTCGGCCCTACATATATTGCAGCCCTATAACCTCCCCCGTTCTTCTACCCCTTCGAACGACCCAACGCTCGCGGGCTGTGTTCGGAGTTTCAAGTTTCCCCCTATTCTCTCTAAATATCGACAGTTCTCATACACCCACTACAAACTATCTGCAAGGAATTCCCATTGATTTTTTTTCACGCCCGATTGATCACGCGATCGGATTCAACGGGCTTGAGAACTGATTCCCGTTCGCTTCCAGACGTGCGGAAATTTAATTTCATGGAATTAGTTTAGCCGTTGGAATTTTCGTTGATACTTCGATATCGACTAGTGTGATCAAAACTAGCTTGAGGGGACCATTTATACCTCATCCAAAGTTCATTTCAAAAATTACTTTTTCAAAAATCACTTGTCGTAAGGTTTCAGGGCAGACGGTTGATCCGATTATGTTAGTCGACGTCTCGTTTTTTTCGGAGAGCAATCCTTCATCGTGTGAATGAGGGAAATTGAACGAAAAAATTTTTGAACCAAGTCATCAGCAAAAGAGTGAATAGATTGTCGCTAAATTTCGATAACTGACCATAACTCGTCACAGGATTTTTTTTTCTCACTTTTCCTCATTCATATGATGAAGAATTGCTCTCCAAAGAAAATAAGATGTCGAGAGACATAATCGAATCAACCGTGTGCCTGAAACCTTACGACAAGTAATTTAAAAATCTCTCCTCAAAATTCTGAACCGATTTTATAAAATTGTTTTTTCGCCATTGTGGCTCCATTACAAAGAATTTATTGTTTTTGTTTCACGTGACTTTATTGCACCCGTTCGATGTTTACGATCGATTCGAATGGGTTACGATAATTTTTTTTCTACTTTTTTTTTATCTCGTGGTGTTTGTTTAAGTATTAATGGGTGAAGGAGTCGATGTATCCCCACAGCACCAGTGCCTGGGTGTGTATAGTGAACGATGTATGCATAACCGGCGCTTCGTTGTATCGAGTAGATACATCTCAGAGCAGTTTACATATTGACTAGCTTGTGCTTTTACAGAATTCATCCATTCCCTCGTATATGGGAAGGAAAGTGAGTATATGGGGGATATTTTTGTTGGATGGAAAATGTTTTAGGGGTGGATCCTCGTAAATAATGTTTCGCAACAATTTTTCACAATCAACGTTTCATTTTCTGCATCGTCTTCTTCCATCTCCATCATATTCTCATCATTTATATGGGTGAAGTCAAATTTTACAGTATATTGCCGCGGGCAATGTTCAAACTTATTGTTAATCGACGTCGTTCTACAAACGCGCTACTCTCTCTGTGTGCGTTTCTCTCTCTATTCCATCACCAAGTCTACAGAGATAACTTTTACCAAAGTTAACGCACATAGTTCTGAGAACCTAATTGACCAAAACTTGCGACGATAGTCGAACCGGGTAATTGAATACACCTCCTTGCGCCAAATACGCCGTACAGAAATTTGATCCTACAAGGTCTGAGGTCCTCGAGAAATTTCGTCAACCAATTTACCCATTCTAGCCACTGTGCCGATGCAATATTGTATCCAAATTATCGTCTGCTTCGATGCTCTAAAGAGTAAAAATGGCGTTTAGATAAAAAAATTATTGGGATGGAAGTCGCAGTTTTTTTACCAGGGGAAAAAAAAACTCTCGTAACCATAGTAACGGTGAAATAAACCAAGAAAGTGCTGCCCCTAGCGGAGAACGCCGTTCTCATGATTCTAACCTCACTTTCGCTCGTTTTTAATGCATATGTGGTAGAAAATGAGACATGTGCCATGGGAAAGGAAGCAGACGTTTTGTCTCGCGAATTTAGCAGAACTCGTCTTTACTCTCGAATTGCAGCTCGTTCTGGTAAATCGGCGCTGTCTGCTTCCTTCGCTTGATGCATAATATACTATTTCAGCAGATTCTGATGTTAAATTATGTGGAAAATTGAGAGCACGGTGAGTTTTTTTTTTTTCTTTTGTTATCGTTATTTTCGTTGAACTTTTTTGTAGCAGCGAGAGCGCGCGCCCGTCTCGCCAATTATCGTCAACGATTGTACTTGGTGAACACGAGTGCACGCACGCAGGTGGATGTTTTTTTTTTTTTTAAATTCTTTTTCATCGAATTTTTAACAACAAATACTCGTTGCTTCTTTCTATAAACTTCACCCTGGAATATCGACTCTATTATGAGTCATGACAGGCGAATAATTGCGCGCCCATGCTCCGGTGCATCTGTTGTCGACGGTGCAATTTGTTACAAAATATATACTCCCATCTAGCGATGCAGACTTCACCCTGAAACTATCTAACCGACTATGGATCACCGAGTACATTTATAACCCGAGCTATAAAGAATGAGGAGGGTCCATAGGCACGCTGTACTATTCACTTATAAAATATATATATATTTTCGAAAGAGAATAATATTCAACGAACAGATTTTCCCCAAGAGATTCACTACGATCTTATCTTGTCTTATCTATTATCTTGTTGGTGACGAATAAATAATAGAAATGATTAAAATGTCCCGACTAGAAATTTAATCAGGCTAGCCTTTCGTCCGACCAGGCCCCGATCAGGTTGAAATCATGTTTGCCTCATTACGGTATAGCTGATAAGGTCCTGATCAGGTGAGCATCAGGCTTACCTCAGTGAGGCAAGCCTGTTGAACCCCTGATCGGGGCAAGCTCTGGTATTTGTTACTAAGGTGTACCTGTTGGGCCCCTGGTCCGTTTAGCCTGATAGGGCCCTTATTGAGGCGTGCCTGCTAGAACCCTGGTCAGGTTGGCCTCAGGCATCCGTTACTAATGCGTGCCTGTTGGGCCCCCGGTCAGTTTCGCCTGATACGGACCTTATTGAGGCGTGCCTGCTAGAACCCTGGTCAGGTTGGCTCAGGCATCCGTTACTAAGGTGTGCCTGTTGAGCCCCCGGCCAGTTCAGCCTGATACGGGCCTCATTGAGGCGTGCCTGTTGAAACCCTGGTCAGGTCGGCCTCAGGCAATTCTTACTAAGGTGTGCCTGTTGGGCCCGCAGTCAGTTCAGCCTGATACGAACATCATTTCTAGATGTCTTAGAACAGTGTCAAGTGAAACGTGTATTAGAACCGTTGTCAAGTTGACCCCAAGCATCCCTCACCGAGGTGTGTTGAACCCCTGGTCCGTTTGGTCTGATACGGCCCTTATTGAGGCGTGCCTGCTAGAACCCTGGTCAGGTTGCTAACAGGCATTCTTTATTACGCGTTTTACGCCAAGTGTAACATTCATCCATAATATACACCCATTTGTTACGCTTTCAACCCGCTGGTACCACACAGGATAATCATTTATATTATCATGCTAGAAGCTCTTATTATTAATGGGTCAAAGTTTTCCTAATATCCAATAAGTAGTTTGGCGTAATAGGTAGGGCGTGCGATTAGTAATGCGAGCGAGCGATAGGTTCTGGATCGAAACCCGGTTAGATCAAAATAATGCGAAGTTTTTCTGAAGTAAAATTGCGTTCTAACGTCCGTATGGGGTCGAGTATGAGTGGTTCAGCTTACTCAAAACACAAAATTTTTATTTTGTAATGATATTTTTATTGTTTAATAATGAACACACAGATTCACGAATATAATCAGGGCTTGACCAGGAAGCCTGATCAGTAAATCTAATGTGGGCCTGACTGACACCCGGATCAGGCTGCCTGATCGGTCCCTGATCGATAACCTTGACGGCGGCCGGAGCAGGGTGCCTGATCAGGCTCTTGTGGAACGCTGCGTTACAAACGAGGTCAGGGCCTGATCACTCCACCTGATGTGGGCCTGATCACTTTACCTGATGTGAGCCTGATCGGGCAGTAGGGCAAACCTGGCCAGGACCTTATCACTGCCTTAACAAAATTTCCAGTCGGGGTCATCAGATCGCTTGATTATCGTCAATTCACAGTTCGGTAACGTTCGAGGCGCCATCTGTATCGCGCCATGCTATGACGTCACTGTTCGGTACAGCAGGTCCGACATCTAGCGCCATCTGGACAGACCCACTCTTCACTTCACACTCCGTGTCTAATGTTTTCTTCTTTTTTCATAAGTTTATCTAATTGTTTTTAATCCGAATTCACGTCAGTCTATTCAAACACTGTTGGAAGATTTATATAATTTCATTTCAATATACAATATAATCTAGTTTTGACAGTTTTCTGCATTCAATAATACAACAAAAAATATTGAAATCAATATAAAATTTTTGGTGGACCGGTTTTAACACTTTATTTCTAACAGTGAATATGACGGTAAAATTGTGAATTCTGACGTCACGGCTGATCATGAAACTTATCTAACCAAGATGATTCACGTTTTACCCACTTTTGACTAATTTTTAATAACGCAATCATGTCTTACGCGATTCTTAATGCTTTTATCTAGTTTTAAAGCAGCAATTCTGTCACATTAAATTGCACTTTTAAGTCCTAGGAGTTGAAAGTGGTTATTGTTGTACTCCGCGCGTGCGCATTACAAGTAAAATATCAGACTATCAGAAGCTGAAGCGTAACCTCATGGAAAAAAAATCTTGTTAACGATATTTCAGTTGCACGAATTATCGTATGCCTGCAGGTTGCAAAAGGCCGATAGTTTGCTCCCTGGATACTAAATATTCAATTATCGAAAGACCGAAGGCGTGAATTCTCCAAATTGGAGAATCTCTGCAGTCACGTGTTAAAGTATACCGAATAGAAACGGTTGCTGGAAACGGGTGGTGGAAAATTGCGGAAAAACGGAAGTTGACGGGCGTGGTGACAGCCACATTGACCTTGCTTCCAACCCTCGGTCCTCGGCTCACAGTCTTCAGCCTTCAGAGGCTGTGTCACATTCAATTTGAATAACCACCCCTTCGCAGTCATTCGAACTTTATTCAAATTCACTCCTCTGCATCCTCTTTCAATTTTACTTCCTCTCGCGCAATAATGTCAAATGAATTCTCAGCATTCGACTGAAGAATTAAAAATTATGTGAATACCTACAGAAAAAAAAAAAAATAAATAAATATATCGACGAAGCGGAACAATTTCTAAGACCCGAATTTGCGGTTCCGCCAAAACGTTATTACGTTACTTGCCGAAGACTATTTCGCGGAGCCCATTGCGTGAGGTAAATTTGATCTCATGAGAATCAGGAGAGTTCGCTGTCTCCCTTATTCCGCCTCAGGGCAATCCGCGGGGTTACCAATGGGATGTTTCGTTCCACGTTGCTGGCTGCGATAGCGTTAATAGATACTCTACCGAAACGGTAAGATCGGGGCGTCGGCGTAGAGTAGCAAGTTTAAGGGTACCGGGCTAAGGGGAGCTGTCAGCTAGGCTACATCCCCTGTATAGTTGCGCAGTAAGGAAGAGACCGCCGGCAATTTCAATCTGTTCCTAACCCAGCCCCGGAAATGTTCCCTTTTGATTTCATTATCCCGACAATCATACAGTTGATATACTTTCCAGGTACATTGAGGAGATTGAAATTTTTAGCTCCTTCCTTATTCGACCCGCTCGGATATACAGTTCCGAAAATTCCTGCACCGTGTCAATCAAATCGAGGTTACTGGAGCCGTGCACGTACGCGTGCCAACGGAAATTAACGAAGCTTGCGGTGATTCGATACCGTAATTGTACTCGATACGTGTCACGTGGTGCTTTTAATTATCATAAGCGCACGACTCCAGCGAGAAGGTGAGGATCTTTTGTCGGGTCAGAGTTAATTGAAATAACGAATCGCTTAGGGGTTGGAAATTTCTTCGAAATCAAATTTACGAATCGTTTAAGAGGTTGGAGATTTCTTTGAAATTAATTGTACGAATTGTTCCTTGAAATTAGTCGCCCGAAACGTGATCATTAATTGAGCACGTGCACAGTCGAACGAATGCCAAAAAAATCTGTGGAAATTTAGAAAAAATCACCCCGATTTGCATAAAAATTCACATTTCGTGGTTTTTTAGACCTCTAGCTTCAAATTTTTCATCAAAATTCAAACGTGACGAACGAAGAATAAGCGACTGAAAATAATGTATGCCAATATATTCTAATTTTCATTGATAAACGACGAATTTGTGAGCTTTTTTTTTTTAGCTTGAATACCTTTGATCGCGAATTTTTTATTTTCAATCCATAAAAACTATCAAAACTTACAATAAGAATATGGCGGTTATTTTACATCGTCTGTTTTAATCAGGACACCATTTATTATCTTAAATACAGAGAAAGTCAGGGACTCAAAAAACTTTGAGAGAACAAGTTTCATGGAGATAAAAAATGAGACAACTTATTTCAATCTTCTGTTGAAAATTCGTATTCAAAGACCGAGAAAGCTCGGTATACCAATTTTTATGCACATTGTACGATTTTCAGAATCACCGTTTCACTTGTTGGGTCAGTCATTCATAATCAAGATGAGATGAGTCACTTTATCAAGTAATATTGTCCTGTTCGCCGACTTCTCATAGTCGCCATGACGAAACTAGCAAAATTACGACAAAAATGCATGAGAGCTTTTTTGTAGCGGATGCTGCAACGGACATTTTTTATATAGACCATTTTTACAATCGGAGCCAACAGAACCGAGATATTTGCAAAAAAAGCTTTCGAACAAGTTGGCAGCGAAAGCTCGACCACAGGTTCGATGGCTTTCAGTACAGTCAATTAGGAGGCAAAATTATACACCTCCACCAATTTTGAAAACTGTTGGAATTGATGTAGGCACACCGTGGATACGTATACTTACATTGACTGGTCTTGCCTGTGGTAATTAAACGGAATCATAAAATTATTGCGTCAAACTCGATCAATTCAATTACGACTGATGGCTTTCGCGGGCTTTCGTCGAGCGAGCGTGGAAACAGGATGTAGATAGCGAGGGGCCAGACTCTCCTTTGAGCGAGACTCAAGAGAGTCCAGTGAACGTGTACAACGTGCATCGGTCCATATAAGCGGTACACAGAGCGTAGGACGTCGAGGAAGCCGGACCCACATTCTAGACCGAAAACCTAGCGCAGGTCCTCGCCCCGTGATCAAAGTTGACAAACTTGATTTTCCCCCAGCCCCCCCAGACAGTTTGAGGACTCGAAACCCGTCCAAGGGACGGCGACCGGTACTCGATCAAACTAGGCGAAACAGCCGTTGCTCAACCTGCTAAAACGCTGTAAGGGTAAATTATGAGAGAGAAGGGTCTAGCTCGTAGATATCCCGACGTCGGGGTTCGATTTACTCCATCCGAGGACCCATCGTCACTGTCCGCGCTAAGTAATGCCCCGGTTCCATGCACCGGGGCTACCCGCAACGACCGCAGACCACGCGCCCACTCTTATTCCTTCCGATCTCTACGGTACCGTGGTCGTGGTGCACGGCCGTACCCAGCCCTGGGCTCCACTTTCCTTATCCTATATCCTGCCCGCAGATACCTCCCATGGGAGACGGGGCTGAGCCGAGAACCGAGAACCGAGACCGCAGGGTGAAAACGAGGGCGAGAACCACTCCTGAAAGAGCAACGAGTGCGGGACTAAGAAAACGGAAATGTCCTTCGGCTGATCGATGGGGCTATTGGTTTTGCCGATTTTTTATCGATGCCTTTCAGGCGTAGGAGAGATCGGGGCAAAATCGGTTATCACCAATTATTCAATAACAGTTAAGAATTTTTGAACATTCTAATCTACATTTCGATACCTCCTAATGAACCAGCTTATCTTAGCGAGTCCGTTCAAAACAGCTTATTTGCGGGCTACGAATTCGAAACATCTTATCTTGGCGCGTTCACCACAGAATCAGCCTACCTTCGCATTTGCCGCAGTAACAGCTTATCTTACCGTTGACGATAGAAACAGCTTACCAAAATGGGTTCCAAAACCTCCAAGAGTGACACAGTTTTGGTCCACGACTCATATTCCGATACTGAACAAATTTCGGCACTTGTAAATTGCACTCAGTCAAGTCCATACATGGGAGAAATGTTTGTGCCTCATCCTGTCCGTGTTAATTACACGTCTGATTTATGCTCCTCAATCAAAGTTTGCTTTTGATCTTGTCGAAAACTAACGCGAACGCTGATAAGCTGTTTCTATCTTCAACGGTAAGATGAGCTGTTACTGAGGGAAATGCCAAGATAGGCTGATTCTGTGGTGAACGCCAAGATAAGATGTTTCGAAGCAATGCCACTTCAAGCCCCTCCCATTCTCGACACATGAAATCGGTCACCTTGCATATACTGTAAAAAGTTGAACCGGTTTTTTGCCAGATTCAACACGAATCAGATTAAATGAGTGATAATAACACCGATTGGTGGCGATTACACACAGAACGGGGCGAACCACAGTAGAATTCGTAATTGTCTTGAAAGGGTGTTAAACTTGACACCAAATTTTGTTCATACAGTGATTGGAATTAGCACAATGATTGATATTAATTTAGCGCTATTCATTTGTTCATATATCAGGAAATGGTTATAGGCTGTATCATCGGGGTGAAATGGCCACTTTTTGTCTTGGAAGACAATAGTTGCCACAATTGTGCGAATGTATCTAAGAAAAGTGATATATTGTGTTGCACCGACGTCTTTTTTCCCTTGAAATCCATTTCTTAATTGGACCTAATTATGAAATTTTACATGGAAAAAAATTCCTCTTTCTTTATTCGACCTCACTTCAGATAATGCAACTTTGCTTTCGGTTCCTCATAACGAACACTCCTTTCTTATACCTTGTGTTACATGTAAGTCAGGATGATGAAAATGTATGTACAGTCGAACTGATAGAATCATCAACATGACTCTGAAACTTTGAATAACCTATGTTTCAATTGTCTTCAAACATTTTGGGGGCCACTTTGCCCCAATCTTCCTGCTTGAGACGCCAGAACTGGAAGAACGAATCGACTCCATATTCGAACTAGTTCAGAACGGGATCAATGAAATCCGGTTAATTCTATCCAAGCAATTTTGGGTCACGATGAAATTAGATTGCGGTGGTCAAGTTCGGTTGAAAATGTTTAGCTCGAGAATTTGCATATAGGCGGGAATAATGATAGCCGGTGGCTAATATCGGTTGGTATACCACGGCTACCGGGGAATGGAACAGACGGATCATCGTGCATACGTGGGGCACAAGAGTCTGGGCAGGGCACGAGGTACCGTAACCGGGGTATAAATTACGTAGGCGGTGTATGCAAAGATGAGAAGCAGCGGCATGGGCAGGCGTACCTATAGGCCGGTGATATGTAGCTCCCGGGTCAAGTTATTTAACCCCCGTACCATAAACTATACCGGTGTACGAAAATTTATGCCGACACACACGCTCTCCAAGTCTCATCCACGAGAACTGATTCAAAGTTGCTGCAGTCTCATACCAAATTCATGAACAACTCGCGTGCATGTAAATTTACAAAGGTCATTTGGATATCCGAGGTCTCTATCTTCTTGTAATACATTGGTCAATGAATGATCTATACGAGGGGTTAACCACTCGTCCGTCGACCGTACACCTGACTTCATGACTTCAAGACTTCATGAAGTCAGCTGACTTCAACTGACTTCAGCTGACTTCAAGTGACTTCAAGTGACTTCAAGTGACTTTCAGCTGACTTCAGCTGACTTCAACTGACTTCAGCTGACTTCAAGTGACTTCAAGTGACTTCATCTGACTTCAACTGACTCACTGACTTCAACTGACTTCAACTGACTTCAGCTGCCTTCAGCTGACTTCAACTGACTTCAGCTGACTTCAAGTGACTTCAAGTGACTTCAAGTGACTTCAAGTGACTTCAACTGACTTCAGCTGACTTCAGCTGACTTCAACTGACTTCAAGTGACTTCAAGTGACTTCAAGTGACTTCAAGTGACTTCAGCTGACTTCAACTGACTTCAAGTGACTTCAAGTGACTTCAAGTGACTTCAACTGACTTTCAGCTGACTTCTGCTGCTTACTGACTCGTGACTTCAGCTGACTTCAACTGACTTCAAGTGACTTCAAGTGACTGAAACTGACTTCAGCTGACTTCAACTGACTTCAGCTGACTTCAACGGACTCACTGACTTCAACTGACTTCAGCTGACTTCAGCTGACTTTAGCTGACTTCAACTGACTTCAGCTGACTTCAAGTGACTTCAAGTGACTTCAAGTGACTTCAGCTGACTTCAACTGACTCACTGACTTCAAATGACTTCAGCTGACTTCAGCTGACTTCAACTGACTTCAACTGACTTCAACTGACTTCAACTGACTTTTCGGCAAGGTGTACACCTGACTTCAAGAGTGGTTAACCCCTCGGATCTATATCTCAACTGGACATTTCATTCCCGAGCTTTTCAAACTTATATCCCTGAACCTGAACATTCTTTCAAAATTATTTTCTCCTCACGTTATTCTAAACTCCCCGCTTCTCTTCTCCAGGGAAAAAGTGGAAGTCGAACTTATAGAATTCATTACACAATGAGCATACAGACCAAATTTCAGTATAAATACGAAAGATTGTAAAATTGATCGTCCCTTCCGAGAAAATGAAGACGTCGAGCGATAAATTCCATCACATGAAAAATTGTGGGAGTTTTAGACTGAAATCTGAAGAGTTTGATTTGGCGCGCAACGTGGGGCCCACCGAGAAAGTCAGGTTCAGATTTTTCTTTCCGCCGAGGTGGTGAGCTTTGACTCACTCTCAAAGATTTCGACATTGTCTAAAGACAGTGTGTGAATTTCTTAACGAGGCATTCCAGTCTTTCATCAACGACACAAGAGTCTTCCTAGCTCCTGGCTTGCCTGAAGATTGGACAAGTATGTAGTGATAATAACGAAGTCTTTTGCCCCAGGATCGGAGACCCCTTTGCTCGCCGGTGCAGGTGTACCCTATCCGAGTTGTAATTAGTCAACAAACTTGAACACCCTCCGAAGGTGGTTCTACTCTACCGTCTACTTCTGGTACAGTTGGTCTCAGTGGCTCATCAGAGGCTGCTTTACTCAAAGTTTCACGTCTCTCATTCTCTACAGTCTTGAATGTCTGGTGGTGTAATTCTTCATCATCTTTCCAGAGAACCGCATTATCGTTGTATGAGAAGAATCTCATATCACTTTCCATACTTTGTCCGAAAGAGAGCCCACATTTTTACGTCTTACTGGACTCCCGTTTGGAAAGGTTTTCGAGTGCAAAAGTATTGAGATTCTGCCTTCAACTGAATCTGGTTTGAGAGTGATAATAAAATTGTTGTTTATACGATTTTTTACCTGAAAATTGATTGGCAGCGGATTAGCAAGGGGTTCGGTCGTGAGAGTGAGAACAACTGTGTCTGACATGAACGGAGCTGAGGAAATGGGCTTTTAGTGGATGTTGAATAGCCTAGAGCGACTGCAGCTATCCTAGTAGCAGTTGAATCCATGATAAAATTTCCCTGTCTGTTTTATTTCTAAAAAAAGGCAAGGATTTCATGCGATAAAATCACACGCAGCAGTTTCCGCGGTAGTATAAATTCCATCTGGAGTAGCTGAGTGAGAGTACAGATTCCGTTTTTCCTGCATTCTTATTTAACACATAGTGGCAGTTGGTGGAGACGGTCTAAAGTCGGGGTAAAGGGGTCGTCTATCGATCATCCCGGAGAAACAGTGCCGTTGAAGACCGCAGTACGCAAAATTGAGAAATAAAATGCGAAAAGGGTGAACGAGGGAGGAAGACAGAACCAATTGGTGGCTCCCAGGACGGTGATGGAAGCAGCGATATGAAAATCCGTGGATTTACCATTTTAATAAAAGGTTCCAGTTTTTCGTCGCTGGTAACCAGAACTCGAATCTCCGTCTGGGTCCTTGGTCTGAAAGACACTGGCAAAAGACACGCACGACGGTGAGATTCGCTCTCTTGAAACTAACCAAACTTTCGCATTCCGTATACCCTCCGCGATTTTCACAGAAATGAGCTCCCTATGCTAAGCAGGGCTTCTTTCCTCCTCCTCCGCTTCTTCTTCTTCTTCTTCTTCTTCTTGCCCTAGTCTTCTTTTGATTGATGTCGTTCCACGCGTTTATCAAATCAAAAGATTCGACTATAGGTATATACAATCTCTGCACGAATTCATTTCATTCGAGTTTTGGAAAACTGGAGGAAATCATTTTTCCAACCGTGTGTGAGCGATACAAGATTCGTTAGACTCTTCCTACCCTACTTTCCGCACTAGTTTGCCACACGATTTAATATCCCGAACGAAATTCAAAGTTTTTCCTCGTAACCGAGATTTGACCTGAACCGAGAAAGAATGTTCAATTATGCAAGATGGTGAATAAAACTTCGTTGAGGAAAGCCGCGAGAGCGTCGGGGCTTATGAGACGGCTTGGTGTTGAGAAGTTTAAATTAATATTCGTCGGAAAAGATTGTAAATCAGGTATAGGCGAGAGGGGCGTTCTCGCAGAATTTTTCCGATACAATTTCAAACTTCAGACTTTCCAAATAATTACCACGGTGAAGAAACACCGAAAGTCCTTTAATCCAAGAATTTAATAATCATAATCCACGTGGCTATTTCAAATTTTCATTTTTAATTAATAACCCACAATCTCGTTCGTTTCTCGACTCGTCATACAAAAACACTCTTCTTTCGTTCTCATTTCTGAATAAACCTCGAACTTTTCAACTTCGAGCACCGGGTCTAATTATCACCTGCACAGTTGGTAATTGAAAAGCGCTTTTCATTTTTTTTTTTCTTTTTTCGTTTGCCTCAAAACCATTTCAACAGTAGAATACCGACGACGGAGAAAATTCGAGGAGAAGAGCAAGAGTCGCGACCTCAAAACTTCTCCGTCGATTCAACGACCCGGAGGTTTGGGGTAGTTTTTTTTTTTTTTTTTCTCTACTCCCTACGAGGCCGACTTTTCTTGCCTTATTCCTCGTATTTTACCTCGGCGTCGTCGCAGACGAGAAGCCCTTTTGGTCCACTGCACGTTGCTTTTAGAGATTCTTCCGTCCCTTCCTCACCCTTGTCTTCTCGTCCCCGTAGTTTAACGCCCAGACCTCGGGGCTTCTGGAAAGACGCGTTGTCCGCGAGGACGAAAACTCTTGGGGAACGCGGAACGCGTCATTTCCACGAACACTTCTTCTGGTGGATATTCGAGTAAAAATAAACCCTTGAACCCCCCGATTCGGTTCGCCCCGAGGTCCTTCAACGGGTCCTCTATACCACTCGGCGGCACCCCACCGGCGAAAGCGACGGAAGGCGACGATTTTGACATCGGAAGTCGACTGCGCACTTCAACGGCTAGAACGAATTATCGTTTTTCACAAGCTCGCGTCACGGATCTGACTAATTTTTTCAAATCAGGAATGAAGTTTGACAGCTAAGTATCAGAAATTTGTTGTGAAAATTCTTTTTCACACAATTTTTGGCGCACCGTGCAAAAAATTGCGTCACAATGAATTTCATACCCTTGTCTCGTAGAAAAATACTACTGGACGTCCGAATTCATCACTGAGCACTATTGAAATCGAATAGTACTCACAAAAAGTCACGAAGTAAGAGCCAAGTGACCCGAATGACCTCACAAAACTCCATCCATGCCGACCCTCAATTATAAAAGGAGCATTGAATAAAAATACTCTCAATATTTCGTAATTTGATATTTCAATGAAACAATTTTTATTCCACGTGATACAACATCGAACGTCACGCACAGACGTTTTCAAACTTGAAAGACATATTTTTTTTCTAAATATTGAATAGAGGTCAAAGTGTCGAATGCACGAATAATCGTACAATAGTGAACTCCTTAAACTTCCGAAAGTGAAATTGGTTCGTGTGCAGGACCAAAATGCTCAAAGTTTTCTCGTTTGCCAATTTCTGACAAAATTCTGCACACGAAGCAATGATTTATAAAGCAGGGTCAGGACTAACAAATAAAAGAAGGCCTGCTTGTTATACTGAATAGTGACGTCACAGCATAGCGCGAGAGAAATACCGAAAAGTTTCAAATGGGACCGAACTTTAAATCGAAGTCAAGCCATGGAAATAATGTTTAATATTTTGTTATTAGTAATTTTTCACCATATAGTTAATGTTTACAACAGTTGAGAAAAATCGTGGTGAACCCAATTGATAAACTTTTGTTTATAGTTACGATTTTTGAATCCCTGTGGTGATTAAGTCGATTCTTCAAATTATTGAAGCTCGATAATTGATAGGTAATTAATCAGAGATTAATACGGTTGAGAAGATAGCCGACTGGGGGTAGCCGGGGGATGGTAAATTGGCGGCATTACTGTCTCCGGCAAAAGGTAGCTGGTGAAGTTACGTTGAAGGAGGGCCATGAAAAAGGGTGCGGACTTTATTACAGGGTAAACGGGGGGTGGGGTTGGCTTATAAAAATGACTGAGGTTTCTGATCTTCCGCCTTATATCTTCGGGTGGGTCTTAATTAAAACGTTTTTTTTTTTCTTTCATGCTGATGATGTTTACTATAATTGCATACAAAGATTCAACGCCGTATAGAAGAGGATTGGCTTCTGGATGAAGAAGTCGCGTTCAGTTCACGGTATTTATACCCCCTGCGAGCTTTGCGCGATGAATATTCTCGGATTGTTAAGCTCCCGTTAAGTTAAAGTCCCGTTTTAGGTAAATAACAAGCCATTTATGTATATATGTATATATTTTTTTACGTTTTTCTTTACGCTTAAGTACATTGATACTCTCCTGGATTTGACATAATGAGCGACGGGTCGTATATCACGCTCTTGTGTATACGTACGAGAGAACATTAGCAACGATAAGCAAAGCTTGCGCATTCTTTTTTATTTTTTTTTTATTTCCCCTTTCACCTCACTCGCATTATCATAATCGATTCCCGATAATCATTGAATATAGTCGATAAAGTATATATATAGGTATACATTATATATTGACGATAGTGATTAACATCTTCACCTGTCCTGTCAAAATCTATATCAATCGTACGTTTAATATTCAATCACTCGCTTTCACCACCCTTTTTGATGATCGATAATCGGGGTAAAAAACCACAACTCAGTCTACTGTAATGAAATCTCGACCATTTTCCGTCACCGCAAATACCATCATTTTTTACCGAACAATTAAACCACCTAACATGGGTGAGCGATACACACGTACTCGAGGTTGGCTGCTCGTGCCTGAAAGCGGCGCGATTGTTTCGAGGGGTGCCGTTTCCCTTTAGCAGGGTTCGAGGCGCGCCCTTAGGTACGTCTCCATGTACACGTGAGTTTGTGTAGGTCCGAGGTTAATGTACCAAGAAGCGCATTACCCAGAGTGCTCAGCGTGTGGGCAGAGTGTTAGAGACGAATGGAGAGAAGGGACGATGCGAGGGGAGGAAAGGACACGGATAGGGGATGACAGGGGCCCGTGAAAAGTGAGGTAAAAGGAAAACAACAACAACAACAACAAAAAGTATCGTAATGACTCGCCTTGCTCTAAGATTAACCGAACTGAGTCAGAGCTTGCGAGCTTTAGGGTGAAAAAACTTTCAAGGTTAATGAGGAAGTAAACGAAGACAAACCATTCTCGCCTCATGGTCGAACGAACGGCAAAATTTGCGAGCAATTTGTGCCGCGAGCTGAATACGAGTGTCCTAATTAGAATAATTGATTCCGCCCTAGGGCGGAAAGTCGATCATTCACGGTCTACGCATGAGCTGAGGCCAACTCTTCTTCTTTTTTTTTTCTACTGCACTACATATTCGCAAAGTTCACACGGTAAATCAAAATCTACAACAATAGGATAATTGACAGGATAAATTATGTCACTGTATGCGAATAATTCATGTCGGAATTTTGATGACCATTTAATCAATGAATGTGAAGTTGACATCTTCTAATATTAATCAATGTAATCACCACATGAAGTTTCTAGTCGAGTGAATTTAATTTTCATCTGCCAATTAGCCAATTGAACGTTGAAGAAATTATCCGGAATGTAAAATTAATTATTTTCGCAGACATTAGGACCGAGGCAAAAATAAAGGGACGGAGTTGGTGCGGTTTCCATGGTTACAACTTGAGTTTCTACCTTTGGTCGTGTTTTAGCCTGACTGAAACGAATTCCTTTTTATGGTCGGTGGTTTTCTGGATTTCGGTCACTTAATCATGTGACAACTCCACAGCGCAGTTATACTCTATATATAGAAAATAAATTCTAGTTTTGTCCCGCGTGTTGCGGTTGGAGGCACGACAACTTCTGTTCGTGACTACCTTTTTTTTTCAATTTTTCCTCATTTTCAGGTTCTCGGGTTCAAAAATACCCCCATCCACGATAACTCTTCGCGACACGGTGAAAAGGGGTGACTGAATCTCAAATTCAATTTTTGAACCAGACATTTTCCACCCTGGACACTTTTCTGGCCATCTGTACCCCCGCCCCCCCTCGTATTATATTTCCCAGTATCTCCTGACTAAGCGGTTTCACCCAGTTATCTCCCTCACAGTCTGGACTCTGAAACTTGGATTCGCTGGGTGCGCCGTCTGCTCGAAGCATCGGAAACCGGACCGCGGCAGGATCCTCGGCACCTGGGGTGCACCACTTAGCCTCTGATGCCGCGGAATTATCAGACGATTCCTTTTCCGCTATCGCGGAGCTCGCGGAAAAATGAAAAGCGATTTATTAAATTTGAGAGGATCTTGGGGTCAGTCTCAACGAGGAAGAGACGAGAGTCTGGGGGTCTGAGGGGGGAGTAATTCACTGAGTTTTTAGAAATTAATGGACCGTGATCGTTAATGATCGTGGGGCGGGTTTAATGACAGCGAGACGCAAAGTAATCAAGAATTATTACACTCGAGTGATTTTTACTCGAGAAAAATCTCTGAGCGTAGCTAATTTTTCGCAAGTCTTGAACTGGATGCCGTAATTCAACTCAATATTTATATCGGTTGATAACAAATGTTAACGATAGTTTTTAACCGATGATGATGAAAATAACGTGATATTCAGTTTCCTCCCGGATGTCGACGATGTTAAACTAGTTTAAAATAGTATCAGGGAAAAAGCACATCCGAAATTGAGTTCGTTCCGCAATTATAGAGAAATTAGGAAAGTTTTCACCAAAGCATTTGTTACACAGCGTGTGGCAGTGACGCGTGCGATAACTCAGTTATTTTCATTTTTTTTCTTTCTTTCTTCTGGATAAAAGTAGAGGAAATAGTTATTTTCCGTTAGTCACTGCAGTCACGGAAATTTATAGGGCGTCAACAATGACCCGCGATTGTAGCTTCCCGTATTTTTAATCACTCCTGATCGCATCAGCTTTCGAACGGATACGCTTCGAAATTCAGACACAATGGGTACACCGTGTGTATGTACAGCATACGTCCACGTCACACGGGATCGGTGTACCGTATGTTCGCTTCGTAATTGAATTGCTGCCTCGGCTTCTATTTTCCCATCTACTTCGCTAGTTTTTATCCGTAGAAAGGGGAAAAAAAAAAAAATTGACAAAACAACCGAACCAAAAATAAAAAAAAAAAAAAAACCGTTACACAGTTTCTAAATGAAGGAAAGCTTGATTCATTTTCAAAAACTTACCTACGGTTGAATGAATAAATTTTCTTTTTCACCTCTGATGGTGCGATATTGTGCTTTTAATCTGCCTCTGAGGGGTGACTAAAATATATAGAGTAATAAATACAAAAATCGTTCATTTGTGTTCAAAATACTTTGTGAAGAATACCGAAAAACCGTAGTATTGAACAGATTTTTCAAATACACAAATTGATCTTCACTTTGAACCAAAACAAATTTTAAAAATCGAATTTACATCAGGAAAACTGTGGCTTTCAGACGCCGAGGAAGTAGAGCTTGCGAAAAGCACCAATGATAACGGTAACCATGTAATTACTATTGGTAACCGTTTTATTATCCGATCGATTTGTAACGTGTGAACTTATTTCACATCATCAACATTCAAGCTCTCGTTGCAGGGTCCCTTTTGATAGAAGAAACAAATGAAAAAGAGGCCAAGATGTTTCTTGAAATCATGAAAAGGTTCAATGCGATCTAAAGTTTGCTATTTTGGCCGAATTTCAATCTATAAAAAATCGGTTCGGTGAAATTCTATACGGTTCCATTCTAGAATGAAATGACACCTTGATTTTGGTATCTTCGCTCAAGCCCAACTTCAGTGACATCTACAGCTACTAGGCCATAATTTTCAGAACTATATACTCAAGTTGCTTGTTTTCGAACCCCGATAGCTGATTCAATTTTTTTTTTTTTCTATTTTTCGCAAAGTTATTGTAGTTTGAAGACCAATTAGTATGGATTTTTTCGTTGTCACCGCCTCTTTGTGGCCTGGTTATGAATCTCGGTATCAATTCCGGCTTCGTGTGTGAGTTCAATTCGACCCGGATAAGATATAGCTGATTATCGTCTAACAAACAAGCAAATCCGAGTTTGAGGAGCAGGATAACGACTCAACGACCTCCAACGACGCACATTCAGCTTATAATCTCTGAAACACGTGGAGCGTGGATCAGTGGGTACAATAATTGGGTAGCTTTATGAATTCATCGAAATGGTGTTGTGGTACGTGCAATTTTGAACATTGGAGTGAACCTTGGTCCTCGATCCGTCCCGCGTTAATTTAGCATTGCTGATCGTGGCACGTCGGAGTTCGACCACAGTCAGAATTTACTCTGTAACATTATTACAGGTATAGCCATTAGAAGTATGCAAACAGACATCAATTTGGCGTGACCGCACTCTGGCAAAATCACCGGAACTAGACAGGTCGTTTCACCCCCCCTTCGCACAACCTTCTCACCTCGTCTTCGCACCCTTACCAGAAACAATTGCAACTATGCTGAAACAATTTATAATTCCACGCTTCAACCCACGTCCCAACACTCAGGTGCTACGCTCCAACGCTATTACTCTGCAGACCTAGATATTAGGCGGTTTCCCAACTCCGGATTTTCAACACCCGCCCATCTCTCACGCTAACAAAAAGAAAAATGATAAATGGAAACAAACAATCAAATCCCCAGGGGATGCAGATGCACCTTGAAGCGATGAAATCAAGGGTATCTCTCAAGTTCACGTTTTGGCTGGAGCAATTCAATTTTTTTTCAGTCTCTCTGGCTAAGTCCATGAAAATCGCCATCAGGAATATTCTTTCGAAAGCTCGTCTGTTTCGGATAAACAATCTTGTCATCATCAATGAACAGCGATTCTTAAGAGCTGTGTAATCGATAATCGTTCCCTCGATTCCTACATCAAGCTCTAAAAATGATCCTCGAAAAAAGCTCTGATTAGTCAAGAAATAAATTTCGCGTGGCAATTATTTATTATAATCTCTTTGTTCGTAGCTTCGAGGCTGCGTACGTGCTCGACTACAGTTCCTGTATCTGTATGGTTGAAAATGTTTAAATACAAGCTTTGACGCTGCATGAGCGTGTAGGTTGAAAAGCTGCGTGTACACGTGTACGTACTCAGCGTTTATTACCCTCAGTTCGTGTGCGGAGCTTATGAGGTAGTGATGGGGTGTGTGCAAAAGAGAACACCTCATGTACTCATCATACCAAGGTAAATAGGCTTATTACCGTACATGCACGCGTTATTTTGCGAGGAATGACCCTCTATTGTTGAAAATTTTCATCCACACAGCTTTGATAGCACGCGAAATTTCTTCCTTTATTTCCCCGTGCCGGAGATGCAGCGGCTAACGACGATAATTAGATTTAATACTGCCTAATTGTAAGTGGAGCTACATCCCTTCATCTACCTCTGTCTCTCCGTCTCTTGTAGCCCGTGTGGAAAAGCTCGCGCTTATTGCAGCCGTCTTATCAAGGTTTCGTTAGAAGTTGCACTGTTCCATTCTAGAGAATGACTACGGAGTGGAGAAGCATTGAAACATGTGGGACCAGCCCCACATAGGTCGCACAATCGAGTAGAGTGCCCTTTCATTGTGTGAGGATGGTGAAATGCACTCATCCCATTCGAGTTCGACCACATTGTGCGACGGTGTAGTACAACAACGAAGAGTTCCGCGGTTGCATTGTGTCCAGAAACCAGACTGGCATCCAACGACCAGAAAGACCGAATACCTACCTCATACAGGTCAACTGGAAATTTATGGTTATCTCCGGCCACAACTGACTCCAATTTTTATATCACAGATCCATAATTGGCACATAATTCAATGTCAGCTTTTTTTGGATCAGGGAAAATAATACGAAATCAAATCGTCAATTAACGACTTTGGACCATGTATAGAACACTTAAGAGCATGCTACACTCATTTTTTACTCTTTTTACCGACCTTACCGGGTTTTCACTGATAGCAAAGCCTACGCGTCGCGAGCGCGGAAAAGGAACCAAGAGTGCAATTCTAAATGGAATTCCGAAGATATATATCGGAAAACTTCTTTGTTTCATGCGACAATGAAGACGTATTCTTGAAAACTGCACAAACAATTACCATTTTGTGCAGTTTTCAAGAATACGTCTTCATTGTTGCATGAAACAAAGAAGTTTTCCGATATATATCTTCGGAATTCCATTTAGAATTGCACTCTTGGTTCCTTTTCCGCGCTCGCGACGCGTAGGCTTTGCTATCAGTGAAAACCCGGTAAGGTCGGTAAAAAGAGTAAAAAATGAGTGTAGCATGCTCTTAATTCTTCCTCGTCAGCTAGACGTGATACCGCGATAAGGACCAAGATGATCTCACAGTATACGATATACTACGACAGCTGTAACATTCTTGATTTCGTGTTTGTTCTCTCCAGAGATTTGGAGGCTGCCTCTGGTTAACGAAGTTAAGAAGTTTTAGGGAGATTGATTTTCTGATTTGAAGGAATTAAGCGCTGCCTCGCTTGTGTTTCGTGAGAAATAATTTGTTAATTCGTTTAACGAATACTAATCGATTTAACAACGAAGGATTTTGCCCTTATCACGTCCCTCAGGAATTTCCGGGAAAGGTTTACCCCCGGACGAGGGATTGAATTAGGTAATTTCACACTTGTGGAAAACCCTTCTCATGTATACCGTTCTAATCTAATTTGTACATGATTCACGTGTTTCGTTTATTGAAAAGTTCGACTTAAGTTTGTAGAAATTGGATTAGCTCCTCCGATATATTTAACTATTGGAATCGATGCACGCAGAGCTTCAGAGCTTGCGGATATATAAGCGAAAAATTGTTCCGTATAACACGTGTACATGCATCCATTTGTGAAGATAAATAATAATAAAGCTAAAATAGAAGGCAAAGAGAGGATTCAGAGGTAGAGAAAGAGGAAAGTAATGACAAAAGGTAAAAGAGTAAAGGTAAAAAGTAATAAATGATGGGACGGACACGAGGAACTAGAAAGAGAAAAAGAATTAATGAAAACGTTCGCGTTTATCTTTGGGTCTGGAACATTTGCACATTGAAATATATGAGGTTGAATGGATAGCCCAAAGGGGGTAGTTTCACACCGCGAGTTTTCATCCTGATATAAATGTGCAAAGAAAATCCTGGAGGGTCTCATCCGAATATATATTCTAACGCGTTCGGGATGTAGAATAAAAGATAATCCTCACACGCAAACACACACGCAAAAAAGTCCCTGTACTTCGATCAAGCCACTAAAATTATTTCTCAATATTTATTCGACAGTCGCAAATCTCACCTTTTTGATAAAAAAAGCTCAGGGGTCAGACTTAGCTCGGGGTCCAAGACTTTAAGAAGTCAATTGACTTCAGTTGACTCGAAGTACCTTCAGCTGACTTCTCTACTGAATTTTCAGCGAAGTGTACACCTGACTTGAAGAGTGGTCCCTCAGTGAAAGCGGTGAAACAGAGTAGAAAAAGACCGAAATTATTTCCAACTGTAGAGATAATAGTCGTACAAATTGTTTATCGTTTTTTTCCCCCGATTGAACAACTGATCCAGTTTGAACCCTTAGATTTTCCGATACAGTCCCGATCACAGCCCCGCAGGGGGTGTCTTCGTAATTATTTCTCTTGTCGGGAAAACGGGAAGATAGGAAGAAACCGGACTGTATCCCGACTCGGATAAGACTCTGGGCTTCGGCCGGTCTGATTTATACCAAGCTTACCACCCGCGGGGGGCGGAGGGGTCGAAGACGACTCGAGGGCTCCCTTTTCAGGATTCTCTCCTTCCTTTATCCCCACCCGCACCATCCGCAAGAATTGTGTCCGAATTTCTTGGATTCCGAGGATTAACTTTATCGAGTTAGGTAGGCACTCCCCCCAGCTGCCCCCCCTCTGACCGGTAGAAAAGCGAGGATTCGGAATCCACACAGCGCAAAGCTGAGGTGAAACTTTCTTTTTGCTCTTTTTCAAACGGCGATTCCGTCTGGACCGAAGAAAACTACGAGGAAACCTTGCGCGCCACGCTGTCCGGTCGTAGAAGGGGCGGGGATTTTTCTACCTGGAAGAAATCTTCGAGTTGGAATGAATGAGGTGGACGGGAAATTCTACGATCAAGTCTGTCTCGAGGCATTAAATAATGGTTCGAGAAATAACGGAGCATTTACCTGTCCGAATAAAATCGTTAATCACCTCATTGAAGCCGTTGAAAAAGATTCTTCAAGATTTTTCACCCACTTTCGTAATTAGGCAGAGTTCCTCTCGGATTATTCGTGGCTTCGTTAATTAAAGGCAGTTGTAGAAAATTGAATCCTACCAAAACCCTGACAGCTCCCTGAGCCGTTTAATTGATAATTAAACTTCTGCGCGGAATGATAACACTAATTATCTCCGTCGTCTCTAAATCGGACGATACGATGGGCCGAACATCGCGTCATGAGAACCTAAAACATTCCTGAAAACCAGGAATCCACCCCTATCGCATTCTTCTCGATATCTTCAAATGGGGAAGAAATATTTCGACACTATCTCAGAGGGTTAACTCTGCATCTATTGTACGGGGTTAGAGGTGAACCCATTAAGTATTGTTCCTCGGACTCTGGAGGAGCCTTACCTATATATCCTATAGCCCACATAGGTTAGCCCGGGGTAGTAAGAAAATATATACACAGACGTTTCACGCTCTTGCGGAAACACAACTCCCCGAATACAAAAGAGCCGAGCGGTTCGTAGGTGCGAGATCAAGTGTTGTATTGTTACAGCCGCAACTGAAAGTGAGGGCTGATACAACGGTTCGCTAACGGAGGGTTGGGTTTTAGCTGAAACGTGACCCGAAACCACAACTAGGAAGAAGAACTTCTTTCCCTTTTTCACTTGGCTTTATATTTTGTTTACCTGCTTCGTATATATATATTCTCAAACGGAAATAGTGCCTCTTATCCTCTCACCTCCGTAACGTCTGATACCCTCTGATGGTACATGATCCCTCCCTGAGGTGCATCGTTCGCGAAAGAATATCTACAGTGTCTCGAAAAAGTCAATATTACAGGCCAACTTCACTTATGCAGGGAAAAGAAGTGATGCCCTTCCATGAAAAGTTCAGCTTCACACACAACCTACATTCTTTTCCTTTTGGTAATCAAAGCCTCGAAGATTTTGTCTCGAAATGACCTTTAAATTTCTTAGTTTGAGTCCTTGAACTTATCATACCCTCAATTTTGGTGTATCGAATTAATGAAGCCTGATCAAATCTTCATGACTATTAAGAGCCTGTAGTACTGCCTCATCAAGGGAGAGACAGTAAATTATTACAGTTAAAAGTCTAAGAGCTGAAAAATCTAATTAGACTTTCAGGCAAGGAAAATGTAAATTAACAATGCATACCGCCTCTTAGACTCAAGGCTCAAGTTCATTAACCTAATTATTTCACGATAAAACATTCAACATTCCAAAAAACACGCATACAGGTCATTTCCGTGTACGTGTACGTGTCTTGAGGCAGTAACAAATTTCATTCTTCATACCGATTATTCTCACCTGAAGGTGCGTCATTTTTTCAGCATGCATCGTATATTTTCTAAGAGTGAATATCCGGAGTCAGTTGAGCCATTAATCAAGGAAAGATGATAGATTACGCGAAGGAGACTAGATAAATCAATCGACCGTCTGATGCACGATCATCGGTATCAATTGACTCAATTCACTCCGTTCGATTTACACGGTGAAAAATAGTTTTCATTCTCGTTACTTACCACCGAGTAGAAACAGCCCACAGGCAATCAGAGTTCGATGATCAGAGTAGCAATGTCCAATCAGCGCTGAAATGGTCCCTGCGAGGACCAGAGCGACCGCGACGACTTGGAACGGCGCTGATATCCTTGAAAATGAAAAACGACAATTTGAACATACACGAAGCAATTTTACTCTCCTTTGCTGGCTCAAATTGTGTTCGGAGCCGTCGAACGAGGCAGACACGTGTGTGACGAGAGTGAATTTCTTTCACCATAACGATCAAAGAGCACAAAGGGAGCCGCACCGTCGAGCTACAAGCGGGAGGTTTCCATGGCGCTGCCTGTTTCGATTTTTTTTCCCCCCATTTTTCTTCTTACTTTAAAAATTCTTACGGACGCGTCATTTCGCGTCATGCTTCTCGGGGCACGTAAAAAGGCGATAAATCCAACTTAGACGGCCCACCGTCCTCCTCGGTCCTACCCATCATACACCTTCAGCAGAGGCGACGTCGACCTCAACCCCGTGTGGAGGTTTTTTTCCGATTCAGATGCCGCGATCTCGGGGAAGATCAATCAGAATTTGGCTGCGTGTATGTCCTGCCCTCTCGCCTAACCAACCCTATGCCTGCGTCAACCCAGATCCAAACGTAACTTCGACCGTCGCCCTCGCAAATCTTGATTAACAATCGGTGCCCTCGACGAGGGCGTAGCGTCTGTCTAACGCGAGGAGAGAATATATGCAGACTTTCGACGGAGAAATGAGATTACGATGTAGTTAGGAAATTGGTAATTACTAGACATCCGGAAATGGAAGCTGACGACTTTTGATCAGCCAACGCAAACTGTGTGCGGACAAGTGACGTCAACAGCAACCAAACACACGTGGCTTCTAGACCCTTATCACAAAAGGATCAGCGAATTTAGACAAGGGAGAAAAAAGCTTCGACTTCCGCCTCCGAAATTCAACATTCATGTTTTTTTTTTGTGTAGTCATTATATTCATAGTTTGACTGGGAAAGATTGTGCTTGAATTTTTTGACTACACGTTGGTAGAATGTATGGTATATACATTTTCAAAGGGGTGACTAAAAGCTCTACCTGTAAAAATTTATTTCAACCAGACGCCAAGTTGAAAAGTATACGTATATTTAATTACCTTCTTTCTTTGACTTTTGTTGAGCTTGCAGAAGTGGAAATTATCGCTAAATGTGTTATTGTGTGCATGAAGTATTTAAAATAATTGTCAGGTTCGATGGAATTCCGTAATCACAACTGATACGATCAAAGCCATTTGCGTTGACCAATTGTAACAGAGCTTTAATAGTGAATCTGTGACACGGTGATTTATAATGCTGAGCTAAGCTAACCGCGTAAAAATCAAAACCTGCAGGTACCGTTCTTTCCGAGGTGTAAAAAGATGGATGAACGCTTACCGGGATACCAGACATCCCAGGTATCCCCATATGGAGAAACTAGACACGCCACATTAGGCAAGAACGCCACGTTGCATTGCTGCGGTATGAGAATATGTACCGTGCTGATATATAGATATATGCTGAACGAAGAGTACGAGCATGAAGCACATATGTAACACCACAATCCAGCACATACGTGTAAGTACCCACGTTCTCAAGCCAGGAGCTGTTATATGTAGCAGAAATAGTGAGGTTTTTGGAAATAGAACGGAATAGCTGTGGGAGTGGATACCCGACTAAACAAAATAACTAGGAAAATTATGCCGAAACTTTTTCGTTTCGTCACATCGATAAGCAGTGTGGAAAAGTTTCTGTCTCTATAAAGAGGAATATATCGGAGATTTTTATCTTCCCTCACCGATTGTTTGGCGATAAAAAGAAAAGATAGGGGGATGAAGAAAAAAAAACTCATCAAAGTATACTTTTTCGAGAGGGACGGATTGAAGCACGAGCACTTAGTTAGCTATCGATCGTTTGACAATAGCGGTTGATTGCGATATTAAAGTGAACCGTAAACAGAGCTGTCATCATTTTTTCGTTTTCAATACGGAATAAAAAAATCCCTGATAAGAAATCCGAAATCTGCACGAAAGATCGCGGCTAGACTATGTACATTGAATTAGGTTCTGGACAAAGAAGCTCAAGTTTACGCGTACAGATAAAACTGTTTTTAATTACACCCTCGTAAATTAGTTCCTGGAAGTCGCTTTTTGCTACAACTTTGGTTCATTAAAAGTCCGAGGTGAGGGAGATTTATAAAAAGATTCGGATAAGATCACAACTCCTTCTGAAAGGGATGGAGCGTAATTATAGAAGGATGAAGCAACAAAGAGTACCTCCAACACCTTATTCACCCCATTTTTTTCAACCTAATACATATAATAGATTGTATCGCAATTGCGGATTCAATAATTGAATCGGTGTTCATCTGATGCAAGATTACAAAGATTACAAACCCTTCAAAATGATTAAAAAATATTATAATATATTTTGAGAGGTCATACCTCGACTTTTGCAAGATTTTGAGATTCCAAATATTACAAGAGATAACAGCAGAGATTATTGCGAAATTAAAAGAGATCACAAGCTTCAAAAATGATTTCAAAGATTGTGAACAACGAAAAAGACAGCGAAAATGACAAAAAAGTTAACAGCAAGATGACGACAGATCACAAGAGATGACAAAAATTGCAACAATTCCAGATATTCAAGAGTATGCGGTGTCCCTTTGTGGTTCATTCCAAGCTGCGCATGCGTGAAAAAGAAGCCCTAGGGTGAAAAGTATGCGAGAGTATCAACTGTTTCGCTGTACCGAACCAGGATTCAGAGTGTGAAACATATTAATTGCAACGTGGCCTTTGAGACTTTGAATGTTAAACAGCGGTTTGCGAGACTGCAGTGACCAATTTCAACGCGTAGTTTCATGATCGTTAATTACAAGGCTTCGTAGTAAATAATAATAAAACTTCATTAATAGGACAGTTACCAGTGTTGGACGAGAGCCAGAAGCCAGCAGCGCACCGCGAGTTTAAACCCAGACGTTGATAGAATACGTAAACGTGTATGGACTCAGAACTACTCCTACACGCATTCGCGATCTAATGCATGAAACGGTTATGCAGGGGTTACATATTACCGAGACACGCATGGGTGAGCGGCTATTGTTGAATTATCGTAGTTCGACTCAACTTCTAGCGTCGACTATATTTATCACTTTGAATTTCCTACCTGGGGGATGTTTAAACGCTGTTCTATCGGAAAAGTCGAATCATTGATGCGTGAAACTGGAGAAAACTCAAATATCAGATGCGAATTCGCAATGATCATCATCGAGGTGCAGGAGCACGAAACAATTGAAATGCTTTTAGGAACGGAACCTTAGAAAACTCTGGACCAGCTAAAAGCACAATTATTCCTCCGCGTATCAACGGGTTTTTTTTTGTTCTTTTTTTATGCTTATAAAATGTTTTCCATAACCTTATTCACTCTTGTATAATGCACCACTGGAACGACCGCGAATACCGCATATAAAAGACCAAAGCAAGGGGGGGTTAAAGCGATCGGAAAAGCACGACAAGGGAACAAATAGAGGGTGGAAATTTATCCTCGGGAAAAAGACCGCGCCGACGAGAGCCTTGCGATAAATATAGCTTCACGTGGATTCGATACTAATCGAAAGGAAACAAATAGCAGCGAGAAAAACTCACCAGAAATGCTGGATATAAAACACGAAGGATAAAGTAGAGATACTGCTGGCGCAGATATTCCCGGATTTCAATATCCTTTGAGGGACCGTGAACACTACATTTTTCCCAATCGATTCGTGCATGCAATAAATTAAGACACAGGGGGAAAATTAGACCTCAAAAAACTGCTCTACCAATTTTTACGAACATTTTATGAGTAAAGTCCAATACTACTGCCTAGAAAGTAGTCGAGTTGGTTTTTGATGGAAAGTAAGATAACCCCGTTAATCATTTTCATTTTTACCAAGATAGGAAGAGTAAGGTAATCTCACTAGCATTATAGCATGCATGTTATTTTCGAAAATGAATCTACATCTCAAAATCTCAAATTCCAAAAATCTTATCGAAATTAGTAGCTTAGTAGAAATTATTGTTGCAAACTCGAAGCTGATAATATAACGAAAATGAGTATGAGAAGAAAACGGTTTACGAATCGATTCTTGAGACAATTCGCTGTTTTCTTGGTTAGCCTCTTGAAATCTACGAATGAGTTGGTCCAACGATGATCATCGAACAGTGAAAGAAACGAGGAATTAACGTTGGACGTTTTGTGTCTGTGCTCGACCTTATGCCCGACCGCGCGGTTTATTACTACTAAACAGGCTGACCAAGCGGTATATTACCACTGGACAGGTCTGATCTACGGCCCGTTTGGTTTGCCAGAGGCCCGGCTGGACGGACCATGGCTGGTCGTATTCACTGCCGAATATCCATGCCGTGGATTCGGTTGGAGGCTGGTTCCTTGCTGGTGAAAACTATTAATTTTGTACGAGCCGGTCCATGTTTGGTGCGTAATTCAATTCCTGTGACCAACATTGAATTAGTAAATAATATCGTTGGTTGGATATCGGGGGTACGAGATGGGGTGCGGTTTCGCGGAAATTGGTCAGTTGACCACCACCGTGATATTCCCAAAACGAACTAATTTATCGTTCGTTAAAATCTTCCCCCCGTGCACTATCTCCATTGTCTGATGTACAATACCGCCAATAATTATCGTGTACCAGAATCAATACGTTCTCGATTCAAGTGTGGCTAATGTTAAATACGGAAATTACGGGGACTAGCATATGACCGCTGAAAGTGGGGTGGAAATTGAAATGCCGTTTGTGAAAAATTGAAGAGAAATACCAAATTTTTCTCCGTTTCAAATTGTTCGTCACATTTTTTTAGATGAATATCAGTGGTATTCGCGCCGATTCCAAGTACCCGGATTCCAATTTTTGTAATTTTCGGACGGCATTTCATTCAGGGGATTCGTCTCCCTAGATTGAACCAAAAAATTTGGGGAAAATATGAAAATTAGGAAAATGACGGCGAACGTTATAAGAAAACACGGAAACTTTGCCACATTAATTGTCATGTCAGTACCAAGAAATTATTTTTGCTCTACAAACGTCGGTTCAATCTGTGGAACTAATTGATATCTTCATTCAGAAAAAAAAATCAAGTCGATATCTTGGGGCGTTTTTGCGAATTTTTCAGTTATGTTTGTGCGAAAACGTTAGTAAAATATCGTACTATTATATTTTCTCAAATCTAGACCCCTGCCTATAGTCCCCTGAATACTCCGGCGTTCGATCAACACATTCGGAGGAGAGAGAATATTTTCGGAATTTAACACAGTGTCCATAGTTTAGTGAATAATTAATTATCTCCGACTGATTAAGCTGAGCCCCGAGTCTGGAGTTTCTAGTCCGAGGCGAGGGTGCACAAGGGAAAGAACAATCGTTCCAAAGTGGGGTAGCGCTGTAGTAACAATAAGCAGAACGTAGAATGGTGGCTCGTAGCTCAGGATTCCTTGGGAATGAATAATGTAGGCGGGAAATGAAAGCGGGCTATACCAGCTAAAGACTGTGTGCTGTATGTGGGACTGTATACAGTCCACAGTTGCCTACTTCGCTGACTAAGCTCCTTGGTGCACTTACACTGTTGCATTGTAACGCTTTGACTATCTCAGAGGACTCTGAGCTAGACGGGCCAGAGTTAGAGCCGGAGCTAGAGCTGGAGCTTGAGCTAGACAAGAGAGAAGAGATGATTTCGCCCATGTATAGAAGCCACTTTACAACGCCTCTTAAACTGAGAGTGTCTTACGACACGCAAATGCTTATAAATATATTCCAAGAAAGACAAGGTGAATGGCTAAAAGTCCGCGGTACTGACAAACCGTTTTATATACGTATACTTTGAATTCCAAAGTAGAGAGCTTTGGACGTATATACTTCAACGATTTTAGTCAAACTTATTTCACCTAAGGATTCGCGCTCGGAAACGTGACTGGTCAAAGCAGTCGGTCGCAACTTTACAGCCACTCGGAAAAAACAAATCCAGTTCGGAGTGAAGTGAGAGAATCTGAGTCTCTCTTGCGGAAATTACCCATGTTTGCAAATATCTAGTATCCTGCCGATTATCCACAGCGTGGCAATGAATGCATAATTGTGTCGAGTCTAGTTTCTCTCGTTTGAACGATAAGGATCAACCAAGTTTCTAAACAACGATTGTCTCTGGCAAAGCGGAAATGATACCATAGAGTTCCACCAGCCATGTCTCCCTCACTGCTACGCTACTTAAGTAGCCGATTGTAATGCATGGAGCTCCTCTCTCTATGCACTCGTCCACGATGTACGGAGTTTGTCGCTATCCATATATACTGGAGTTGTCAACTAGTCAACGAGCACGTACAAGAGAGGCTCAATCGGACATATATTCGACTTCTGACAGAAAACTGTTAAAAACGTTTGTTTTTTTTTTGCTATTTGAGGAGTATTGAGATATTTGAGTTTCTTGGGTTTTGTTTATATGTGTATGTTTGTATATGTATGACGAAGAGGACTTGTGGCTGGTCGTACACAAAGAGACACTGTGGATTAGTCCTCAGTCACACGTCGTCCATCGAATGAGATAGTTCTATTTTGTACTCTAATAAATATAATTACGAACGTTTCCTATTAATATAGGAACGGGATAAATATAACAAGCGTGTAAATCTTTTCACCTATAATTGGACCTCCCAAAAGGTTATGGGCCCAGGTCATGCAGTAAGGGTAGCGTGAAAAGTTTCCGGTATAGATAAAAGTGTGTCGCGACGGTATTCCACGAAAATTGTGAAGACGCCTAGTAAGCGTAATGGCGACGGAACTTGCGTTGAGCCACATGGCTAAATTCGATGGAACGAATTTTCAAACTTGGAAATTTCAAATTAACGCGGTGTTGAAGGCAACGGGCATTCATGACGTAGTGGCTGGAGTGAGAGTGAAACCTGAAGATTTGTCCAGTGCAGCAGGTAAACAATGGCTCAGAGACGATGCCAAAGGCATATTCATACTTTCGACTGCGATGACGACGGAGCAGGTTGAGAATATCATCACCTGTATGTCAGCTAACGAGATGTGGAAGAAGCTGATATCCATACATGAACAAAGATCTGAAACCAATAAACTTATTCTAATGCAGAGGTTTTATGAGTATCGTATGGATCCAACAGACTCTGTCGTACAGCATATTTCTAAGGTGCAAAACACAGCACGAGCTCTCCAGGACGTTGGTGAAAACCTTTCAGATTTGTCTATTATGGCAAAAATCCTCGGTACATTGCCCTCAAAATTCAACGCTCTTGTGACGGCATGGGATAGCGTGGATGCGGACAAACAGACGATTGCACATTTGCAGGAACGCTTGATCAAGGAGGAGAAACGCTATACATCGAATGATGATCAAGAGACGAGCGCTTTTGTTGCCATGGGCGTTGGAGGACAGAAAAAATTTGAATTCAACAATGACCGAGGAAAACAAGTTACGAAAGGCAACAACAGAGGTGACTTGATATGTTTCTATTGCAAGAAACCTGGACATATAGCTCGAAGGTGTCGAAAGCGAAAGTGGAACGAGAGAAATAAACAAAGTGATAAACACAGTGGTTCCAACGGAAATTTCAACGGTGCGTTCATAGCCACCACAGTCGCGCCAAAGGAAATTTCGAACACTGCGATGTGTAGTAAAGCCGCTGGGTTCATGGAAATGGACATCGCAGACATTTGGATAACCGACAGTGGTGCTTCGCGACATTTAACTTACCGAAGAGAATGGTTCGCCGAGTTTTCTCCTTGCGAGAATCAAAAAATCTTCCTAGGGGATAATGGTTCCTGTGAAGTAAAAGGCTCGGGAACGATACGTATCAAGAAGTTTGTCGACGGTCACTGGATCGAAGGGAGAATCGAAGATGTTCTTTACGTGCCGAAGTTAAGAAAGAACTTGTTCTCTGTTGGTGTGTGTACATCGAAAAACTTGTGCGTGAATTTCAGTAGCAAAGATGTTCAAGTACTGTTTGATGGAAAAGTGATCGCTCAAGGTCTCAAACAAGGAAACGAAATTTATCGTATGTTTTTCGAAGTGATCGTGAGCCACGAAGCGAATGTAGTGTTCGAAAATGACGCGAGACTGTGGCATGAAAGACTGGGACACGTGAATAGGAAAGTGTTGACAAAAGTGGCTAATACAGGACTGGTTAAAGGTCTCAAGGTTTCCTCTGACGATAACCTGTTTTGTGAAGCGTGTCAGTTTGGAAAATCACACAGGTTACCTTTTAAAAAGAAGGAAACTGAGGACGTTTTGTGGCAAGTGGGTGAGTTTTTTCACAGTGATGTTTGTGGACCGATGCAGGTGGACTCACTCGGTGGAGCAAGGTATTTTTTGGTCTTCAAAGACGATACCTCCGGGTACAGACTAGTATATTTTTTGAAACATAAATCCGACGTTTTTGACCGTTTCAAGGAATTTGAAAGGACAGTTTACAACAAATTCAATCGTTGTTTAAAGGTCATTCGTATCGACAACGGTCGCGAATATTGCAACGATGCAATGAAACGTTATCTAGCGGATCGAGGGATAATTCTGGAAACAACTGCTCCATATACACCTCAACAAAACGGTGTTTCAGAACGGGAGAATAGGATTTTGGTGGAGTGTGCAAGGACTATGCTTTATGCGAAAAACATCCCTATCTTTCTATGGGGTGAGGCTATAAACACTGCAGTTTATACGCTAAATCGAACACCATCAAGTCGTTCTGGTAATTGTACTCCGTATGAACTTTGGGTGGGTAAACAACCCAAGTTATACCACATGAGAGTGTTTGGTTCACAGGCTTTCGTACATATACCGAAAGTTTTACGTAAAAAGTTTGATCCCAAGGCTAAAAAGACAGTGCTAGTTGGGTATGAAAGAAACTCTAGGAACTATAGACTTTATGATCCAGCTACAAATAAAGTTTTAGTGTCCAGGGATGTTGTTTTTGATGAAAATTTCAAAGCAGGTGAATGCAAAGATCCAGAAGCTGTGAAACTGATTTTGGAATTGTTTAGCAACGACATCGAAGACAACCAACTGCCAGCAGGAGATTCTGAAATTGAATCAGATGATTACGAGGATGCTCCCGATCCGGATCTTCTTGAAGGAGTTGCAGAAGAAGAGCAAGTTGTTGTATCAGAAGTGAGAGAAGAAGAGGTCAACAATACAGTACCTCGCCTGAGAGATAGAAGCAGTATCAAACGACCAAACAGGTATGAAGTTTGTGTAGCAGAATTCAACGAGCCAAAGGGTTTTCAGGATGCTATCTCAGGACCTGATGCTGAAAACTGGCGGAAGGCAATAGCCGAAGAACTTCATGCTCATGAGAAGAATGGAACATGGACTATTGTTCCACGACCTGAAGGACGCCAGTTAATAGATTCAAAATGGGTTTTCAAAGTTCAGCATCGAAAAGCAGGGAAAGAAATTCGCTACAAAGCTCGTTTGTGTGCGAGAGGCTTCAGTCAGGTGTATGGGATCGACTACGAGGAGACTTTCTCACCGGTGGTGCGGTTCGACTCAATAAGAGTGATACTGGCACTAGCAGCTCACGAAGATCTGGAAATCATTCAATTTGACGTTAAAACAGCGTTCTTGTACGGAAGACTTGAAGAGGACATCTTTATGAAGATACCTGAAGGACTAAGTGTAGGTGACAGTGACAGTGAAGTGGTATGCAAGTTGAATAAATCTTTGTATGGCTTGAAACAAGCGTCACGAGTGTGGAATCAAAGATTCATGTCTTTTCTATCACGTTATGGTCTCGAGAGCTGCGACTCCGAAAATTCGTTGTTTTGTGGAAGCGTGAATGGAGAGAGAGTGTTTTTGCTGCTTTTTGTAGATGACGGGCTTATATTGTCTAAAACTAGGAAAACACTCGGTTCCATCATTGTTGCATTGCAAACCGAATTTGAGATAGTTGTCAGCGAGCCAAGCAATTTTGTAGGCATTCAGATCAAAAGAGATCGCGAAAGGCGTGTCATTCACTTACATCAAACCGATTATGCGTTACGAATTTTGAAACGTTTTAGCATGGACAATTGTAAGCCAGTCAGTACTCCAATGGAGCAAGGTGTGCATCTGAAATTATCAGAAGAGGACGAATCCTCGAACGCTAGCTTGCCGTTTCGAGAAATTGTTGGTTCGTTACTATTTTTATCAAATGTTACGCGACCTGATCTAGCTTACTCTGTAAATCTTATTAGTAGATATGTAAATAATTTTGACAGAAATCACTGGGAAGCCGCAAAGCGAATCTTGAGATTTGTGAAAGGAACGTACAATTATGGCTTAATGTATCAGGGTAGTGAGAGTGTTCTAAAACCTATAGGGTATTGTGATTCTGACTATGCAGGGGATGTAGACACTCGAAGATCAACGTCAGGGTACATTTTTGAGTTTGCAAATGGACCCGTGACTTGGTGCTCCCAGAGGCAGAAAATTGTAACCCTGAGCACGACAGAAGCCGAGTATGTAGCAGCGAGTGCGGCAGCAAAAGAGGCTGTATGGTTGAGAAAGGTATTAAATGATATTGACTATCCTTGTGCAGGTGCAACTAAGTTGTACGTTGATAATCAAAGTGCGATTCGTCTCACAAAAAATTCAGAATTCCATCAACGCACTAAACACATCGATGTGCAATATCATTTTATCCGTGAAAGGGTTATGAAGGTCAAAGACATTGCTGTTGACTATATTCCAAGTGCTAGTCAGCGTGCTGATATTTTAACAAAAGCTTTACCTCGTGATCAGTTCAATCGTCTGCGTGACGATATCGGAATTCGAGTGGTTTCATAAGTAATTAAAGATCAAAAGAAAAATAAACAAAATCCTCAAAAAGGGAAAGTATTGAGATATTTGAGTTTCTTGGGTTTTGTTTATATGTGTATGTTTGTATATGTATGACGAAGAGGACTTGTGGCTGGTCGTACACAAAGAGACACTGTGGATTAGTCCTCAGTCACACGTCGTCCATCGAATGAGATAGTTCTATTTTGTACTCTAATAAATATAATTACGAACGTTTCCTATTAATATAGGAACGGGATAAATATAACAAGCGTGTAAATCTTTTCACCTATAATTGGACCTCCCAAAAGGAGCAAGTTTTCTCGACGTTTCGGACGATTTCGAGTCGATCTAGGTACATGTGAAAAGAAATTTTTCTTTCACCCGCTTGGAAAGTGTCATCTTTGGAGCCTGTAGCGTGCGTAAAGTGCCTCATTTCCAAGCAGTACGAAAAGTTTTGCTTTCAGCACTGAGACTTTTTTCATTTCACTTGACTTAACTTCCCACACTAGGGCTTTTTCATTCTACTTTCCTCATGAGAGCTTTCGATACACAAATCGTAGAACTCTTTATGGCAGCGATAGCAGCTAACTTCAGACCCAAATTCGTCACTTTCCGTACTCGCAACACAATATGCTATTCCGAAAAAGTGAGGCTTGGGCTAGAAGATGTGCGGTCCGACTAAATTCGGTCAGATTTCGAAGACTTCAGGGTATCTCTCGCACTCGTGTAGAGTCTAGTAGAATATCAGTAGGCTTTGGCTGAGGTATAAAAAGGACAAAAACCGGGCCAAGCCTGTAGGAGGGGTAAGGGATTATGAGATTGAATCATTTTACTCTACGCTGCTTTTCAGATTTCCTCAATACATGTACTAAAAGAACTCTCTTTAATGCAGAGGGTGCAGAGTGTGGAAGGTTTTATATATTTTAACGTCCATTAGCGCAGCGCGACGGTGGTTATAGCTATACGTTTTAATATGCACCGGCAAGAAAGGATATATTTTTCGATATAATATTTTAACGTGCGGCTAGGTTGTGCTGTATGACACAGGTGTGCGGCAAGGATGTTTAAAGAACGCAAAAACCGCAGTGGCGACAAGTTGGCAAGATTAAATTTATGCAACCGTGCATTTGCCACGGAGTACTATCATTCGAGGAACGGGATTTTATTTATTTCCCAGCATATTTTGCCTCTTTTACGAGAATATATATATAAAAAAAGAACTGTAAAGTAAAATATACGCATATATATTCACCGCCCACTGCAGCAGCACCAAACCGCACGGAACTCGTTCAGTTTCTCTCGTTTTGTTTTCCTGCTATGTACAGCAACCCGGGACATTATTTCCCTCTTTTGGGTTACACGGCATGAAAAAAACAGCGAAACTACTGCACACCCACAGAGGGCGGTGACAACTATATTTTCTTCTTTTATTCGATGAAAATGAAAATAGTCGTTTGGTCTCTCATATCCCCTCGTGAAAAAAGTCATGTTTCTCGAAAAGGAATTAATAAGGCTCATTCGGAGTTTCGAACACCATGGAGTCCCAAATAACACCAAATAAATGGAACTTAGGTCACAATCAGTGAAATGAAAAGGAGCATTATCATCAGCTTTAGTGTCATTCCTTATTTTATTCTTGATCGCTATATGAAATAAGATAACAATAGGTTTTTTCTTCTTCTATATTTAATATTTTTGCCACTACTCGCAATTTTGTTGATGATTTAGTTGGGCTCAGGACAATTTTATGTCACTTCTTAAAGAAGCTAAAAAAATGTGGTCATTATTGCAATTTATTCAAATCCAGTAGCCCGATACGAATTGCGGAATCTCGTGTCAGTATGAAAAACAAATTTAAAGTGTAGTTGAGAACCGCGATTGGGAGAATCACGTGAAAAAAGTGCGAAAGCTTTTTCGCTGGGAATATATAACTCAGAAGCAATTTAATATTTCCAGTTCGGCAGTAACGTATCACATCATTGGCTAAATAAGGAAGGCAAGGCCGTAACATGACGAACCGGGTAAAACTTTTCGTGAGATTCCAGACCCCAGGTCGGACCCTGGACCCCCAGGATTTTCATCTAATTGCACGAAATGTGTCCTGTTAGAATGTCATTAGCCCCCTTCTCCCTGGCGATTGCAATCGATTTTGACCAATAACGAAAGCAATTTTGTTCAGCAAAAGAAAAAAAAGGGGGGCTGGGGAAGAAAAAAGCATAAAAAAGCACGGGCTACACAGGGGCCTGCGTCTAATGGGGATCGTTTAATATTTTCACCCCTGTTAGGAGCCTGGTGTCGGAAAAATTGGACGGGGATTCGACCTACCCGACTTAACCAGGGTCGAAAAGTGGGATGGCGTGTGCTGCTGGCCAGAAGGGAGTTATGAAAATTCAACGACGCTTATCTAAAAATAGTCCGGGATAAGCGAAACGATTAAGGGACGAATTTATTAACAATCCCAAGTTGACGCTCAGCTCTGAAACGAGAAAATTTCCAAAACCTCCAACGTCGTGACTTTTTTCCAAGCAAATGAGAATCGCGAATCAATTCAAGCATCAATCTCTCCAAAACAGGAAACGGACGCGAGAACAAAACGTCTTCAACAATCGTTCGCGAAAAAATCTCATCTAGCCAATAGCAGCTGCAGATTTATTCGAATTAATCCAATAGTTTTTTGGACGGTAAACTGTTTTTCTGCTTCGATTGCTATACTGACCTGATGGTTATCGAATGACAGTAACTTTTCTGGATTCCCAGGATCTCCAGGATTCTCATCGATTGATGAACGATACGACGGTTTAGATGAAGGAAAGAATTTCTCGATTCCTCGAATAATTAAAATTGCGTGCATAAATGCCTGAGGAGCGTGCGAAAAGTTTTCCATTTCAGCACAGTGAGAATAATCGGATCGAAAATGACCCGATTTCTACCCTAGGGTGTTTTTAGCACATGCGCAAAATAACTCAGTCAACATATTTGTTATTATATCATCGTATGTGATTGCTTTCTGATAATTTATTGAGGAGATGTACAATCGCAAACACGGATAGGAGCGAGCAGCGAGTGAAGGATTATCGTCAATTCGTTACATCCACCTGCAGGATTATGTGATTGCGTATTATATTATCAGAGTTTGAATTACCCGGCTTTATGTATGGCAATAATTAGTCGACGTTAAATTTGGAGACGCAATCAACCCATAGAGAAATGATTTCAACCAAAAGTCGTATAATTGATACTTTGGTTCTGCACTCTGTTCATTAACAATACACGAATCAATCCCCCGTGTTTCTCTCTTCTAATTATAATCAGCGTCTAACTGTGGTCCCCGCTTAATTTCCTCTCTTCATCAGAAGATGGAAATCATGTGAGATAAAGTTGATAGAAGTGATGACCTGGTTTCTATGTTTTACACTTCAGTCATCAGCGCAAAGTATGAAATTAAAACGCATAAATTCGTGCTGTAATTTTCGACATCCCACATTGATACCACGGCTCGCTCCTCGTCAGTCTGATATTTCCTTCGTCACACTTAAGCTTCTCTCTGATAAGGGTGATTAACGTCGTAAATCTCGTCTCCTTTTGTTACCACCATGTTAAACACCGAAGATGTGCCGCGGGGAAAAGAATGAGAAAAAGATTTCGACCCAGACTTTCGTAGGTATACGTCTGACCATTTGGTTGAAAAATATCACAGGCGCCAACGAGCACCTACTAAAATCCCTGACGTGAAACTAATGAATCCCGTCTCTCCAGACGTAACACTACCCGCAAATATTGCATGTGCAATCCGTAACTCCCCACCGAGAGAGTCAACATTGATTTTTGCGCTCGGCTACTTTGACTGGGAGATTATCCGCCTATGAGATGGATACCTTTGAGAGTTACATAGCATCCGACGACGATGCTGGAGGCGTGTTTCTGGTACCGGATATGCAACTTGGAAGCCATACTATCACGATCATGCGACTGTAGAAATAAAAAGAAGCATGAGGCAAAAATTAGCACGAGGCACAAAAAAGTGGAACGAGGCATGAAAATTGAGTGGATGAATAAATTCGAAAATTGGATAGCTCGGGATCGTTTCACGCGCCTAATTGTTTAGTCGGGGTGTCAGAGCTTCGTTACTGTTGCAAAGTCGTCAGGTTAATGGTGATTAAAAACGTACTCGTTAAAGCTGAAGTGCTTTCCATTTCCTCGACTCTGGTGGATACAGAGAGGTGCGAAATCGCTGGTGGTTTTAATTCGCAGCGGAAATATAACGGAAATTTTCTGATGGTGGATAGCCGAACGGTAACAAGTTACCGATAAATGCGTTCATATTAATTGTCTGAATGACCGTGTGCGTATCTCGTGTTTGAACAGCCTTTCCGATAAAACACGTCATCCGGCGAGTATTTGTCAACGGTTACACCGGGCTTCCGCGTCACCAGATTCGAAATTCGATTTCGGAAGTTCTGAATCATTAGCCGGAACCCGGGATTCGGAAATGGGTGTGGACCACGTTTTTAGACATGTGTGCGTGGGCTCACTATCCGGGGAGTAAATTCGTCCTTTTGATCACCGACAAAGAAATCCGGTGACCAGAACCGAGATCGATTTAGAGATGGGAATAAAATTTCCCCGGAAATCTTAGAGCGCTTCAATTCCGTCTATTGTAGGGATAAACATTCAAGAATGAAGAGCATGAATAGGGAAATGAAAGAAGCGGAAGGTATTTCTCTTCAGGACCATTTGTATCCTCCGATATTGGATATCAAGAGATATGAGTTCATTTATGTCACATTCACTGACAGTTTAACGGAAGCTTTTCATCAACGAGGAGCGAGAATATTCCAGGACCTGAAGAGTTTGAGAGTAATTGATAGACACTGAGTGATTGCTCAACGACGAACGTCTTCAAAACGAGCTTTTAGATTCTCGTTCTGATTCCTCGGTGCTCGATGAAAATCGACGATGCGTAATTATACCTCAAGGGACGTTACCGTAGTTGATGAAAGCTCGGAATTAGTGGAGAAAACCCGATATTCCTACGCTGTCAAAGCACCACGGCTTTTTATGTCTACTTTTTTTTGTCTTGTTCTCTTTTTTTACAAATCCTCTGTATTCCCGTACACATAGAGCTTTGAAAATGTCAGAACGCTTCGTATTTACGGTTCCACTCTTCATGCGATGCGAAATCCTGGAAAAGCAGCGATGCAATTACACCGGAATACACGCAGCTCCGTCCTCATCACCACAGGACCCAACACCGAATAATCCGCACAACTCGGCTGCACAGACGGATCAACGTTATTATAGAGCTCTATACGAATCGCGGTATACGTGGTTGGAGGCTCAGACAAAATCACCAGTATATTCACAGAAATGTCCTTAAAGCTCCGCTAGTTTTTACTCATTCAAGTTATAGTGAAGAGGGCAACCGACCCTGGTCTTGATCTTGTAGAGTATTCGGGGTCACACTTAAGAAGTCCATCATAATGGTCACACCGAGTCAATTTGACCCGAGCCAGCTTCGAATAAAAATTCTGAAACGTAATTTGAACATTGAAAAATATGCTTTGATCGATGAAAGTGTGAAAAAATTCTTGAAAAAAAGTAATCGGAAAAACACGATTGTCTACTAAAAAATTCATAACCTTTTCAATTTTCGATATTTCTTCGCAAAAACTTAGAACGATACTCTTGAGTTATAGTGTTGTCATAAAAAAATGATGTACTACGGTGTCTTGCAAAAATGAAAAAAATCTCGAAAAAATGAAAGGTTTATACATTTTTCCGATTTTTGTCTCTACGATCAAATCTTTGTACCGATACAGGACCAAAACGGTTCACTTTATCGAATTAACGATCGGAAACTTTTTTGTGTGAAATTTTGTTATCTTTCTTTTATCTAACCACCTTGATCTTGATAGAGTTTACCGTTCCCGAGATAAACTCGAAAAACTGACAAATCTATTTTCCAAGATGGCGGCGCGTTAGCACAGCAGGTACGCACGGGCAGTTTTTCTTGGTTCAATATAATGCTAAAAGGAACACGTTCACCAATTCTCAAAACTTTGCCTTCATTTTCCACTCTTTATCCTACGGTGACTGGGCTACTAGTCGGATGGCAAATTTTCAGGGTCAGTGCTGACTCATTCAAAGTATATGAATACCAGCTTATGAGGGTGCAAGACCTCATCAGAGGAAAGAACGAGACCAAAACCATGGTATTAATCTTGGTCTTGCTTCTACAGTCCACTAATTGAAATTCTGAAGTTTGCGACACCTTCAGTTTCACGCTCTGCGAGTGCTTCTTTCACTACCATCCGATGGTGGTCATATTAAATGCGGATTCCCTGCAGCATCGTTTACGGATAATTTACGATAAACGAATCAATTACGTGTCCCGGATTAGCAAATTATTGGGCAATCGGTTCACCAGGGTCTCTCGTCGCTTCCCAGTGACGACAATGAGAATCCGATCAAACGGTTGCTGGTGACAATCACGAGTTTTGAGTCCACCGCACAAACCTCATCGTCAAACCCGACTGGATTCGATTTTCATTTTTTCACCCCGTCCTTCGCGCTAACTTTACCGAATACGAACACGAAGTTCTAACTCGCCTGACTATTATAACGTTGAGATTATTTGTGCGGGGTGTTAACCACATTCCGTATGCTATTCACGGTCTAATGGCCGTTTTCAGAACTGCCTAAACTACGGTGGGACAGTGGGTATAGCCTCGGAGTCCGTAGTTGCGGCACAGTGGCTTAATTAGTTGAGTTATGAGCCGAGTCGCAAATCTACAGTTTCCAGGTCCTTTTCCTCACCTCGGTAGCTGGTGCAGCGTGGTCCTTCCATAAAGGGCGAGGGACCGTATCTCGCTAAGCTGCCACGGTCAGTCCGGTTGGACGGGTCCCGAATTTCCGGTCTTGACGCACCGGAGTCGCTTATTAGGGACTTTTGATCACCCTTCGTCATCCCTGGACGCCTCCTTTAAAGGCTAGCTGAAAAGAACCGAGGCGCTCCCTGGGGCTCGTTCATTCTTTCACCGGTACGTTGACAACGGTCTGGAGTAGCGAGACGAGAGTGAGCTCTCTGCTCATCATCGACCTGGAGAGCCGGTTGACTGCATCCGTGGACCAGTCGCGAAGCGCAGCTCTGATTCTCTCTTCCGTGCATTGTCTGGGAGACTTCATTGTCTCGACAGCAATGGTATATATGTATGCTCGGTACGATCACCAGCCTGAATGGAAACGAGGAGATGGAATGGCCTACTCCGAGTACCAGCACATTACCGAGGATATCTACTGTACTGGCTCGTTGTTTCATAGAAACAAGAAACAACAGCGCATAAAAGTGACGGTAAGATTCCAATCATGGTACCAAAGTACAGAGGAGAAGATATACCATATGTCGAGGATCTATTTCATCTCCGTTCATACCAGCGCACATCAATTTCCAGTCTCAGAATTGGATTTGCAGGAAATGAATATAAGAGATGAAGAAAACTACGGTGAGAATGTAACTTAAAGATTTTATACAACATTTTTAGGGAAAATCGGAAATTTGGACTCCGCATCTTTTCACAAATAATTGTAGACCATATTCCGATGGAAACTGGACTACATCGTTGAAACAATCTTTTTTCTCCTTTAGTTTTGGCTGAAATGGAGAAATGAGCTTTCAGACTGCTTGAACGTTGAAAACATTTTCATTAGATATTCGCAACCTAAATTATTGATTTCCACGATGAGAGTTGAAAATTCGTTCACATTGACATTCGAATTTGCATAAATTTTTAGGACTGGCAATTAACTCCAATTATTGAAAATCATCTGTCTTCAAGATTCTAAATCATCCTGATGATTTTTTTTCGGTTGATCTTTTTAGTTGAGCTTTCGGAGATGATGCGATCCTATAAATATTCATGATTGTATAATTCGTAGAGTACTTCGAAGACCGAGGTCGTCAGAGGAGTATAAAATAATACCCTAATATTGATTTTGAGGGTTGAAACTGCACGCGTAGAATCGTCGCAGCTGTTGCGTCTCAAAAACGATGTGCTATAACAGCGTTGAAATTACGATACTGTAGGGCTTTCCATGGGCCACGGCTTGTTGTTGCTTATTATATTCGGGTCATTTTTGCGATGTAAAAAATATCACCGAAACACATGCTTCATTTTTTTTTTGTTGGAAATTCAATTTCTTCTTGTCTCTATTCGCAAAGAGTAAAGAAAAAACAGTTGTAAAACGTTTTGCACGAGTGTTTCAGGCTGATATTTAATCAAGATTTACAAGAGATGCTTGCGATACGGTGAGGATGTAAAAAAAATCATTATTATTCATTGCTCTTTTGCGAAAATAGCGTATAGTCGCATAGCGTTTGATTAACGCACGTCGTAACGAGCCATGGGTCCAGAAATATTTTATTATTCAATTCGTTGTACTTACGCGTCACCGTAGTACGTCGACGTACCCGTCTCTGTCCCGAGGGGGTTTTTTCAACGCTATTTGTTTAGATGAAAGCTACTATATTTACACGTGGGAGTGAAATACTCCCCACACAACGAGCATGAAACTTCTTTAAATTTGAATTTATTACCGCCATTCTTATCAGTCGCTGAAAGAAAATGTGCTTCCATTGCAAGCTCACTATGAGTTTTAATACTCGCAATAATTTACCGCCCCGACATTGAATGAGGAGGAAGACTCTAGGGAATTATATTACATGCAAAAGCTCAATGAATATACAATGTATAAAATTGTTTGATCTCAATATTCAATGTCTAAAATCGAACCCCAGCTACCGAACAGGGAAACTTGGGAAATGGAAAAGAGAGACTATAGGCCAGTCAGCCCAGAAAACCAATTCACGATGAATCCAAAGCTTTTGACATTTTTATGTAAAATTAGGGCGGGTCTAAAAACACAATAGAAAAATTTACAACCCTTTTTTGATTATGAAATACTAGGGGTATTGTCAAAATTACGAAAAATGGAATTTCGCTATATTTTCGCCAAGAAAATTCCAAAAGTTCTGGAAATTAATTTTTTTGTTTTTTTCGTGGTTTTATGTTCGTAGTAAATTACCAAGAAAAATTTGAAAGTCTTGCAAACTTCACAGATTCATCGGAATGATGACCAGAAAAGTTGCATAAACTCGCAACCTTTTGCGTTGACCGAAACACATTTTGTTCATATGTTCAATTTTTTGTCAATTGATGGCGAATTTGATACATGATGTAAAATAATGCCTTTGACACCACTTCGAATTTGCAGAACCCACCCTAATTTTACACAAAAATTCCAAAAGTTTTGAATTTGATGTTAAATTTTCAATTTTTTATGTCCAGAATGACTGACTGATCAGTTTGCTTCGTAATTTCGTATCATCCAAAACCATTCAGCACTTATTACCACTTACCAGAGTGACGGTTCTGTTCATGAACGTTGATCGCTGAACAGGGTGAGAGTTGTAATTATCAACCCTGGACAACGTCGCGGGATCGACATCATAACGGTGAATTTAGTGGAAGCAATTCGCACGTGTGAGGACAGAATGTCACCGATTCACATCCCCCATCTGCGAACGCATCTCGGGGAGTACCTACACGTATCCATTGTTCATCCATAACCCGCACGTATGTAAAGCTCGTGCCATTTTACGGTTGACACATATGCTCACATCATATGCAAGGGTTTAGTGCTGCCATCATGAGTGATAGACTGTTATGCTCCTATATACGTCTAAGACTCGACGTATCAAGCATGCAATCCTCGCAACCATTCGATACGAAATACTATCACCTTGCAGAGATTGCAGATTGTTCATATAGTAAACTCATACATTGAATTATAATCGAAGTAGACGATTCAAGTTTATTTACCGACTGGATGAATTATTGCCCTAATTTTTCTCTCAAGTTCTTCATTCGTGAATACATACTTAACTCGAAGGCTTATTCAAAGGTTAAACTCCCCAAGTTTTGTGGAAAGGGATGACGCGAGTTGGTATACCGTTGTTTTGGTATTTACCAAGGGATGAAGTGCGTTGAATAAATTTAGTGGAGTTTGGTGGGTTCGAGTGGTTTACTTATTTTCTTTTTATATTTCTGTTTATATTGGTTCATACATTCCAATGAATCCACGAAGCATGTTATACAGGATGTGGAGGATTGTGGACTGCGAATAAAGTTAGGGGGGGGGGGGATGAATAATAAAAAAATTCAAGGATTTACTTCCGGTGAACGTTAAGAGGTGGGTATATCGTTATAAATCGCTTAGAGATCGCATAAAATAGAAGCGAAAAGCTTACCTCGGCTACTCTAACCCTCTACTCTTCCACCACCGAGTCAACTGCCCGAAACGAAAAAACAATTTTCGTTTATATCCAAACCCCTTTTTCATCCCTCGCCCAGGTCACCCTCCACCAACCTCGACCGCAGTATAACAAGAGTTATCGCCACAGAAACCGATACACCGATACCGATCCGATATTATGCCATCCATTTAAACGATGCTTCGTATAAACAGACGCTGGAAGATCATACATCCAACCCTTATTTCTAAGAAAGTGAATTTCCTTCCGTTTTTTTCCTCTGAAACGAACATAATTTATTTTCACTCTTCGGAGTATTTTGATCCAGTATCTCTGTGAATCTGAATATTTTTTAATGAAATTTGGGGGTGGCGACTCGACTCAATCATGTCATCCCGTTTGGCGCCCAACGTGGGGGTCTATCGAGTCTAAACTGTCGCGTCGGACTTCGTGGCGTATTTTTTAAATTCTAATACGTATGCGGCTACCCCCCTCAACGATTGATTAATGTAGTGCCCTCGGGTTCTAAACGAGGAGGGAATTTGTAACTGTGAAATTGTTCATCGAGCCGTAAATATAGCGTTTAATTGAATTAAAACGTGACAGCAGCGTTAGCAGAATACCATCCACAAGGACTTGCATGGTTACAGCAGGGCAGAGGGGTTGGGGATAGTTTCAGCTTTGAGAGAAGATAAAATTTTTAACTTTTCAACATATTTGCCGGCCACGAACCACGGGGGTTGATGCATTGCCAGACGGGACACCGAAACGAAGCTGTGGAGTCCTTATGTACTATATTCTCATATAATCTACTCGTTTTTTCCTCTCTCTCTCGCTCTCCATCTACGTGTATACATGTATTCTCGTGTACTCGTTTATACTTACACAGACAACTGCTCACCGCCTACCTCTAGGTGCCTTTAGTACAGCCACGGGGAAACCTGATTAAAAAATAAACCAACCGAGAAGAGAAGAGAAGAGAAGAGAAGAGAAGAGAGAAAACCAGGTGTGCAGGCGCTGTTGGCAAACTGGGTGCTTTATGGAACGCTTCGAAATATGCTCTCACGTTTTCACCCCTTTCTCATTTTCGAGTTACTCTTTTTTTTTGTTTCTCTACTTTTTTTTTCTACCCCACACACTTTATTGTTTCAACGATGAAATAACTTTTTCACTCTTGTTTGTTTGTTAATTCAATTTTGAGAACGTAGAGCTGCGTGTAAATATGATAAACGTCGCAACTATGGAACGAAATATCGAGTTTCTTTCCACTTTTGTTCGAAAGTCTGGTCTCCCTTTTGATAATTTGGATACTTTTCAATATAAATGTTCGAAATTATTGAAAAATTCTCAAAAAATGCCCTCGAATGATGTATTCAAGTGGCTAGTAAATCCATCTGCAATTATACGGTATTTCACGGCGTAATAAAAAATGCAATTAAATGAATACCTTGATAGTTGGTCTAGTGCATTTTCCTTCCGAATGTAATTTCGAAGGAAGCCACTTAATTTAAATACTCCCGCACCAACGCAGCGGCAGCCGCCATTCGCCCTTTATTGTTCCTCCGAGGAGGAAATTAATTGCTTCTTAAGGAAGTGGAATTATATTTTTAAGAGCTTGCGCTGCTGTACGCTGTGCTTCTACTTCTACCTCTTTGTCGTTTCGGTACTCGGCGTACTCGCGCCTCCCAGTGCAATGCGAGAAACAATAAAACAATAAATCCGCTTCAAATTGGCGATAAAAGAGACAAGCATCGAGAAAAAAAAGCGATCGAGTCGAGCTTGCATACCAGAAGACGAGATTTCTAGATCCCTGTCGCGTATAAGAGGGCGAGAAACATACGTGAGTGGAATCAGAATTGCAAATGCAATCAAGAGATAAAAATTGGCTGTCATCTGACGTAAAGCGAAGCCGAAGAGGGAGAAGAAGAGAGAGAGAGAGACAAAAACGGGATTTGACGGACCGACGAAAGGGAGGGCTGCGAATAAAAATAAAAAATAAAAATAAATAAAAAACGAAAGAAAGAAAAAAGTAGAAAAAAAAAAATACATAACCGTCAGACGCACCGCTTGGGAATCGATTCCACGTCGACTCCAATATTTCTCCGGTAAAAGTCTGCCGCCGAACTTTACGCCGGAGGGGTTGCGGGGCTGGGGTGGCTTTTGCGGAATCGCAAGTGCGGTAAAACCGAACCAGGAATCATAGAAATTTGTCAAACTGCTTTTTATTCGGCGATCAGCTTCGATTCTCTTCTCTCTTTTTTTTTACACCCCTAAATTTGATCGATAAAAAGTCTTTCGAGCTTTCAGGAAATCCCTGGCTAGATAAATCAGGCCGCAGCTCAACCTGACAAAAGGACGAACTACACCTGAGCGATGGTTTCGCATTTGTTTTTGTTATTACGAGTGACGGTATTGGACAGCGGCAATCAAGCCGCGGTGATAAGAGCCTGATTTACGCGGTTTGAAGCTCGTTCGGCGTGGGAGTTAAGTGAAATAATAATCGCGAAGGATTTTCCTCGATGCACCCCTAAATATTCTTTGAGGATTATTCATAATGCGGGACTTGCTCGAAGGCCGGCTAATCCTGGTTTTCTTCAACCCCTCGCAATTCACTCGCAAAGTCGCTCCGAACCCCGAGGGAATAGAAAGTTGAATGAAGTGGGAAGAATCTTCCTGTTCCGCTATGATCAGGATCTGAGAAGCAGAAAATTGAAATAAAGGAGATATGAGACGGGAGAACGTGAGAATTTTCAATCCTCTTTTTTGCCACTTTTATAGTAAGAAAATAATGAAAATAGCGGAACATTTGAAAGCCGAGTATCTGCACGCGGTGCAACAGGTTTGGAGATTCAATTTTATATTCGCACAGACGACTGCTGAAAGTTATCAAAGAAATTTTGCTGCGGAATTCGCAGATTGAATTTCTCTACAATTTTTTCTCCTTCTTACTGAATTTCTTTTTTCCTTATTTCTCGGTATTGCTGTTGGCAATATTGACATCAGAGTGTTATTCCTCGCTTGGTGGATAAATATGTTATAAATACAGGTTTCACGGATCTTTATACGACCCGAGAGTCTCCCTCGCGGAGTGTTCCTGCAGACTTTGTGTTTTATTAACAGATGGAACACAAAAGGTCGCGTCTTAGCGCGAAGAAAGCCATGTGTTCGCCGTATTATATCACTCTTATCTCCCCGAAAGCTTCGCTGAAAAAGCTGTAACTACGCGAAATACAGAATTACAGACATAAATAGGAAATAAGAATTTCACCTCGATACACTTTTTCACGAATCGAAGAAAATTTAGAGGGTAATCATAGGGATCCGCCATTTTCTAGATTCAGTGAAATCTTTCGGAAACTCAAATCTAAAATCCTTCAGGATTCTAAAATCATTCGAAACCTTTTTGTATTAGTTATTACATCAAATTCTTTCGGAATCCTTCGAAATCCTTTCAATCCTTTGGAATCTGTCGAATATTTTCAATATTCCGAAATCCTTGTAATCGTTTAGAGTTTCAATCAAGGGTACATAAAAGAAGTTCCAGTTCGCAATAATTTCCATCAAAATTTCTAGATTTCTATACCTACTAATCGCAATTCATATATTAGCAGTATGTGACGATTTTTCAGGTACCTATTTCCTATCTAATTACATGCTTTTCAGAACAGAAAAAATCGCCATATCGCCAATTATTGTACTCCTAAACTCAAGCAGTAATATCTTCGAAAAAATGAGTTTATTTTTCGTCAAAATTGATGTTTTTTGAAATTTAAGACTCGAATTTGTAATCAACAGAATTTTGACTCTTTTAATAGTTTTTTTTTTCTCGAAATTTTATATCGATTTTGGAATTTATGATACACAGCTATAAATGTACTCATTTCGATAGTTTGGTTCTGTAGATGATCCTAGTATTTTGGCAGAGAGCGACCTCCTCTCACCCCACAACTCACTCTTTCACCCCTCGAAAATCTCTGAGTTACAAAATAAACTATACTATATATCCTAACATATTTCTTGCTAGACCCTCTCCCGCGACCACCCCTTAGGTACAAATCATTGAGGTCGAGGTGAGGGTAACTATACGTCTTCGACCGCTGTTCACATATTTCACCACAGCCACCGGGTGCTCACCCATTTTTATTTCCTCGCATTACCACGATGGGTTCCTAATTTCTACACGAGAAATAAATAAGCTTCTCGAAATTATTTCACCGCTGGCTAAGTTACCGTGAAACAAGAAAAATCCTGATTAATAAAAACTCAGAATTCTCGAATTCCGTATCCCAGGGTCCCGGGACGGTCAACGATCGTTTCGGAAGTTTTTCGAGTCGAATTTTTCTCCCCAGGGAATCATAGGATTGGAAGTTGCACCCAAAATACGTCCTGGCTAAATCCTTTCATCCTTTAATGCCCTTTTCTACCCCCTGTCAGGCCCGCTTCCTCTTTTCCTCATTCTCTTACCCTCGAGCTGTATAACCTCACCGCAAGACATCTCGCCGTAGGAAAAGGAGAGATAAAATACAAAAAAAAAAGAAAATACATATACGAGAGCGAATCCAGCCGCGGGGAATGCAGAATCCTTACTAAGATTAGAAAATTTACTTTTATCAACTGGAATCGAGCGATTATACGGGTCTGCGCAGATCTCCTAGACCTCGAAGAATCGGGCTAAGCTGAGCCACCGGAAGCTTTCTTCGTCGTTCCTGAAGGATAAGACTGAGCTTTCCATTCAGAGGACGACCATTGTCTCGGGAGTTAGAATGACTTATTAAATATTCACGCTGAATGAACCTCATACCACTCGGAGCTAGAGATTAAGACGAGAATAAAATCCCACGGCGAGACAGTCGTTCATAGTTTGGCTAGTAATTTAAACCAACTGGGAAACGGGTTCTAGCTTAACCATATTTATCCAACTACCTAGATTTGTCCAGAATCAATTTGTGCTCTGATTTCAAGGGTTTCGTGTTATTAGCGAAGTAATTATAAAATCCCAATCGATTATTACCTTATTCTGGAAACTATTGTTGGCGCAAAATCCAACTGCGGGAAGCCCAATTCTTGGGATTTTATATCGTCCGTGCTGTTATATCTGATGTTACTGCAAACTGGTGTCTGAATATCTGAAATGATAATTGTTCACATTTTGTTATTACGATATGTATCAAGCGATTTGGGGCTAATATTGATAGACAAGCTTCAAATTTCCCTCTAAACGGTGAATTTATCAAGCATAACCCTAATTTTTTCATCAACTACTCAAAAAACCCTCAGGTATCATGATTTTTTTTCAATTCTGATTCGATTCGTTATCAGTAACCCAAAAATGAACCCTTTAGGTGATAAACTTTATTGTGTTTTCGCAATATTATGCTCTAAATAAATCAAAAACTGCTGTATCGATGGAATAAAAAATCATCCGATCAGTTTTAGGTTCGAAAAAAGCACGTCGATTGGGACAAAAATCATCAAAATCCGTTCACTGGTTCCCGAGCTAACGACAACAAGTGAAAATGAAGAAAACTCAACTTTCGTTGTAATTAGATTTTCATAAAGCAGAAAAATGTGGTTCTAACAATGAGTTGATATCAGATAACGTGGCTATTATATTTTCTTGAGCTTTATTTGAGCCCAAGGTCCTGGCCTTAAAATTCTGTAGACGGGTTTAGGTATTGGCATCGCCTCTCGCGTCATTATCTATTAATTATACGCCCTATTAATATCGCGCTAGTTTCGCAAACAGAATTTAATTAATACACGCCGTAATTTTGTTCGCACATATATAGGAAAATTCGCGATAAATTATTGGAAAGCCCCTACTACGTTCTATATTACTGAATATTTCAGTCTACCCATTGCATATTTTTTATTCGTCAGCATTATGAAATACAGAATATGAGTTTTATTGAATTTTTTCTACAAAAACCGGAATCGGGAATGTAGCAAATATTTGAAGAATTATTTAACTATGAATACCGGAGAGATGAACCGTACGGGGTAACAAATAATCCGTCAAACTCGTACCGGAAGGATCAAATTCACTTCATTTTTTTTCATCGACGAAATATAGCCGCACTATTCCCCCTCTTTAACCTGTAGGAATGCAAACTTTGATGGCAAAAAACGACAATATAAATATATACACATCCTCGAAGGCTACTTGATATGCAATATGATATATTCTACGTTACTGTAATCTATTTATACTCAGGGGGGTTGCTAGACTGCTAGAAGTTGAAAAACACGTCAGGGTGGATGAAGAAAAAAAGCTCATATTGGTTAGAGTGAAGATACTGGCGAGCCAGACAGAGCTAAGGGTTGCAATCATCCCGCGTACTTACACTCAACTACATGAACCTAAAAGCATGTAAATTTGTACATACTCTGATACTCTACATGAAGGGCTCAGAATGTGGCTGAATTTGTTGCTGAAAATGCATGAAAAATACATTTTTTAGAGGCAGTTTGTCTACGATTGACGAAATTACAGTGCTGTACGAATTAACAATCCCTGAGTAATCAATTGATGAATTGCTTGAACGATTTATCGTTGATTTCGATTAAATAATTACCTAATTAACGTTTCAGCTTAATCGAAGGATCGATTAATTACGATTAATTGGTGGTTTCCATGTATGAGTTCTTGTTTCTTTCACTTTTTAATCGAGCATCGTTCCAGATTGATCGACAAGCTGATTCAAAGAACAATTAATTGGTATCGATTTTTTTAGAGTAATCGACAGATCGTTTAATTGCGATTGGTGAATCGTTTCGATTCTTTCTTTTTTACGTTTCTTCAATAATTCGATGAGTTCGATTCATGATTTTTTTTGGTCGGATTAATTATCGTACAACATTATATATGAAATTACCATACTGTGTATTTGATATAACGCGAAATACTAATTTTCTCCATCTTCTCTTCAAATTGCCAGTGAAATGACGAATACTGAAAACTGGATACAGAAATCCATCCTGTGAAATGTAATTCCGTTGTTGATGGGTTTTCAGAACGAAATGTTCGCAAGGGTTACTTTCATCTTGGGATCACGTGTGGCTTGAAATAATTTCTTTTGAATATATGAACCAATAACGAGGGACGTGAGTCAACGTTTTTAATATTACTGCAAAACGAACGAAAAATGCCTTTTTCCGGAAAAAACAAGCGGGTTTGGGCTGACTATGAGCCAGCCTTCGAACTTGCCGTTATTTATTTTGTTCTCACCTGTTTTGAAATTCGCAAATATGACCTCAGATTCTTGATCAGCGGTTCAAAAAACCTTCGAGTACAAATTTCCGTAAGATTTAGAATGTTTTTAGTATTTTTCTCAGCAAATCGGACTCGCCATTTTGAATTTCGCTGATCTGACTTCAGATTCGTGATCAGTGACCCAAAAAACCTACGAGTACCAAGTTTCATCAAAATCCAAATGTTTTTAGTTTTTTTGCAGCATATCGAATATGCCAAATGAAAATTTTGCAAAACTGACTTCAGATTCGTGATCAGCGATCAAAAAAACCATATGGGACCAAATTTCATTAAAATCCGTTGATTTGTTCTCAAGATATCGTCATTTTTGTTGCATTTTTTAGAATTTTGTTATTTGAATAGTTAAAAAAGTACTAATCCGATCGGAGCCAAAATCTAATCAGTTCTAAGTTAAGAAAAGCCCCGTCGATTGAGCCCACGTTGATCGAAATCCGACCACGCGTTCTCGAGATATCGCGCGGACAAAAATGTGGTCACGCACATACGCACACACGCACACCCAGACGTCAAACTGAAAATAGTCGGAGGTGATTCTTTGGACCTCGAAACGTGAAGATTTAGTGAAAACTCAACTTTTCATTTTCGGGGTGATCATAATAACTTCCTTTTTTCTCTGAAAACAGAGAAACGGGAAGTTAAAAAGGTCCCAAATTAAGTTTCTGTGTAGTGGAGTAAAACAAAATAGTGTCAAATTGTGGAAAATTCAACCGATAGAATTGAATAGAATATTAGAAACCGATACACACATAAAAACCTACCCATCTCACTGAAATGATGAATACTTCAATTAGTTATAAAAATAGACCCCAACAATGCAGGTAATTGATCAAAGCTAGTCAGTCAAGTCATAAATTTTGACACATACGATGCGATTTTGATCATGATTTGCATGTTCGAAAATCCAAAATTTTAATAGGTCTCCCCGCTTAAAAAAAAAATAAAAATCTCTTCCCACTAAAATCCCATTTTTTGCGCCTACGATCTTTTGTCTGTTTCGCCATAACCAATTGATTCCGCTTCAGCAATATGACTGATTCAGATAATTTCAATATTCTAATTCAATAAAGGTTCAGGTGATCATTTCTAGCTTGAGAAATTCTCCGGCTAGTTTCAGGCGACACTCGCCCTTTCCTCTTACCTCGGAGTCCAAAATGTTCTCCAAGCCTCCCTGATTCGGAGCCAAGGAATTTTGGCATCGGTCAATTATGTGCTAAGAACTATTTGGAACTCGAAATTTGTGGCATTCGCTTAGTCTGCAGGCCTTCCTGATAACGCGCTTTGGAAACTCTGAGATATAACCCATGTAAAAATTGAATTTTAATCGGGGAAAACTATCTGGGCCCCTTCTAGGGCCCTACTAGATGCGAGGATAGTTTTTTCCATTTGAAAGTCAATTTTGGCCTCGTGGGAACTCCTGACTGATTACCGATACGAAAAGATTTTCGAGAATCTATGTGAATATTGGATTGCTGAAGCTTTCGGTTGATAAGGAACATCGTTGTTTGAGGCAATTAAGGGATGCAATGCTATTAAACGTCTGACAATGAAATTATAGGCGTGTCAGACACGACGAGAATTCGGCCTCCAGAATTTCGACGTCAAAGCACATTTCATCAGCTAATTGGATTTCGGGATAATTAATTATTCCATTATTATCGCCTTGCGCAAGCTGCGTATTCCCACTGCAAGCGAACAGCTATACTACCTTGATTGGAAATCACCAGTGGCTGGATTACTCGACCGAAATACAAGTTCAAGGTGTTCAAGTAACAAAAATTAACAAATAGCAAAGAATCTACTTTCTACACATTTATTTGGAATACCACAAAAAGTAAAATACATCCGTCATAATCGATGAAATGGTGTCACGGAAAATTGTATTCACCAAAAAGAAGGAGTGAAAAATAATTTCAAAAAAGTAGAAAAAAAAGACTGTTCCAACTTTCCAACAATCAAAATGAAGAAAAATGTGAGAATTATATCACTTTCAACCTTTCAGAAGCTCATAAGCGACATTTTGTACGACTTCTTGCCTTAGGTATAAAGCAAAGCTTTCAAAAGCTTCGAAATTTTGATGAATCGTATCAGACAAGGAACGAAAACTCGAGGACAGAATGTCGTATCCATCTTCAGACTCACGGAAAAATAAAATTCATGAAAAAATAAAGGAAAATTTGAAGGTAAAACGTCGTACAAGAAATAAATCTGTAGATAAGAAGGCAATGTTAACTGAACTGTATAGTATAAAAAAACAAGAGAGGTCGCGTATCCACCTTAAAAAACTTCAAAGTATACACTGAAATTCACGAAATAAAAAAAGTGGAAGACATAAGAGCTATTGTCTTCAGGATTGAAATAAATTCAAGTGTTTTCATCGTTACCACTAAAAAAATCATACGACCTTACGGTACCAGACTCCCTTTTTTATTACCTAAGACCTGCTGTATAAAAAAAACGAATAAAACCTGAAGGAATCTCAATAAACGTTTAATTGTTCAGTGGAAATGAAAATTCTTCGCTACCTTCGAACGACAAGTTTGGGGATGAATCGTTGGGGTGTGAAGAAAATAGTCAGGAATTTTGTACATGAAATTGGCTTTCAGGTATCTACGAAATCAAGCGTGTCTATCGTGCCAGCACGTACGTATTCGCTATACTCTTGTGAGAAACGATAATTCCGGAATATTGCACGAGGCTCGTTTCCCGGGGGACCATGACGGTAAATTGTATTCCCCGTAATTGCGAACTGCTTTTAAATTGTCGCTGAAAGTTTTCGAGTCGACCCGGCATCCCGAAAGCTTTTATCGGTTCTCTTTCCGTCGTTTCCGAGGAAAGTAAACTCGATTAGACCCGACGAAACTGTCAGGACTTCCTGCAGGACTTCCTGCATGATTCTAATTGTTCATCAAGTATTTCATTTTTTTTCATTCACTTCTTCCCTTCGAAAGTTAGCGGTTCGAAGCTCGATCCCTTTGTTTCGCTCCTTCGATCCTCGATATGCAGACGGTGAAAGACGTATTAATATGACGTTCTGGCGGAACCTTTATAAGAACGGTATAGGTATAGAACCCGAGGTGGGTTCGCCGAGGCACGCGAGATCCGAAGGGGGTGAGGATTTAACCCGCGAAAACGATCCTTGAATACTAAAACTTTTTCCCTCGACGACTCTCCCATGAGCACCGCATCGCTACGCAGCCGGAGCATGGATACTCAGGATCACGTCAGGAGACCAAATATTTCTTCAACTCACACTTGCCCAGTCATCCGAGAGTCTCTATAAGACGATCGTCGACGTATTAAATCCAACATCTCTGATATTACCGACCCTGGATTCTGGTCAACCCCTAAAACGCTAGACGGGGTCGCATATCAACCCCAGGCAACTCATGGAGTACCTATATTTTTCGATTTTGGGAAAGTTCTATCTTGGAGTATCTTCAAGGGGCTGATACAATAGCAATTGTCTATTTTTAATAAAAGCTGGTCTCCAGAGCTGTTCCAGACAAAAAAAAAAACATTTTCTGAATGACCAGACAAATTTTAAAATGTGTAAAAGTGAAATTTAAGTAGGAAAAGTAAAAGTTTCGAACAAAAACACAGAGAGGCACTATTTTATTTCAGATAATCGTGGATATAGCTGATTCAATTTTGATTGAATCGAAAAAGTATCCATTCATCTGAGAGTTATTGAGGCCATACAATCTAAAATCAGTTGTTTACTTGCACAATAGAGAACAACAAAATTTCTTCATGGTGAAAAACGCGATTCGATTGGAAACCAAAATTCTAAATGAAATTCTGCCCACAAAAATCGGACAAAACTAAAAAAATCGGTCTCTGGAGGTTCGAAAAATTCTGCAAGGATTTCTATAAATTTTATTTTGGTCACAGAAATCGATGCTCGAAGGCAAAATTTTAAATAATTGCAAAGTTAGTGTTTTACCGTTTGGAACCTGGGTGATATAATCGGTGGAGAAGCTCATTTCCACATCATCTCGATGAGAAGAACGTTGTATGCAATTTTTAGCAAGATCATCAACAATGAAAAATCGTGCCTGCATTTTCCAAAATGCTCGCCAATGTTCTGTGAGCTACCGAAACATGCTTTTTATGCGATATTTTGAATTAGCTTCTCAGTCAAGCTTGCTCATCATACAACGTTGAGATTCATGTAATTATGGCTTATTTTGAACGATTTATTCAACGAAAAGGGAAAGCACGATGTTGAGATATTGATTGAAGTTTAAGCTAGCAGTCATAGTCAGCAGCCAGACATTTCAAGCTCGTCCTAAATGGAATGACGTAGTGAAAATTCATGTGGCTTTCCACGATATTAAGAAGAAAAAAATTAATACTTGGGCCTCATTGTAACATTTTACTTGAATTTAGGACTTGTGGCCCCATCTTATATCTTCAGGGTTAAATTCATCATTCGAAATGTCTCAGTCGTGTAGTTATACCTATGAGAAACAACAAACTACCAGAATCTACTAATAAACCGAAGTTGCTCGTAAACCTGATGTCATACTACCCCCCAAGACGCAATATTGCCACGTTGATATGATATAACATTCCTCCACTCTGCATCCATGCTCATAGGCAGACGAGATATACACTGCAAATATTTATCACATACCCGTTACTCCTCAGAATGTCATAAGTCGTTGAATATTGGCGGTGTACGATTCACGAATTGCACACGGTAAAGTCGTTTATACGACTTGAAGCTGACATCTTCGTAAAACTCAATGTCACTTTTCTTCTCAATTTTTATATCGAAAACATCGATTCGAGAGAGCTTGCGAGTTATATTCCCATTTTCGTTATTCCGTAAAACTCCCTGAGATAAGTCCGAAGATTGGGGATGCGAATTCTCCACGGTCTTCGGGCGAATTGTTTACCCTGAAAAGTTTAAATATAAATCAGCGTACCCGTGAAAGGGTGCGCCTAATCTTTCGGAAATAACGAATTGAACCTCCGCTAAGCGCTAACGAAAGCTTCCGAAGCACTGCAGTCATCCCTTTCCGCCTCAATCCTGACTTCCCTCCAGGTGAATGACGTCAGGTGATTCTACAAGATCGCATTTTTGTCGGTGGGAATGAGGGAAGCAGGAATATCCAACCCCGAGTGTGATAAGCAGTGAGCTAATTAATTCTTCCGTCTTAATTAATTCCACGTCGGAAGGATTAGCTGGGCGATGGTACTTTGAATAATACCAGTCTCTGTCAGGATCTAATTCTTATTTAAGCTTCTCGAAGTTGAATCTAAGATTCGTTACGGTCCCTGTAACCGAGCACGGATGTATGAGTAGCGTCAAATCCGGGTATGATCAATCCGTGGAAAAATATGAGAGAATTCTTTGCTATTGTTGAGTGCCCAATTACAGCAATTTGCGTTTCGATTCGCATTCCCGGCTCGCACATAAGCCTGCATCCCGTTTGTCCGCTGCAAATAACTGTTGATTATCTCCGCAGCTGCGATTCGTCCGGTGGAGTACATCGTTCTGAGCTTTACCCATGCTGTTGGATATTCGGGCTTGATTTCAACGGATGAATTGATCCCTCTTGATTTCCGGTCATTATTGCTACCCACGGCCATGTGATAAACGCGCCTCTCGAACCGCGAAGGTAAGTATACCTTTGTTATTTATGATGACCCACGGAACCGTTGCCCAAATTATCGTATCAATATTACCTATAATCACGGATCGAAAAAGAAATCGGGATTTTCAATTTCAATTTCCTTGCAAAAATGAACGAATCGACTGTGATTTTGGGATGATTGTGATATTCAAAGCTTCATTAACTCTTCCGAAAATAATCGTAGCGTCGATTTTCGAAAACTGAATTGAACGCTCAAGTGTATAAAATTTTGATAATTTTTTTTCACTCGAGCATCACCCATTTTTTTGTTTTCAAGACTTATCACATTTTCAATAAAACAGTATCAGATCTCGAAATCAGCAATTCGCGGAGATCGGTAATGAAATCGAATTCTATACGATTGAAAAGTGCAAATTCTTACCATAAATTCTGTCTTTCTTCCCCAAATGAGGCTGTGGTTTTTTCCCTAAAAAATCATTCGAAAAACGAACAAACTGTCAAAAATAAATGCATCCAGAACTTAAAGCTTCTCTTTTCAAACGCATTCCTCACTTTTGAAATTGCTCAATTTCTAAGACAGTATGAAAAGTCCTAAATCGTAGAGCTGGACGTTTTTCTAGTCTTTCGAAACGATGTGATTGGTTCGACGTTTGGAAGAATTTCGGGGTAACAGCCCGTGAAAAATAATACACCAAAAGTCAGAATTCGCGACTAAAAATCGTGACCACCGATGAAATCTGGCAAAAAGCTTTTCCGTTTATTTTGGCTAGCCAGAAACGCTGATTGCGAACCGTTCGAAAAGCTCAAAGTATGCCGTTTCGAATCAGTCGGATACAGACACCGTAACAATGACCATCAATTAAAACTAACATGTAAAACAGGAGCGAAATAAAGTTTCACGGAAACGAGAACGTGGTTCGCAGTATTGTCGATGAAAAAAATGTCATCAAGGCTTAATTTCTGGTACACGAGGGTCTATTATTTACCTTCGGTGTGGAAACGAGGAAGATTAGAGATTCTGGGAAACCATCTCGAGGACTCCTGTATTCTGAATTTCATATTATCATTGTAATCCCACTCGACGAAAGCCAGGTACGTCTTATTGTCAGCATCCCTTCTCTACAGCAGAGACCCCTCGAATTTACGGGCACACGACCCCGGCTTTGAGGGCATTGATAGAATCAAAGAAAGTACAAAGAGTTGGGAAAAGCTTCTTAAAAGTTGTGGCTTCGATACTGCACCCGTACTTGATCGGATAGATAGTGTTTCAAAACTTGAACAAACGTTATCTTATACTTCAGTCTGAAGCCAGCTACGGTGATCAAATTAGATCAGAGATAGTTGACCGATTCGATACATATTTTCCTTGTCCCAGAAATTTGAGAGAAATATTTTTGTCAATTAGTTTAAAAAAACACATCGACAATTAAATTTTTTGCTTTGAAAATGTGCTTTGAAAATGTTGAAGGAGTAAAAAATTGACCCAAAACACGGTTAGAAATTTTGAAAATTTTCATAGAATTTGAAAATCTCTATGTCTGAGATAGTTGATGACCAGGACTTTGGGTTTTACGATAATAGCGACAATGAGAACGTCGAGATGATTTACGACGATGCGATTCTTGGTCGAGTTTTTTACTTTTTAGCTTCTTACCCCGTTCCATTCCGAGTCTGGATAAAATTTTCCAGTATAATTGCGTGCTTGAAAACCACCGCAGGCAGTTCGTTACGACGATAAAATATCGCCGGAGATTATGCAGATGCGTTCAATTTTTGTTAATTATTTTTTCATGTGCTTTTTTTACGTTCGTCCTTTCATCCGACACCAAGTACTTGATCAATGAGAGAAATGGGGCGGAAAAAAGTACGCTTGGAAATAAAAAGCACACACACTTACACGGATGTTGAGATTGGAGGTGAAAAATATTCCCAGCATATCTGCCCCAACTTTTTCTACCTCCGTGTCGAAACTGAAAGAGGGATTTTCACAGCTCATGATTCTCGAGAGACAAACTGCGGCTATACATAGTCAATGGCGAAAGTTAGAGAATAAATTTTAACCCCCGTAACCTTTTCAGTTGTAAATCCAATTGTTATTCTGGTGCGACTAACGAGACCTGCAGGATTATGTGAAACTCAGGAATCAGTATTTGTGGCAGTAAGGCTTTTCGACGATGATGTATTCGTCCAATTTTTTCTTTCCTCCTCTCTCTCTCTTTTTTTTTTTAAGCCAGCCTCGTTTCACTTCGTGAAAAATTGCGGCTATCGGAGTAATGAAAAGTTCGTTAACGACGGGCCTCGTCGCCCCACCGTTTCCAACGTTCGTTAGGAATAATGAAAGAACTTTGGCAACTAATCGCAGCGAAAAAAAATGAGCCTGTAAACTAATAATCAAAACCCAACGAAAATACCACAGTACAAGACGTGGCGGAAGGCTAATCAAAGTTGAGCCTCTTTCGCACGGACTTGTAAACCTTGAGCCTACCCCAGGCGAAAAGTCAATCTTCGGTATTAACTTTTATATTTCTATAATTTTGGCACGGCTCAGATGATCACCGCAGAGCCTCCAGTGGCTCTGATAATTCCTTTTTTCCTTTCCTTTCCTTTTCTCTTTTTACGTTCCAACAAAAAGGCAGGTACACTTTAAAAACTGAGGGTGAGTGAAGATGAAAAAAACTGGGAAAGAAACTCGCTCAGATTATTAATGTTGAACTTGTCGAAAAAAAGTCTCATCAAATAAAGATCAAGCATCTTTGCGTAAATTTATATAGTTTGACGTTCAATAAAATCATTGATGACGTGCGATGACCAGGTTTTTGATTATAAACTGGAAATTAAGTGACTGATATCTCAGCAGCAGGATGTCTGTTCTGGTAAATTATAAATTATTATTATCAGCACCTGACCTAAATCATTATTCGTTGCACGGATAACTCACGGTTCGATACATACGTGCAACTTAATAAACCGGTGGAATATATAATCAACTGGTTCAAATGATATAATACTACGCAGTATTGGATATCATTTCCAACTTTTATTCAATCTGAATAAATTTTTCTAACACATAGTTCCGATGGTGGAATTTTCGAGCTTCCAATCGACAGTAGAACTCGGTCCATCAGTCGCGTGTAACATATTTGATATGATATTGGGACGAATTCCAATATTGCGTCTTCAGAGGGATCAGATTTGACGTTTGATGCATTCCCAGTCCGCATTGACATTCTGTAATTCAATATTTGACAGGACGTATTTTAGCATAAACAACGTCATATAGTTGCGATCCTCCATCTGTTCCCACATCGCCGGTTTTTGGTTCAATAGTTATGCAACGGAAACAATTATTAATGTCTTTGTGTAGCAGTAAAGCCAGAAACCATATTTACATGAGTAGAGTTAACTGAAGCAAGCCAGAGATCAAACGTGGAAGAGGAAGATGTAATTTGAACGTTGCTTATTACATGATAGATGCCTCATTCTCTATCAGGTTCGTTACCGCATTCTGTACCCCCGTGGCACAATTAATAATCAGTGTTGAGCAATCACTAATTGGCATTCATAATCGAGAGATCCTGATTAAAATCGTTGACAGTTTTTGCTATCAACTGATCCGCATTTTGTGTTCACATATCGGTTCTGATGATCACAATTTCGGTGTTGAATTATCTCGAGGGTTGATCCGTCGACTGTCTACACTTGCTTTTGTTGATTAAATCCTCGGTTTGGTTACGACCATGGGGTGTGGGCGACAGAAATGTCTAATACACAGGTACCTCAGCCATTTGTGGCGAGAACAACTACGCAGCTGCGGTTAGTTACCGCAGACTCTTACCAAGTTTGCCTGCTCTCGTTGCTAATGAGCTCCACGAAGCTTTCAACCCCGGTGTTAGACGTTCTCTTCTATCTTCAATCTCCCACCGAGCTTTAAACGGTTTGATTTTAGATCGATTCGATACAATCAGAGTCGACAGAAAATAACGGGATAAGTGACTGTGATCAGGAAAACCGTAATCAACATCCGACCAACCCGACTCACATAACCAAGCGGTCAACGGAACCCGATTAAGGGTGTGATCCAATCAATCCGCGACCGGCCAACTCTTCCCACTTAACGACTAATCGAAGATGAACGCGGTGGTCAGAACCAGCCATCGGGGCAGCTACAAGTAGTTTCGTCACGGATGCAGTTTCGAGTTTCGAGAAAAAAAAAGTTAAGTCTAAGAAGGGAAGAGAAAAATTCAAATTTAATCGATTGTCAAAATAAGTTGCACAAAGTAAGATATCGCGTGCCTAATGACATAAGGTCGTAAGCGCCAAAAACACGATTTTGGTGGCAAAAGGGCGTATAATTTTTTTTTTTTTCGCCATTCGCTCTAAAAGTGATCAAAACGTATTGAAACAATTGAAATAACGAGATCGAGAAATGTAAGTGCAAAGGGTCGTAAGTTGGGCGGATACGTCGTTCTTTCATTACAATTCGTTAGAAAAATAAAAAATGAATGTTAAGAGCAGAAGGGCGTATCTCCAATTTTTTTTTTTTCATTTTTCATGATTTTTCCAAATCGGTGTAAAAACTCGTGAAACGCAAAGAAAAATCGAAATTGACGTCGTTTCGAAAAATTCGACAAAAAATATTCGCAGCTAAAAGCAGAAGGGCGTATCTCCAATTTTTTTTTTCTTCATTTTTCATGATTTTTCCAAATCGGTGTAAAAACACGTGAAACGCAAAGATAAATCGAAAAAACGATCGTTTCGAAAAATTCGACAAAAAATATTCGGAGCTAAAAGCAGAAGGGCGTATCTCCAATTTTTTTTTCTTCATTTTTCATGATTTTTCCAAATCGGTGTAAAAACACGTGAAAACTCGGATAAACGACATCACCTACAGCGAGAATAATTTTGGCGGATACGACCATATGCAATTAGTCGAGGTACTTTTTCTTTAATTTCATTAATTCAAAAAGGTCGTATCTACCAGTCGATACGACCTTCTGCCATTATTGACGAATTCACGAAAATTGATTGAAAAAAAAAAATTGGCGGATACGACCTTCTGCAATTAATGGAAACCATTTTTTTAAGCGAAGTTAGGACTGAAAGGTTGTATCCGCCAGTACATACGTCCTTCTGCTTTTAATTGACCTAGTATTCAATTTTAACGTTTATGAACGAATCTTCGTGTTTTTAGTCTAATTATGATAACAAAAAAATTATACGCCCTTTTGCCGCTACGAAGAGCAAAAAGTCGTATGTTGGCGCTTACGACCTTATGTCATTAGGCACGCGATATCAGAAAATGGGAAACTGCGTTTTTTGTCAAAGGGCCCAACGTTGGGCGCTAGAGTGAAAATCAACAACTATTTGTTACCGATACTTCTTGATGAAAAACGATTTCAAACAAAAAAAAAACGTGTAATAGAACAGATTTTGGATTCAAGATGAAGCGAAAAAAATTACATGGAAACTAAAAAATCGTGCTAATGACTTTGTAGTTTTCGAGTGTCGTTTCCACATTTTATGTTTGATACAAAAGAAGTTCTTCAGTTTTGGTCGAATTCGCATCTGGATATTGACCCCAGTTTGAACATGGAAAACGAGGTTTTGGTCGATATTCACAATTTTACGATCTTCTAAGTCGATTTTTCACCAACTTGATCATCACGAAATTGAATCTGCTATACAGGGTAAATTCCTCACGATGATACAGTCTGAAATTGGCTGGAATCGAAAAACGATGTCTCAAACAGTTCTGAACCAATCCACGAGCCAATTCAGCTGTCTGACAGCTGATTTACAGATTTTAGCTAACTTCAGACTGTATCATCGTTAGGAATTCACCCTGTATGCATCATTCTCTTCCTCATGGAAACACGAATATATTTCAGAGTGTAATTATCGTGTCCAAATTAATTCACAAAGAAAAAACTTGTGTTGTGGATGTTCACCCCTTTTCGTAATTTGGATATAGAAAAAAAATATGTCTACATTTAAATATCCGAATGTTAAAGCATCCCCTTGAAGAGAATGGGTCATGAGAATTCAGCGGCTTATTAACCACTGGCGAATAATCTGTAGTGATCCTTGAGATGAACAAATAGCAATGAGAGGAATGGCGAATGGGTCATAGGGGTTAAGGGTGGCCGGCGCAGGCCAGCGGGCCAATGGGCCAACGGGCCAACGGGACATCTTGGTTAAGCCAATTACGGAAGACATTGGTGTAAGAGACGTTAAGGTTTCGGTCTCAGCGGTGGTTCTCTTCCCGGTATCCTCTGCCCCTTTGTCATCCTCGCAAACTCATAAGGGTAAACCCAGAGCTGGGTGTTCCTTGTTAACGGCGCCCTTAAGGAGTAAGGACCTCACTTCCTTCTTCGAGCCCGAACCCAGGCTGATCCTCAAGCTCTCCTTGCATGCGGGGCTATACATGATCCCGGTTATGATATGTCCCGGGGTCGGGTTGTACCCTGCATCTTCGAGATGGGGTGGCTCGTGATAACGCGCCTCTTCTCGCCGAAATCTTGACTGTTATGAAATTTTCAAACTTAATCGTTCGCAATTCCCTTTCTTGTTTGCCAGAGCGCTTCATGGCTTAAACTAATCTGCATCAAGTACTTGCCTCCTGCCTGAGGATTAAAGGTGGCTTTATTGCCCATATTCATTACTTTTGAGGCGAAGATGCTACCCCTAAAAGCAAGGGGACAGGCGCAACCCTGATTTTATTAGAACAGGGAAAATATGCTCCGATGACGACTCGGACGAGCGAAAGAGAGCTTCTGTACTTCGTTTCTTTTCAATTACCTGAAATAATGTGAAAGCATGAAAGCCATCAAAGTTTTCACTTTAACTGAAAACTTTATAAGTTAAATTACAATCCACCGCCCGTCGCGATTCTATGCAAGAAGAAGAACATTTCTAGTTACACTTTAGATCAGAAACTTTGAACACGATCGTCGAGGAAATTCAACAATAACGTTTGATCAATCGGAAATTCACTCCAAGTTGAATCTTGTACACAGACTGGAAATTAACCTTTGAATTCACAGAGAAAAATTGACCTTGGTTCGACATTCTCGATCCATCTTTTGGCGCGGTTCCAGCTTCTCTGAATTAAGACTGGCCAGAGATAGGCCTCGGCGTCGGTCGCGCCGTATTATCTGAGATGATGGATGCTGGACGGACGGAGACAGATGCGCGTCCTTATCGGGAAAACCCTTCCGTATATAGCCTCGGAGGATTTTCTCGTGATTAGCGTCACCCGAGGTAAATCGAGCGCAAACGGTCCAGATTCGATTTTCTAACCGGAAGTGTATTCTGATTGAGACAATCAGACGCTGGAACAATCCTGGCATCCGGGGTTACGTCGAAGGCAATAAGTGCACCGAGGTAATCCCGGTTTAATTAGACCCACCGTAACTGAGACTAACGCTAATAACGAACGATTCTCCAACTTGCCTGCGACTTATACCTCGGAGGAAATCTCGCTTCATATAATCTACTTATTAGCCTCCTATTTCAGATACCCCGTACTCACCTTCGGATTACGCCTCACTCGCTCTCAACCCCTTTCTCATATATTACCGATCATAATTATCCCACCCTTGTCCTTCGTGCCTAACGGATCCGAGGTAGGGATAGCTGCGAACAAACACGTTCGACTTAATACCCAAACAATGCCTACTTGAACATTCTCACTTTCCCTCCCCGCGGATGAAAAACTCTTGAGGGCAAATTAGGGTCAAGTATGGTATCATCAGCGAGACCCTGGTCGGGGTTCCGATGTTCAAGACCCTAATCTGAGCCTGATGATTTCTGGGGAAGCTCGATTGGGCTCCAAACTCGTCCCTAAGATTTTTCCGCACGGGTCTTTCCATAGCAGCAAGAGAAAGACAGACTGGTGCATGCGCATATCGTGAATGCTCTACTTTCAGCACCGGAGCGCTTTTTTGGCATGCGCAATTAGAAATTTAACTTCATCATTGCCAAACTTTAGGTTTGTTAGTCGGGAATTCTTTAAGCTGCCAAATGATATTTATCTACTTCTCGAATCAAACTTTTCTGCAGGAGCAAGAAGAACAGTATATGGATGAAGTGTGTATTACAGCACTCGCCTTAATTTCCGCACTTGTCAATCTACTTTTCTCAATGTAACATAGCGAGTTTATTTCTTCTCGGTCATTTGTCGGTCCAGTCTAGTTCTTGATCGCGAAATATCGAGTTAGTGAATCGGGTTCGCACACCTCGCTAGGTTCTAATCAAGCCATCGAACCCGGCCCTAGGCTGGCTAGGCCGGTATGAAATGCCTCTGCTGGTTGTTGCTGCAAAATCAATACCCCCTCGATGCCACCCTCGTCTTTCGCATGCCTGATGCCTCTCTCTCAGCGACTCCTTCCTCTCCAGTTTGACTCTGGTCTCGCTGCACTGGGCTGGTACTTTCCAATGTAAGTTCCGAAGGCGTTCCAAAATTTGGGGCAAAGTTCGTTCCATCAGAGATTCATCGCCGCGGTCTTGTTTACGACTTTGGTATCGGGGCTGGGAGCACTTTGGTGCAGGGTATTCGGTAATGCAGGCAAAACTGGTATGATAAAGGGCGGTTTCTAGTCAACAAGAAAACTGCATTAGGGAGTTCGTACCGCAGCGTCTTCTTCGCCTCCTATGGAGGATGTGCCGTGGACGGTGTTGAAGGTGCTTCGTTGAAATGACGAGATCCGTCTCAATATTCCGGCTCGCTTTATCTCCGAGTACCTTCAGCTCGAGATGATTCTTCCATTAGGAGAAATGGATAAGAGCGAGTCTTCCAACTGCGGAGGTGCTTCTCGGAATGGTGCTGCTCCCGTGTTTTATAGAGGAAAACAGACGCCCTCCGAAGGTACTTCGGGTGTCACTGACCTGCTTTTCGCACAAAATTCCTCTTCGGTTTTCGGCTATACTTGTTAACGCTTGGTTAACCACCTCGAGAAAGTTCATGCTAATATATATATCGAAACGCCTCAAAAGATAAGCGATGAAAGTTTAGGGCTCTTCGCTGTGATGTGAGTGAATGAAAAAAGAAATGAAAATAAAGAAAAAACACACACACACACTAATTCATCAGGCTCAACTCACAAAGTATGAGAAAATGAGATGATTTCTTTGAAGCTTAGCCAGTTTCTTGGAGCTTTACTTTGGTCACCATCCTCGACAACGTCAACTAACCACGTTGAGGGTTTTCTTTTTTTTTCCAACAATTGCCCGTGGAATTTAATTAGAATATAGCAGGTGGGTCGAAAAGGAATTTGAAGAAATATGCCAAGCAAGCTTTCGAGTTTTTTGGGGCGAGAGAGATACCCGAGGCAGGGTGGGCGAGGGGATCAGAGGAACTCGAGGGTAGATGAAAATTGATGACGGGGAAAATGTATTGAAATTTATATACCATGTTTATTATGATTCATTTTTTTGTATCGTTGCTGCGACCTGGCAGAATTAGGGGTGCTGCTTTCTACCTTTGGTATATAAATTATTTTCCTCAACCATTTCCGTACTTTTATCATGTTCTACAGCTACCACGTGGTTCTGCAGCCAATCATTTATCAGGAAGATTTTAGGAGGTTTCGGAGAGTAGCCAGGTGCTCGCTGAACAAACGTCCCATACAGGATAAGAAAGTGGATACAGCGACCGGCACACCCGCAAATTTTAACCGAAAAACTTCACAATTTCTCCCCCGAGGCTACCCAGGCACGTTACAACGAGTAAATAAATTATTTCGATCACCATTTTTGGACTTAATAGTGTTCCCAACTTGTATCCGCAAACCCCTTCGTCTATATGCAGAGGATCCTCCCCCCGACCCAAGATCCCCATCCCCGAAAATGGAGGGTGAAGTGGATGTTCGTTAAAGTGGATGTGCACTGAGTGTAGTCGTCGTATATGACCGCAGCGTCTGATGCAAGCATAGCTTCCGTAAATCAGAAGACGAAGCTTTTCAATTCTCTTCAGATATAAGAGGTGAAAATTAATTACTGAATTATGAATCAGCGTTATTCGAGACGAAAGATTTTTCCTATTTTACCGATAAGCAATAGAACTGCATGAACCCTCCTAATTTTTCTCGTTTCTACTCGTCATTCCATTAAAGTTCCCTGGGATACGATTCACTCCAGGGGTTCGTTTCACTTTACTCTGCAAAGGAAAGCCATCAGAGCTTTTAGCTGAATAGTGCAGCCCCGCGGTCAGATGCTCGAACATTGATTGTGGGTAGATCTTTTGATCACCTTTGTCGAGACGTTTGCCGAATCTTGGCTGCATGCATTATGCAATTGACTCACACTCCGAGCTTCCTCGGTGTGCGTCGGGCTTCACTGTTACATGTAGAATTTCGAGGAGTTCGAGATCAATGATCCTTCTTCACCCTGATGTATGAATTAGGTGAAAAATTTCGCCAGCGAAATTTCAGCGTCGATTTTACGTATTCGTTCACGGTATCCTGCAGTCGTTGAAGGAAGTAGAGGCCACGTAAAAGTTAGCACAGGGTAATTCCGAAAGAGCTCTCGGAATCTCCGCTTCTTTGGAATTTGATTTGCATGCCGGCTGTCAGCTTCAAAGGAGCTTTTGACTTTTTGAAATTCAACCCCACGCCAGTCACTCGATCCTTTAAGGGTGGACCATTCCTATGGTAAACTTTTCACCTTCCGGCTTCTTAACGGTCGCCTATTTACTTCGCCGCTCGCTATACTCGTTCAGGGAATAATACCGAAGAGAAGAATACTCAATTATCCAAATTCCACACACGTTGATCGAGTCATTTTAACAAATAAGCTTCGATCGAAGTTCATATATTACTTTTTCCATGCATTATTTTCAGCAAACAGAAATTTCCTTGACGTAAAGTTTCTCCACGCTACTACATAACACTGTAGCTACATAAAATGCAAATTTCGAGATGCTGGTAGGCGAAGGTACATAAGACAACACTGGACTTTTTTTTCTTTTTTTTTTTTTTACAACTCTGAGACATTGAGAAACTTTTAAACTGTCGTTAGGAGAGACACTTTCGTCCTTGCTCCAAGAGTTTCTTTTTTCTTTTTTGTTCCCCGACACACACATTCTCGGTACATCAACTCTTCGAGTAAGGCGAGCGCATTAAAAATAAACTTTGTCCAAAGTTGGTATATTCTTCGGGTAAATTATACGACTGTTCTTTATTCGTCAGTTTTTGAATCTGCGATAAAACTTTGGTATAAGAGAGACTCAAAAAGGTTGTGTTAAACTCGGGTCACCGAGGATACAGACTAATTAATCTCGCGTCTCAATTAATCACACTCAGAGACCAGCGATGCCATCCTATCCTATGCTATACCATACACAGTGAGTTTAAAGCTGCCGCCAACCATTCAGCCGCAAAGCAGATAGATCATAGTGGGATTCGTATAGCTTGATAATACGAACCAGGATAATTGCTCGAGGGTGGGGGGGTGGACCCCGGTAATTCCGGTATGGTAAGAACTTTTAAATCGATCCTACCGAGCTTAAAGCTCGGTTTTTAGATAATGGCTGTACCCTATACCCTATATACCACCCTTACTGCAGCAAAGTATAAAGTTTTCAGCGGTGTTTAGTCGCCCAACTCTTCACCAATACCCTCACGCCGTATCGCGCACCGTGTTGAAGTACCTACTAATTACTTGTTCGATCAATGGGCACGCCCACCACTCAAAGACAAAGTTTATAATTATCACCGCGAGACGCCCAAGAGTTTGGAGATGAATAGATTTCAACGGATGACGTTGTCTCTAGTCAACTTTAGAGTTTGTGCTTCCACAATTAGATAAAAAAAAATTCAACCTCGAGCCTGGTATTCATTATATTGTACCGAAATGGGAAGAAAAACTGAAAGTGGATACAGTGAAGGGTGAAATATTGTATGAACGTACTTATCTCAATTAAGAGTAACATAAATTCTCGGTCAAGCTCGAAGCCCGGTGTGCTAGGTCCGGTCGATAAGCTATATTAATTTTACCACTAAGCTCTGCACACATGTCCCATCTTCTATATCCCTCGGCTCACGTGAGATTAAACGAAATCGTTAATGTAAGTGCCGCGATACGGGATCAGGATTTGAACCATCCGAAAGTGGGTACGTATAATATATTTCTTGGGAAGAAAACCGTGTGACGTTGAACTCTGTAACGTTAATTAATGTAACCTCGTCATCCGAATAAACTTGTATAAACGGAAGAGATACGAAAAGCTCTGAGTAATATTTAACGAGAGTATAACTTTCTTAGAATGACCGAGGGATATTTTCCTCTCCCCATTGAAAAGTATTAAGTTAACGATGTGAAAGTGAGCAATTAGCGAGACATCGATTAATAACGCGAGCTTAAACGCTAAAGATTTTGCGAATTTCTGGCGACGCGACGCGACGCTCGGACGTCGAATCGGGGTCTCCTACCTCACCTCCGGGACTTGTAAGGGTGTCACGGTTTCCTTAGATCATCAATCAGTGACCGAGTTGAACCCAAGAGGACAGAGGCTGCTGCCTCAATCTTCTCCACCTCTTCCCTCAACTCAACCCCACCGCGAACCTGACAGCCCTAATTACACACCCAAACTAATAGACTAACTTCAAACAATACCGGGCTGCTCGTATAGTACCTCGGCCCTATTAATGACTTTACTGACGGACTGTCGAATAGCCGTGTACCTGGCGCTAAAAAGCTCCGTTGAAAATGGGCTCACCTGCTGAAGAGGTGATCAGCCTGACCTTGTACCGACTTTGGGATCTCGAAGATGTTGGAAGGCTTGTCCAGTGAGAGGAATCAGAAACGAGCTGGGGTTCTGATAAAAAGGAGAAACTACCCCTGGGGAATCGGCGAAAAGATGGCAACGAAGAGACGTGTGTGTAGGCCAGAATGAGGAAAGACCCTCCCTCAGGAAGTTCCCTCACACTTTCCAAGAAAAGCTCGATAAAAAAGTTATTTTCAACATACCGCCATAGGCTTTTCTGCGGGAATTATTATGTATATATATTTTTTCGAAAATGTCCACCGGAATGTCATGGCGTTATTTTATAGTGAAACACTTTGAAAAACCGTACCGCTATCCCACAGAGGTGTTAAAAAGTGCGAGAAAATTCTTTCTAATAATTTAAACTTCGCACTTAAAAAAGTATGTCGACGTCCGCCTGTAACTTGTCGACGTTAAGCCAATTAAGATGACGCATGGTGGAAACTTTTTCACTATATACATACAGAAAGAGGCACAATCAATTTTAAGGCCTCAGAATTTTTCTTCCCTTCTTCTTCAACGACGACTGTAAGGTAAAAAACGCTGTGCTTCAGCCCCAAACTTTATGCTTCATACTTTTAACTTCTTTTTTAACACAACTTTCGCATTTCGGTTGAAATTGATTCTCTCGCGAACTCGGTACTTAGCGTCAAAAGTATTTTAATTGTAACGAAAAATGAAAGGAAGAAATTAAAATTGAAAGATTTTTTATTAAATTTTCGTGGAGCTTCGGTGCTTTACATACTTTATCAGAATTCGTTGATATAGTATACCTACCCCGGATTGGGAACTCTACGGTAATTGGTAAAGGAGAGTAAAATAAGATTGGAAAAAAAAGTGATTCAATCAAATTAAGCCGATCCCTCGAAAAACGTCGAGCCAGTAATCCCTTTCTATCTCTCGATTTCTATTCCTCCACCTTTTCCCGGTTCTATTTCAGCCTCTGATATTTTACATCCCAGCTCAAAAAAAAAAAAAAGAAAGTAAAGAATAGAAAAAAAAATAGTTTTGATTAATTTTACCCCGTATCATCCCTGCGGTCCTAACTAAGTCAGAATTATTCAATCTTGGATTATCACCTCACACTAGACGAGTGGTTATACCGTATCAAAGTTCGCTGTTGTTCGAACCGGGGCCTTGACTATAATCCTGCCTCTACTATGCTAAAGCTCTTCAAAACAAGCTGGAGGCATACTTGAATCCTGCAAAGCGTCTGGAATTTCATTACTCCACGGTTCTTGACGCTTCCAGTCTGCCAATCAGTCGATGCGTATATCGGAATTCGATCTTTATTGGTTCTTCCGGTTTTCCGCCTGACTATATCTGACAGTTAACAGCCTATATTGCACCACTATATACATAATACGCGCGAATACTCGGACGGAAATGGACCAACGGTGGTGAAATAAATTGCAATCATGGCTGACTGATATTGTAGAGGTTTTTTTCGGACAGTTATTTGTTCCCGAACGAAAGTTCTGTCAGCGGTCCAGCCCTTCTCTCGATCCCTGTCTACCGGCTCTATACAAATATTGAATCTCCTCCCTGGGATCCATTATTTCGTAGGAGTGAAATAAAGAGGATAAATCCGCGAACTTTCCAGTCGCTTTTTCATCGCTGGACACATTTTGGTGACCAAAAGTTGGGACAACGTTCGTGATTTGTTCGACCCAGATTTTGAAATTTGGAAGTGTGGAAAAAGTCCGCGACTTGTGTTCGACGAGATTAAGAACGCCGGCGTCGAGGACACGTCCGGCGTCTGAAGCTTGAGAAAAGTGGTTCACCAGGGAACGATAAAACGTGATTTCGCCGTAGCAACACAGGAGAAAGCTCCACATATGCCTCTGAAAGTTGCAGCTTTTTCGCTTGCGGAATATATACGACTATGAGAAGTTGGCCGATGAACAATTTGTATGATCCGATCGTTTTTGATGAAAAGTGGCCAATCTCGTTGCAGATTTTTCACGAATATCTATATTCGTACGGTTTCCGCTCTCCCGAGTTCTTCCGAAAAAAAAAAGAAAGTTCGGACAGATAACAGGAATTTTACTAGCCATAAAAAAGTGTAAAAATCTACTACGTGAAGCGAGGACAGGGAAACCTCGTAATTTCCGTTTTCTAATAAAATTATCACCTCTACTGTATGACCTTCCCTCACCCCAGCCACTATTCACACACGAGATATATTAAAAGCCTTTAGTCAGTTTAATATGGGAGCTTCCGAGAACCGTCGGAACGTCAAAAAAATTATCCTGTCATTCGTAACACCGGTGCCTGCTGACTTGGGTTGTATCAAATCTCTGATTGAAAAAACAGGAGGTCATTCGTCATTCACAAATCGAATCCTGAATATGAGAATCAACACAATAAAATTGCTGAATTTTAATACTGACATCATAACCCCACGCAGAAATTTGTTAAGAACAGTCTCATTCTCCAGAAAAATGTGGTCAGAGCGTAGAGAATTACCCCAATTTCAAATGAATCACTGATAAAGTTTGATAACGATGGCGGAAATCCTGATGGGGCTCCAGTTGGGTGTCAATTATGAGGAAGCCTCGAAACTAGGTATTGTACGTCGAGGAATCCTCACAACTACTCGACCAGAGCCCCATCAGGATTTCTTATGTGCACCTCGGTAGGTCTTGTTGTCCACGTTCCTGTCGCAGGCTCGTATTGCACTTGACGTACACACGGATATCCCACTGAGTTTGTGTACTGTAGTAGATCCTCTGGAGAATCCGGGTTTGACATCGACCTCGGCTAGAATTTCTATGAGCAGATATGCTTTCAGGACGATATCGAATTACAGCTTCAGATTTTGGCTGTGTTAATCGGTCAGAGGCGAATGTCGTACTTTCGAGTGCTTGTTTGAGGGTCAAGTTCAGGGTTCGAGAACGGCCAGAGTAGAATTTCTAAAAATTTATTCCTATCGTAGCGGAAGGGTAGCCACAGCATCTGGGTGGTCCTCTGGAAACTATTGGGGATCGCATAGAACACGACGAAAAGCGCTACCCCTATCAGAAGACAGGGTGCTTACCAACCCCTATAGGAAAACAACAGTAATCCGGAGCCATCCGGGAGTCAACAGAACCCGCGGCACATGTATACGTCCTTCCGACTCGCAGAACACGTATAATTTGAATGCTGAGTCGTAGGTTGAAGCTTTTATCAGAAATACTCCGCATGATAAGAGACCAAATCTGAGTTTCGGCTCGACACTTAACATTGGTGACAGCGCGGTGGAAATATCAATGTCTCTCAATCGCGACACGTAGTGAATCTCGGTTTATGAGTTCCGTCAGATAATAACTGTATTGCCTATGAAGTTGTGCCGATATTTTATTGCAGGAACTCTACATCAATATCGGGTTTCGATAGGGTGCATGCTTTAACGATTACCGATACCCCGAACAACTCTCTACCGTTCGTGTATGCTATTCATCTGAATGAACTGGATGGATGTAGAAAAAGCGAGGTAGCGAGTGCAGTAAAACGCTTACACATCACATTTCTAAGTGAGAAAACGTTGGCTCATAACTTTTTAGCCATAACTTCCGGCCCTTCGTGCGTTTATCGAGCGTACACGCAAGTAAAACCTTTCACAGAATGGATACGCCAGTCGGAAACACTCCCAGGAGGAGTGACATCGTGAAGATGGAGCCTTTGCTGTAACCAGGCGATACCCATGTTCGCAGAATTTCTCAATCTGTAAAGGGTACTATAAATGGAATGAGAAAGACAAACGTCGAGGTACGTGAGTCGGGTAATATTGCTACGGGCGAAGCTGTTTACCAAATTTCACCCGGAATCGTGCTCGGTGCATGAAGTCGAGCTAATTAGTCACAATATCGCTCCTCGTACCCGCGTCGAAGACTTAGCGATATTGCGAGCAAAATACCTCGTATACTCGCCATATTGGAGTTGCCTTCTGGTTTTCCGCGTTGTTTTTACCCCAAAATCTTATTATATATACGGGGTTCGACTCCCCGTGAAGAGGACAGAAGTGCCGGTGGAGCGAAGGCTGCTACGCGATAACCTGCTTATTGCAATTCTCCACCGTCCGACCAGTCCGCGGATTGCTTAAGGCCATGCCGGATTCCCAGCATCCCTTACAAGTGAGCTTCGAAGATTGGCAACCGAGTTTATCGTCTACCCTGATCATACCCAATTCTCTGATTATAGAGCGAGGGGAAAAATAGTGTGTACAGCCCGAAGATAATCAGATTCCATCAAACAGAGTGGAAACAGTGTTCCTTGCTTACTTTCAGGGATAATCTACGAGTGGTTCATCACTTGAAATGTATAGTTCAGTACACTGCTCTGGATTCACCTAAAATTCGTTGAAATCAATTTGAATCATCACAAGTTTCTTCAAATCTCAGATTCTCTTGGAATCTTGTCAATGCTTATGAGATTTTGTGAAGTTTTGTTTTCCATATTCTGAAAATCTCTCATTTGTATCAACTTGACATCTTGAAATCCCGAAGTCAGATGATGATTGAGTGATCAACTCCTCATGGTGAGTTTGATCCGTAATTTTGTTTCTTTGCTCATCAAACTCTAGAAGCGGAATTCTAGAAGCAGGATGTTCATCAGGGACAATTTAATATTTGAAGCCTCTTTTTATCCAGCGTGACGAAAGCTACTTTGGTTCTATGCGGTTACGTGGTGCAAATGGGTTCGTTGAGTAAAAAGGATGAAGGGTAATATCGCGGGAGTGGCGGCCGTTGGTGGTAGTCGTGGTGGTGGTCTTCTGTTCTTGCGGTGGCGGCAGTGCAATGTCGTAGTTTTGCTCGATTTTTTCACTGAAAAAGAACACCGACTCGCCCAGCTAGCGTCCCGGTGCTGCTGATGTATTCCAGATTAATGCAAACAGCTAATGTTATGTTAATGCTTCGTTGGTAGGCGGGGTAGGTAGAGGGACGGGAAAACGTAAATATACACTACAGAATAATCTCCATGTTAACCGGTACTCGGCTTTCCGGATGTACGAGTCACCGAATGAGCTGGAAAATTAAATCGAATACCGTTGATTTTTTTTCGCAAAACTTTTCTTGATCAATATTCTTTGACTTCAGGTTCCAACCAAAGTTTGGATGATCGTTGTTTTTCCGGTATGGAGAAAGTTTGTCGCGAGTTGCATTTGGGTTTGAAAGCAACGAATCACTTTCTATAAAGATTAATTTCTTTTCCCGGAGATCGTGACTTTGAGAAAGCACCGGTTTTCTCAAGCTCCAAAACAATACGGAAATTCGAGAAGTAAATTAAGCAAATCCCTCTCGAAATCGTAATGAGGTTATTTGTAATTCCAGCGGCTGATCAAATCTTCGTAATTTCCGAAATCGTCTGCTTAAAATTCTGCCCCGACACAATCGACTAAAACGACCGAGGGTTTGAGGCTGGATGTTGAACACCCAAGAACAGTATTAATTCCGAATAAATTTCAAGAAAGACAGGACCACCTTGTTCGGAATAACAATATTGGCCACGCTGCGTATCCGACCGCAACTGCGTAATGAGAAGATGAAAAAGTGGCAAACAGAAAGACCCTGATCTCAATCTTACCGTTACCATGCCACGTATTCAAATCCGTGATTCTAGCTGACCAGAAAAAAAAGGGTCCGAATAAGAAATTCACCCGCGAGGCCCCGGCCCCCACATAGAAGAAACTGAATAAACTGCCAACCGAGATAAGAAAATGGACATGCTGACGCCCGAAACCCTTTCTGAATCCGGCAAAAACGGAAAAGGGGACATTCATGCTAATCTACCTAAAAACTAAAGAAAAAATTGAAAGTAATCCAAGCTGTTACACCCGAAAAACTGAATAACACTTCGAGATTGTCGCATCTTGGTTTCTACCACGTCGGTGATGATATTCTAACCCGAAAGGATCCAATTTCATTGCAGTTTATACAAAATTGGATTTGACCAGAAAAAAAATGGATGAAAAGAAAAAATATGGATTTTTCCGGACAGGCTTCATAAAGTCACACTTTGTACAGCTAACTGCGATTTAAAAAGTATTTTCTTCGTGCTGAACCACGCCCCAAAAACAGTTATTTCTCCACATCATCCCACATAAATATCCTGAGAAATTTGTGATATGATGCGAGTCTTGGCATGAGAATAGGAACATTTTTCCCACAATTATATCACCGACTATTTTATATACGGTTGAATGAGTCGCGTTGGAGAACGGCCAAGTTTCATTTTTCTTTCTCATTCCTTAGTTTTTCGATGATCCCTTATCGCGGACCAGGGATCGCCCTTTGTTTAGCGGTGTGTACCAATCCTCTGCTGAACTAAGAGGGTCATTTGAATGCGGCTCTACCGCAGAGATTTTATTTGGATTCGAGAGAAAGCAAAGGATGTCGGGGTGAAGGAGGGAGAGGGATGAGGGAGTCGGGGGTTTCGAGCTAGTCGAGCACACCGACTATGTTGAACAAATAAAAATTTGAATAATCCTAGCGGTATAAGCTCGTTCCGCTAACTGCTAAAAGCCAGCCAATGAAATTTAATGTTAATCGTGCCAGCTTGCGTTGCGAAAAGCTTTGTATACTATACATACGTGTGGAAGTATAGTGGAAGAAAATAGTCCTGCTTTAGTATTTTCAAATTGATGCGATAAAATTTCCGGCTATTTTCGAAGCTGTGTTGCCGACATTTGGCGCGATGCGTTGAACGTCATTCCTGAACAGGAATACGCAGAGTCTGAACCAAACAGATTGATAAGAAGTAAGAATGCTTCGAAAACTCGTCCTGCACACGAAAGAGACAATTTTTGGTCGATATTGTGATCATGCAGGACTAAAGCACATCCTGATAGAAAAGCGCTCATAATCGATCAGAGGTGTAAAACACCGAATGGAGAGTCGACGATTATTGTTATCGTTATTTTCATTATTATGATTATCATCGACCCCTGGATATGGATGAGTTGAACAGCGTGGGATATCAAAATTCAGTTTTATGTACCGTGATTTTCCGTCTAGCATCAAGTGAATGTCGGTGATAGAGGAAAGCTGGTATAATTTTATAGCAGAAAAAATTTTACAACCGTTTTTCCATTCTTTGCAGACTCGAGCTACAGGGTTTGGTTCTTTCGTGAGGAAGACCAAGGGTTTTTTCATTTTCTGTTTTGTTTTGCAGGTCATTCAAAAAAACTTTAAACAATAAAAGCTCGATCCTAACTATTTGACGTTGCCCAATACAAATCCTGTTGGACATGTCCGTTTGGCCATAGTTGAACAATTTTATTTGCATAAACTTACCTGTGTATCAACTAGCCCCGCGGTTTCACTTAACGTTCACACAGGGTGAATTCCCAACGACTAAACAGTCTGAAATTGGCTAGAATCGGGAAATGAGCTTCCAGACGGTTGGATTGGTTCGAATAACTGTCTGGATGCTTGTTTTTCGATTTCAGCCAACTTCAGACTGTGCAGTCGTCAGGTATTCAAGCTGTATAGTTCGTCAAAAAGAGAATCCTGGACGAATTTTTATTTCAGTCCAATTATACGGTCTATCGACAATAAATTTCGAACATAAGCCACGTTCTAATGGATCTAATTTGACGGAGGAGTGGAACACTAAAAAAAAAAGAGAATTACGAGTCAATCTAGCAGAAACGTTTTTTATTATCGCCTCCAAATTGCTTCACCGCTTCTACAGATATTATATGTATAGAAGATCTAGATCAGTCTTCACTATCATCAGCTCTCAAATTTATTTCCAAAAATGTTGCGTTTGTTTATCATAATTTTGTCAATTTCGTTTTCAAGACTAACTTTTTTACGCCTGATGACGAAAAGAGTCGCAAAAAAACACCAAATTATTGCTTCGTCCCTTCCACTTTAATCGTGGAAAAACTGAGGGTAGATGCGACCGATGGATACATACACTCGAAAGTCGCGATAAGAGCCCGAAAAAGTTTGAAGCATGACCAGCCATTGGTTATAAGGAAGAAATGTCAGTTATTTGGACAATCCCATCAATAGTAGGAGAATGTCGATCGTTGCCAAAAAGAAGTTGGAAGAAGTGTACCGCGAAGGTAATGGTGTACGAAAGTAGCTATTTTTCGTTGTTAGTTTCGTTCTTGAAGCAGACAGGGAGTGTCAAACCATCACGAAACTAGCCTGCAGAGGATCGTCCTCGAGGACCACAAACAGTATTTTCTTCTTTTATTCGCATCCCCATTCTCCCGGAGTGTCGGAGTGTTGTAGCGTCGCATTCAGAGAGTTTGAGCTCTGGTTTCTCTTCTCTTGTTTAAAGTATATTTTTCTGTTGTTTTCACCTCTCTTATTTCACCAAGGAGAAAAGTATAACTTCTCGAATTGTGCGAAGGGTAGTAGTCGTCGTCGTCGTCGTCGAGCGTACACTTTGCCACTCTGGTGTTCCTCATACCTCATATCTCACACTTCTCTTTTTGTATGAAAAAAAAGGTTTCGTTTTTTTTTCACAGAATTTCATTTACTTTAGACGCTCGGTTGCTCCGGACAAGGACCTTCTCTTCTTCGCGAACCTCATCCACATCCCAAAAACAAAATTTTACACACCCTATTCTATCTTACGTCTCTCGGTCAACTTTGCATGTGGTGAACGGCCCAGTTTCGGATCAAGTGATACTTTCTTAATTTATTCCACTATATCTTATCCAGCTGATGAAAAAATAGTTCAATCATTCAGGATACTCCATCAATTCACATACCAAACTTTGAAGTTACTTTTCTTGACGTGGAAGAAAATAACCTCATCAGACATGAGTATATAGTCAGAAACCGAGCTTTTCAAGTTTAAACCCCTGCGACTGGGTTTTGAAAAATAATTGAAAGCTGTACTTATCGATATCTTCGGCGAAAGAGGCTAGAGCCTGATTCCAGGTTTAATTGGCTTAAGTCCTGTCTGATTAGGGGGAAGGAGAAGCTCGGGGGCGTTGTTTGGTGAAAATAGCTGCCGGAGGCTGCAGCCGTAGTATCGGTAAAAATAGTCGAAGAAAAAGGAATATAGCGGAAGTATAGGTACGGAAAGACGAGAAGTCTGAAAGGTTTAACGGCCATTATTTCGATCTCCTCGGTGCCCTGCGGTTGTTTTACAAACCCAACCCCCTGGATGTCTAGATTCAATTGTTTTACTTTATCGCGTTTGACATCGTTCGGGATTAGACGGAAATGGATCGTCGGATTAACGAACCGCTTTTTTTTCATCCCATGAAAACGATCCGGTAAGGGTTGAAGAAACTAAAAAAATAAAAAATAAATAAAGAAAACGTTAATTGCCTTCGTGTTTCGATAAGCCTTGTATTTATTTCGAATCCCTGCAGGGTAAAATTCAGGATGGTGATTCTGCTGAACTACTCAGGTATCAATATTTCACAATCTTTCTCTCTCCTTTATTTTTTCATCATCAATTGATTACTCTGTCAAATTGTCAGGGTCAGATAAAAATTATGAGTCACAAATAAATTGTTTCTTCCTTACCGATATACAAGGGTTGGAGTGTGAGAAGCGAGATTAATGGTTTTGTCGTCTGCAGCTTGAATAACACCTGGAGCATGGTATCACGCGGAAATAAATAATAAACCCGAGATAATTTCGCACCGGAGATTTTTTTTTTCGACATCCATATAAACGTAGGTATTTCGGAAAAAGTTCAAAAGCTGGAAATCGTTTTTTGGGTGAATTCGACAGAGTCTAATTGTCCAAGATTTCTTTTTTTCTTCTTCTCCTTCTTTGACCACGGATAAAAGTTCGGATCGAATAAAGTTTTCGCCTTTCGACAGCCGAAAGAAACATGTCCCAAGAGTCCCGGAATCCAGAACATCGGGAGCTTCACCAAATCCCACCGGAATCATAAGGGACTGGGAACACCGTACGCTTCACAACTTTCTAAGGGATGGTATATGCTCGGGTTACACTGACCCGGATTTTTTAAATTACTGCCACTTGTGCTTGTCGAAGATTCAACCCGGAGTTTTTATTTGATATTCCTCACGGTTTTATACAAGCTTTCCGCAGTCCTGAATTTTAATAGGATCCACAGATTGATGAGACAACTTTAATACATCATCCAAAATCCATTCATACTTCAACAGAAGATGCTTACACATATTGAAAAACAAATAACTGGAGGGAAATCTTTCTCCAGTGCTTTCGAGAACAAAAAATCGATTCTAGGGGAATAAAAATCTTGAATCCTGACATGACGAATTTTTTTTAAGCTGTATACAAGGGTTTTGGAGCATGTTGATTTTGACGAATCCGGCTACCAGATGCCGTATGAACTACTTTCTCGAAAAGAAACACCACGCGGAAAGCCTTCGCTAGTTAACCTTGTTTCGATCACCTAATTAGACCAAAGTACTTCACGTCGTGCGGTTGCTAATGAGCCCCGCGACATCTCTCGTGTGCTGTATGACTTGACGAAATGTTTTGATAATTATGAGGTTCGCGTAATTGCATTCAGTGGCTGGTTCTCTATTCCAGGTGGTGATGGAAATAAGAATAATCAATCGTAGGTAATTAGTCACCGGATAACCGTAACACCGGATACTTTGGGAACGGTAGTTTCGAGGCATAACGGCTTATGGGATTCTGGATTCCGCTATACTTTCCCTCTTAGTGCCGCGACGAAAATGCTTGGTACAAAGATGTCGTAAAACGAATAAACGGAGTTTCTTCTTCGAGTAGAGAAGAGGAGCGGAGCGAGAAGAGGAGAAGAAAAAAAGATGAACAGAAATGGAAAAGTTTAGGAAATAAAGGAAAGAAAAGATTGCTACTTTAGCCGATCGGAACTTCTTCCTTTGGAAGAGAAAAAAGTTATAAGCTCCAACCTCGCTATCATCGTCAGCTACCCAAACTTCTGAACCGAATCGCAAAATGCGATTGTGATTAACGCGTTTGAAATAACTACTCCGATTTGATTAGTCCCAGAAAAATTCGAAGATCCAAAAGATTCGCTCAACTTATCGCAGGAACTGAACAATCAAAAGCAAACGCAATTTCTTTGCTATCCCAGAAAAGTTATGGGGATTGGGACTGGGATTGTCGTATAGGAAATAGGGGGAGATGTCCCTTGCTGCTAGTGGGGGGGATAAGTACAACAGCGAGTGGATAGAGATAGAAACAAAAGATTGGTACTCGAGTTGATCAGAAAATATCTTTATATCGTTCTAGCCGGTGGAAAAATAAATGCTGCAGAAGAAGTAAGCAGCCTCAGATCTTCCGGAGTTTAAGATGGGAAAAACACGGGAAATAAGACGACAGGTGGAAGAGGAGTAAGCCCGGGTTGAACCGGAAAACGTGAGAGCGGAAAAATGGTGGAAAACGAAGAAACACGTATTTTCATCGTCCTGTGTCTCGTGTACTGCACACGTACACTACGTGGAACACCTTCGTCTCCCGTCGTCATTTGTTTTTACGCTTCTTGTCATTTTCGTATTTTTACCTTTTGCGTCACTGCCGGGGAAAGTTTCCCTCGACGGGAGAAAAAAAGAACCGACAGAAAACAAGACGAGCTTGCAGGGTTGGTTTTGTGGGAAATAATTACACGTGTCCGGGTTGCGGAGAGGGCTTTTCCAATTCGGGAGCATCATTGCCTTCTTTGTGAATTCAATTTCGGTGTAAAATTATGATTATTACTTGGAAGCAGTGTTCCTGGAGGTCGGACGAGTGTCTCTGAAAATGTTTGATGAAATTCAACAAGATAATCAGATTTGGTTCGCGAACCTTGAGCCTCGAGCCGTTTGCCACGTAACCGCGATATCCCGCGACTTCCTAACTCTCTTTGACAGTAAAACGAGTCGGAAAACATCCAGATGTAGATCACACGCGACCGCGTCCTCCGACTGCTTTGTGTTTCAAATTTACATCTCCGTCTGTTGGAATAACAAGGGAGCTCGTTACCCGATGAAAACCCTTTCCACGCGAGTATGCATAGATATGTACCTACCTTAACGTATATCTACACACTCACACGGTGTGAATATTTTCACGAAAATTTATGCAAACGAGTATTATACTCGGACAACGGTTCCGTGGGTGCAAGCTTTTACATTCACCTTCATCAGGAGGATATGCATTTCCGGTACTCAACGCTATATTCTCACCCTTAGAAAGACAGCGGTCTGTAAATTGTGTCTTCAGAAAGAGCTTTTTAGATCATCATTTCGGTGGATAAACAGTCTGGAGTCAAAATTCATCCAATTCATTTTTTCTATTGAATGGGTAATCAGAGTTGGTGAATTATTCAATCATCTGATTCACGAATTAATTATAGATTGATCAGTCATTGAATGATTGAATGAAGAAATGATTCAAATATCAATCAATGACCAGAGTAATAGAAAAATGAAGAGATTAATGGATAATTCAAGTATGAAATTAGTAGAAGAACGATAAGAAGAAAGGAACTGATTGAATAATGACCACGAATGAATGGAATATCAATGACTGACTGAACGATTGACTGAAGGAATAAAAAGCCCAATGAATGGATAGAAGAGCTGGATGAAGAAATGAATTACGTCTCAGGATCAATAGAAAGAACACCAAAGATTGAAGAAAGGATCAATAACTGTTTGAATAATGATCATGAATGAATGGAATATCAATGACTGACTGAACGATTGACTGAAGGAATAAGAAACCCAATGAATGGATAGAAGAGCTGGATGAAGAAATGAATTACGTCTCAGGATCAATAGAAAGAACATCAAAGATTGAAGAAAGGATCAATAACTGATTGAATAATGATCATGAATGAATGGAATATCAATGACTGACTGAACGATTGACTGAAGGAATAAGAAACCCAATGAATGGATAGAAGAGCTGGATGAAGAAATGAATTACGTCTCAGGATCAATAGAAAGAACATCAAAGATTGAAGAAAGGATCAATAACTGATTGAATAATGATCATGAATGAATGGAATATCAATGACTGACTGAACGATTGACTGAAGGAATAAGAAACCCAATGAATGGATAGAAGAGCTGGATGAAGAAATGAATTACGTCTCAGGATCAATAGAAAGAACATCAAAGATTGAAGAAAGGATCAATAACTGATTGAATAATGATCATGAATGAATGGAATATCAATGACTGACTGAACGATTGACTGAAGGAATAAGAAACCCAATGAATGGATAGAAGAGCTGGATGAAGAAATGAATTACGTCTCAGGATCAATAGAAAGAACATCAAAGATTGAAGAAAGGATCAATAACTGATTGAATAATGATCATGAATGAATGGAATATCAATGACTGACTGAACGATTGACTGAAGGAATAAGAAACCCAATGAATGGATAGAAGAGCTGGATGAAGAAATGAATTACGTCTCAGGATCAATAGAAAGAACATCAAAGATTGAAGAAAGGATCAATAACTGATTGAATAATGATCATGAATGAATGGAATATCAATGACTGACTGAACGATTGACTGAAGGAATAAGAAACCCAATGAATGGATAGAAGAGCTGGATGAAGAAATGAATTACGTCTCAGGATCAATAGAAAGAACATCAAAGATTGAAGAAAGGATCAATAACTGATTGAATAATGACCATGAATGAATGGAATATCAATGACTGACTGAACGATTGACTGAAGGAATAAGAAACCCAATGAATGGATAGAAGAGCTGGATGAAGAAATGAATTACGTCTCAGGATCAATAGAAAGAACATCAAAGATTGAAGAAAGGATCAATAACTGATTGAATAATGATCATGAATGAATGGAATATCAATGACTGACTGAACGATTGACTGAAGGAATAAGAAACCCAATGAATGGATAGAAGAGCTGGATGAAGAAATGAATAACGTCTCAGGATCAATAGAAAGAACATCAAAGATTGAAGAAAGGATCAATAACTGATTGAATAATGATCATGAATGAATGGAATATCAATGACTGACTGAACGATTGACTGAAGGAATAAGAAACCCAATGAATGGATGGAAGAGATGAATGAAGAAATGAATTATGTCTCAGGATTCCAAGAATGACACTCCATCTTTGATATATTTAACGGTGTAACTGACCACATGCGACAATTCCAAGTAATAACAATTCCAAGTAATGTATACTTACGTTTGGTGAGATTTGCGGGTTTCATGACGCGAGGACAAGCTCTGAACAGTCCAAGTTTGAATCGTACGGTCACAGAGGCAGCAACGGTCTGTGGTAAATCAGCAATAAATAGTCGTTCCTCGGTATGAAGCCAGGCCGGACCAAGCAGGGCGGTTGTGAGTGCCGCGAAGGCAGCCAAGCCGCAAACCACCCCGCACCGGGTCATGTTTGATCCTCCAGACCCTGCAGGGCCTTCGCCGGAGCAGCACATCTCTTATGCTCCAACTCCTGACTGGGTCTTGACTGTTGGTCTCGGGTCTCGATTTCGGTATTCCTCTCGGTCCGAAAGTTTTGCTTTACCTTTATTTGTCTTACTTCCACTAAGAAACGCCCCTGGGACTTATTTCCTAGGTCTTGGGTATGGTGGCAACGTTTTTTCCCATAATTACCATCATCTTCGCGAAAACTCACTTGGTGTTCAACTTTTTTCAAACGTACTGGAAACTCGTGAACCCCGAAATATTACCGTAGCACATTTCCCCGTCACCCAGCCCATGTACTGTTTTCACTTATTTCAGAACCATAAAGGTTTAACGCTCCATAAAAAACGAGGATGAAGTGTGGATCATTGGCTCAGCGGATTGGCACGATTTTTATTCGTCAACCTTTTGCTCTTTTATCTCGTCGTGTAATCAAACACCCAGTCGGTGCACTCGGTGATTGTTTAATGACGATTCCTGGATGTTAACGTATTTCACTAAGCTTCCAGCTCTCAAACTTTATACCTACCCTGAAACTTTAATCTCTCATCCCCATTTCATACCCTGAGTTAAACTCCGGGATTCCCTGCACCTACAGGAAGTGTTTTATTCAATGACTTTTTATCCCTGTTTCACCAACCACACTGACTCTATGCTGTGCTTCAGATTTCTAACACTCATTCGTTTCACTATCGTTCACGATTGAATCGGAGCAACTACTCCAGTCTTCTGCGTGGTGATAAAATTTCAAGCTTTTGATTAACGAACTTGACGGAGATCGAGATGATCGGTTCAACATTTGTCAGACGTTGTTTCTGTCTTCGCCATGTCACACGGAGTCACGTAATTCGAAGGCTCTGTACGATTCGATTATTGCGGATTCCGATCATTGGAGAATAATTCTAATGAAGAGCGAAATACGGTCCCGTCTTGAATTTTTTATGAGTTTGATGATCAAATATTCACCAAGATGACGACGCTAATTGGTCTTCATCCGGGAATTACATCGCGTACGTTGCTAACAGCCGTGAACGAACTGCGTGTCTGGAATATTGGGTCAATCGTTGAGTCTTTGTGCGTGCCTACCACGCTTCCCGCTCTTTTAATCTGCGTAAGCTCCGGGCTATCTCCTGGCCTGGTTTGTGCTTGTTTTATCGTCCTTTATCACGTCTCTGCGTCAACGTCCCATGCGGCAAAATTTCTCGGCAGTATAAATATTTCTGCATAATCGTAGTCGATAGAACGTGAAATTTTCATATATTTATAATCGTTTCATTTTGCATTTCATTCGCTCCATTTGAAATGCGGTAATTTTATTCCGATTTAACGATCATAAAACTGCATCGCTAGTTGCGTCGTAGTCACCTGCGGACTATTTAAATTCTGTGAAAAATTCGCCAAGCAGAGAAATCAAGCCGATTTTATTCGCCGATCGAATCCATTCAACGAAATTCGAACGTCTTTCTTTTCCTTTTCTTCAAAAGTGAGTAGAAAAAAAGTGAATATATAGATTTCATATTTTTCAAATACTGTCGATATGAAGAAAATTGAATTTCATATAATTCAAAATATATTAGATTATTAAATAGTCGGATTCATATCATTTTTTATACATTCTAAAAATGATATAGCAATTTGGAATTTCAGTACCAAGGAAGACTTATTGGACAGAAACGTTTTCTGTTAATCAAACTACATTCCGATATCGTCATTTTTGACGGTAGAAGCAATAACAGAGGAATAAAAATCAACATGAACCTGCAAATTTCTGCAAATCTGAAGTCACAGTCTAGAAAGGTAATACAAGTGTAAATCCGCAGGTGAGTTTGAGGCGCGCCCGACAACACGTAGAGGTGGCTGGTCAAACTCGATAAAACTCGATAACTCGATTACTCGAATCAGATTATCTATTTTTACCGCAAACCAACGCTTTTCGCATTCCGATTCCGAGATTTCCTTCCGGTTAACGTTTCACCTGATGTCGCAATTATTATTATCATTTTTTCTTTGCTTTTATCATTCGCGATTATCCTGCACCGACTCAATTACTCGAACGAAGTGGAAAGAAAAAAATCTTTACATCGCTTCCTCGCCTCGATTGGATAATCATAGTTAATTAATCGAATCCCGATCACTCGCCAATTCGTTCGGAGCGACTCGTAGCGGTGGCGCGCTGGCTCAATAGCTTATTATGACACCCCATTGTTTCCGGAGATTTTCCCAAACCACCGTCGCAGGTCTCTGGTCAGGGAGAAATTTGAGCGGTTTGAATAGCAGTCAACGAAACTCAGCCAGTACCTTAAAAAACAAAAAAAGAGACAAAAGAAAAAACGAGCTTTCGATGAAACGAAACAAAATACGAAAAAAAGGAGCTTTCGATGAAACGAAACAAAATGAAAACAAGCTTTCGATGAGACGAAACAAAATGAAACGAGCTTTCGATGAAACGAAACCAAAAAAAGAAAAAGAAAAAAGTTGCAAATTTCCGGTTCGATAAAACGAATTATCCAACGATGGAAATTATATCGACATTATAAATGCACAGTGACGGTATAACTACCGACACTTAGCCCTTTGAGTGCTGAAACCCCTCGCTACTTTACTCGCCCGGCAGCAACTGCACCCACCCTCTTCAACGGCCGACGAAACACCGATTGTTAAACATATACATATACGTATAGGTATATACGGTTTTGCAACCCCCGCGACACACTCATACCCTACAGTCTCTGAATAACTCGAACAAAAGAGCTGGAAGGTAGATACAAAGTGGTTTGGGAAATTTTATCAATTAGGTCTCCGGATCGCAGCACTTTTTTTCTTCTTTTTTGTTAATTGGAATTTTTATTTTGTTAATCAATTGTTTTGGAAACTGTTAGAATCGTTTCCACTTCATTCTACAATTTCCCAGTGAGACACAGAGCTTTATCAATAATCTTGTGTTCATTTTAGCGTTGTCGCAGTTTCTGACCCCTGGATTCCTGGGTCACATAATCCCGATGGTTTTCTTCTTTTTTCTTCTGTGAAGATGAAGATGTCGTCGAAACAGAGACTTTCTACTCGTTAAACACAAAAATATTTGTTCCACTAAGTCCTTGTCTGGGTCAGTAACCGCGACTCTAATTAGTCTTTAATTAATTTAATCTTTCCCTCACCCAACTAAAATCCCAAATTCAGAGACGATTGTCCTTCCCTGAAGTCCTCAAACGTCCGAAACTGGGTCCTTCGGCATTATCGCTTCTCGCCAATTTTACCTGTTGTTTTTCTTCCACTCCGAGGGAATGCAGATGAATGGAGGATCCATTCTCCACGACCAAAAAACCGCGAGCCATTCGATAGGGGAAAAGGATTTTGAATTTATGGGCCCATGGTGTGTTTCGAGGCAAAAAATGAGCCCGGGACAATAGTGGTACAAAGCGATATCAAAAACTGGTATCTTAGCGGTGAGACATTGAAAGAAATGCGAAATACTTCTCTCCCAGGCTTTTTACTCTGGTCTCACCCCTCTTTTTCTACGCTAGGTTTTTTCCCCTCTCATCTCTCCCTCTCTCTTCAAATTTTTTTCCTTATCCCGCATAGAGTTATACGACATAAAGTGGAGACTGTGCTTTGGGTTCGAATGGGTGATACATCGTCCCGATCTTTTCTTTCCTCTCTTATTTTTGGTCAGATGAACCCGCGCGGGAAAAGTTAAAGAGAAGGGAAAACCGAAGAACGATGACTCGGCGGATCTGAACAAGCCCAAAGCTGTATATATACAGCTTTACACGAGTGGGATTTCAAAATGAGTAAAAAAAATACGACATTTTTACTATTTATCGAATCCTTGAACCAAACAGTATATATAAAAAAAAAAAATGTCGACACAAACCCAGTTAATGAGGAGAAGAGCGCGATGCCATTAGGATTAAAACGCTTTTGGGATTGGAAAAATTGATTTTTTCTTTCCCCAAAGTTGACGGTCGTAGGTGGTTTTGGACCAGTGGCCCTTTGATCTTTGGCTCGGTTCTCGTTAGCTATAATCCGATTCGAATTCCGTTTTCCCTTTTTTCCGAGCTTTTCGCGTCCGTACCTGGGATCGAGCCAAATTTTTATGCGCCACGCAACCCTTTAGACTTTAACATTCACCCAGACCGCATACGTCCGTTAAAATTTCGCCATAGGACTCGAGGGCTGCCACAGTTAAGAGCCGGAGAACCGGAAATTTGAGGAAACTGACAATAGAATATAAAATACGCCGTTCGAACATGACACCCTGAATTTTACCTGTGAACCGGAAATCGGTGAATTGCAGAAGAGAGTCAGCTCAGAAAATCTCTTCAAATTTTCAACCCCCACGATTTTATCACTCGGTCCCTGATTGGTGAAAAGTTTGTGAAAACAGAAAGCCTGCAGACTCTGAAGAGAATTCCTCGTTACTTTAATCGCCCGGAACTCTCATCCCTCGCGATGTGTACTTTCAATCTCCTTAAAACTCCCTCGCCAGAATGACCATGGTTAAGAATTCAGTAGTAGAAACACTTCTTAGGTCGGACTACGTGACCCCGCAGGGCATTGGATTCGTACTAAAAAATGATTCTTCGAAATCGACGGATCAAACTGAATCGACTTTTTTATATATATGGGTTCTAGGTTATCACGTAGAATTGAATAATTCCTCCCTCTTTCCATCCCCTAGAAATTAAAAACGGAGCTTCAACCTTTAATTCCGCTTCCGTCTTTTCCTTCGGTTTCGTGTCGAACGAACGACTCTCGCCCTTCTTTTTTAAGTGCTAATTAAAAGTTGAGCTCGACCACGATTCACGCCCGAAGGAACTAACTCCTCAGTTTCATATACGTGTGAAAGTATGTGTGCTTGTGTGCTCTATGCTTTTCGATTCCTATACTCAACTCTTAACTTCCACCAGTAAACTCCCTCGATGCTCTTTCTTTATCAGGGTTGTACGACGTCATTTTTACTACCAACAAAATTAATATTAACCGGCGAAACGTTGAGCCTCGTTAAAGGGACGAAACCATCATCCCCATCAAATCAACCCTCTGGCTGTTTGAGAGATAAAAAATTACAGAGGGGAAACAAGGGTGTCGATTTCTGGAGCTCGACGAGCCCTTTAACGTCCTGTAACTGCGTGCTTGATTATCGAAATCATTACTGTCTCTAATCCCGGAAGAGATCAAGTTCGCAAAGTTCATCTGGCCTGTTAAACAAAGACTCAATTAAGCCTGTGACAAGATTTGGAAACAAATACCTTACGGAAAAGTCCGTGAAAAAAACTATTCAATTTCAATGCTGCTCAATGATAAATTTGGTATCCAATAGTATTTTTCGTGGTTCGAAAGTGAGAGGCAAAAACAGAAGTTCGCGAAACGTAACAACAAAACGGTGGCAGAAGAGGGATCAGGGTATCATCTGACATTAATTCTTCGGAGATATGGAGCTATCCTAACAAGGGCATTAACGAGCTCGATTCACCGTTTGACATTCATTGTGTCAGTTGGATTTGCTTTGATGCAGTACACCCAAAGTCTTCGCTTTCGAGACTTTTGACTCTGTCTTCCCTGAAATCGAGCCCAAGCCGCTGAATTTCATTCAACTACTCATTTCCAATTCTAGTTTTTCTTTCATAGTATCAAAGCGTTCATTCCTTTGAATATTCACAATCGTTATTAAATTCCATCACTGGACTTAGGTATGTAAATATATACTCTCGTTCATTTTAGTCAGATTTTAGCATACTTGAATATAATAATAATTCAACGAGATAGTCGGGTCGCACTGGAAAAGTTTTACAATATCAAAACGTAACTCCAATTACCTCGTACCACCGGCAAAATTACTACACCGGTAAAATGAGAATCTAGGAAAAGAGGAGGTGAATTTTAATCCCACTGCAGCGAATAAATTCGTGCTCCGTGTGACTATGATCATGATCATGAAATTAGATTCAATTAATCGTCTCGATCCACGCTAATATCGTTGTATGATCAACACCTTCGGTCAGAATTAGTAGCTCGATAATCATCTCGAAGATTTCACATTCGTTTGAATAGAATATTTTTCGCGCCGATATTCAAAAACCCGCGAAAATTTGAAGCGAATTTATCGTCGACCTCGCTCACGACCGTCAGAAGCGAACTGTCTGCTCTCAGCACGCGCAACCCCTCAGGTTTCCGAGGATAGATCCCTACCGACGAAACGGGGAACTACAATCCACCCCCCCCCCCCCTTCGTCTCCCTCTGGACGTGGGCAAACCTACCCTTCCGTGGCAGCGGTGCACGCCGGGGACACATATACACCCCGTATAGCGTTCTATATAATTATGTTATAATAGGTATTGCAGGTGGTGGTCCGTTAAATTGGGAAACCATCGCCCGCGATCCCTGGCGCCCCGTGTCGTCCAACCCTCGACCAGGAAACCCAAGAGGCGATATTTGCTAAGCGAATGTAGCGTGCGACGAACTTGAACCGGCTGTTATCACTGAATTAATTTTTCTTCTCTTCTCTGAAAGATTGAAAGGAAAAAAGACGAATCGAGGATTGTTGAAATTAAAATCTGATTGACAGATAAGCAATCCTTGGCTGTTTACTTGAATCGTCTCCTGCGTCGGACTGAAGTACAAATTTAATTCCAAACTTCTGAGGGAGTCGGTCGAGCGAAGATCGAGGCTGACGATTCAATTAATATTTAATTAAGAGCGCAGCGGTCATTCCTTAATCCTACAACTGATTTATTCATTTGTTGTGAATTAACAAAAGGGCTTCGAGGGTCAAAGAAAAAACTCTAGGATTCAAACACTCTTGAAGTCCGACGTAAATTGACTTGTGAAGTTCAGCAAGGTCTTCGAAATCTTGAAGGCAAATTGAGAGACTGGATTCACATTATTTACCTGACAAACAATTGCACAATTATTGTCCCGATGAAAACACATTAATTTATTCACTCATTGAAACGTCGAGTTCAGTTTGATTGACTTCAACCTAATTAGATGAATTATTATTATCTACTACATTGTTACTTTTTTCTGCCATATATCGATTAAAATAATTGCTATTGCCCCACGTATAAATAATTGGATCGTATTTTTTCTTTTTCCAAATTGATAAGAATTACCTGCAAACGACATGAGAGTCGTACGACGTCACTGGATATTCAATTGCCTACAATTTTTAACGAAAAAGCAGAAAATAAGGGCTTATAGTTATTTCTGAATGAATACATATATCGAGTAGTGTATCAGTCAGCATAACGTGAGGGACTCTACTTCGAAGAGATTCGCGTGTTAATGATCTTCGACTCCTGGTCGCATCTTCATCAGCCTCTCAACTACTCGAACATGGTTTGGTCCGGTCCTCTCCGTTTAACGGCCAAGCACAGCTTGTTCTCGCCAAGCACGTTAATCGACCCGCAATACTCTTGGACAAATCGATACCCGCAGCCACCATCGGTTGATGATGATACCGTTGTGACGTCAAGGGGACCGCGATTTTTTCAGTGGACTCGAAAAAAGCTCCATGAAGCTTTTTCTTCTGCAGTAAGCCAGTATACTTTTCAAAGTCCATATCGTGCTGAAGCTGTAATCCGGAAAGTCAGTTGAAGCAACAGTGAAACAGTCTGGCTCATTAGCTACGGAGATGGCCAGAGTTCGTCTCCGGTTTGCAGTGTAGTTTAATAGTAGTTTAACCGTAGTTTAGCTCAGCTAAGCTCAGTCCAACTCTGTACAGAAACGATTGTCAGCGAGATGTGGAGACGGATATCAAATCGTTTCATATACCGTATATATTGCCCAACCTCGGGTTGTGGCAATGGAAAGAACCTCTGCTAAGTGTGCGATCAATCATCCTTGAACGTGGAGAACAAAGAAAATGATTTTTGCATTCTCGCCCTTTCATTGCAGGGACTGTGGTTAAATTTACTATTATAGGACTCTATCATTGATTGTTGGATGTCCATGAGTGGATTTTCCCTGGGTATGATCTTGACATTGTTCGTCGTGAAGATCAGAAAATAGTTTATCAACAGTATTTGATTTTCAGCCACCTTCTGAAAGGACCAGAATTCCAAGTAACTTTCAATAGTGAACAGACATGGCGTATCGGTCGGTATTATCATCTGGCACAGACGTGTGTCGACAGTAGCTGAGTTGGCTTCATTTTTAACGACCTAATCGTCGTCAATCCCTGCACAACAATTTTTATCACATCAACCTTTTGAGCAGTTCATCCGCAAGCTTCAGAGCCGATCTCGTTCGTGGCTAGAGGGAATACTTTTCTTCGCACCAGAACAAACGCATCATTAAGGATGTAGTTCGGGTTGAAAAAGGCCCAAAATGATGCGATTTTCGAAAAGCTTTTATCACGGATTGCTTTACTCAATACATTCAGAACTTGATCCGAATCTGATTTTCAAAGTGTTCTAATTCGGGCCCAACGGCGATCATTTGTAAAATGATACATGTCACAAAAAGTCAAGAGTGATGAGACACTTGGAACTCGTCATCAGGCCAAACTAACACCAAGTATAAAGCAATATGAGTATACTTGGAGTACTCTTTTTCTGGGGGTCTGAATTGATTGGATTATCTAAAAACTAATTTTCACCTACTTTTCAGATTTCAAAACGTAACTGGCGATGAAATACTTATTGGATCAACTTCTAGTTTCACAGATATCTTTTTTGTTGTATTATGAACAATTCCACGTGAGCTTTTATAGGTCTGGTCACTGAATCCAGGTAAATTACTTTCATATTTAGGAAAAATTAACAAAACACGACTCAGACTGAAGCTCAGCAGCAAAAATGAGAAAAATCCTCTACGCTATGCACCAATTGATTGAAGCTTTCATGCCACTAGTATTGTCACCGCGGAAAAGCCTACCCTTGATCTCCGATTCCGGGTGAATTGGTTTTGGCGAATTTGGGGTCCGTAGTTTTAGCTTATGACTGCAGTATCGCACAAGGGGTGACATTAGGTCGACTTGGGTTCCGGTGGCATCGCTGTAGCAGTTTGGCTACGTGGTGCGACGTGGTCTCCGCTGTCTGGACGCGGTGCCGAACGTGACCTTCTTCGTCGGGGATCCCCTGTGCGAGGATACCATAGATCCGGCTGTGATCGACCTAACCGCGCCTTAACCACAGGTTGTACGTTTACACAAAGTGTATAATATGGTATAAGGTATGTGGCGTAATAACGATAACCTTTATCGCTCACGAGCACAGATACTGAGTTACTATCTCTACGTGATTTTGCTTTCCGGATACTGAAAGCCACTTCCAATATTCCAGGACACACTACTTTTTCTTTATTTCTCATACGATGTTGTATGTTAACGTTCCGAACGTGGCGCAAAAATAACCGCAAAGGGGTTTGACAAATTATTTTTCACACAATTTTTGTAATTGGCATAAGTCAATATCTTGGTTCGATGGAGTCGTACTAATTGGCTCCTAATGAGGCAGCTGCTTTCGTCGAGAGTTTTCAATTCAAGTGGAAAAATCCGCCCGTCTTCTTTGGCATTTGTGGTGAGTGGATCAAAGACACAATTTCCGGTACATAATTAATTAAATTCTCAGACGTCTTGCTAGAATACCCTACGAAATTAATACACGTAGTATGAGGTTCGAATCGAACGCGAAGCTGGTAATGGCTATAAAGGAGAGAAAATTTCCGGGCATATTTTTACCGGCTTGAAGTTAAATACTAGAATATTATAGGAGTGAAAGCTTCTGGGAAATTGAATTGAATAAATTAAAGATTTTGCTCCGAAAAAAAAGAAAAAAAAAACATGAATCGAATTCAATGACGAGATTTTCTCTGAAAGTTGATTGCCAATTAAACCACCTGGACTTAGCTATGGAAAAATGTAGAAAAACCTTCGATCATTTCCACATTATTCCGAACACGTACCAAACGAATATATTATATTCCTTTTGGTTCGAGACCAAGAAACTCCATCAATTTACCACGGTTTACCGCTCTTCGTCGTTTTTCTCTGTTCGCTCGCGTGGACACCGCGAATCTCAGCTCCGTCCTCCCCCACCGGTTTATATGAGTTCAATCAATTCCCAATTTGGATATAGTCACGTCATATGACGAGATGAATATCTCGCTCCATTGAGCAGACCGAGGGTGGCCCCTCCACCGAGGTATTGAATGACGGGGTGAGGGGGGTTGAAACGCGAAGATATCACATGCATTGTGGGTTTCCTTGGTGCTCGAAGTGCGGCGGTATATCGTGGCCGAAAGGTGGTTCGCGGGTTCAGAATTTCCACGGGTTTCAGGGTTCCGGTGGTTCTCGTTCGGTTACACGGGTGCGAAGTGGCATTGGAGATGGTTACGTGCCAGCCACCGAGAGATATCTGTCCCAGAATGTATTGAATTTACCTACTTCGTACCGCGCGTATATCTGCTCAACCATATCTATATATTCCACATTTCTTTTTTCGCTCTCTCTCTCTCTCTCTTTCCTGTAGATGGGGGTGGAATTGGAACATGTGTGACGTATGTGGGGGGCATCCGACTCTGATGTAACATATGTAAAGATAAATGCAGGTACACGCTTTTTTCAAGAGGCTTGGTAAAACATAAAATCCGACCATTTTGCACACTGAAATTGAAAATGACAAATATATGGTCATACAGGCTCAAAATTCGTATACTGTCGATGGTTTTTGGAAAGTAGCCGGTCTGAATTAACGAGATGATTTCGGAAGTAGACCTTAATCAAGAAATAAACCATATTCGACATCATGTATTTTTTGTTTGTGAAGTTCTTTCCAGAATCTATTTTCTGCTGCAACATTCTTTGAAAATCTACCATACACTGTCAGACGTGTGCATAAACCATTTTTACGCTGGTATTTCATTTCCAGGATTCTCTTCGTCTCTGGCTGATGTTGAATTAGTTTCGAACGTCGAATATCTTCTGTAGAATAAAGCAAGATACCTCTGTGCAAAGTGCACATGATTCGTTTACACTGGCTCCAATAAGATTTCTCAATCCACTTTCCATGCTCTTCTTTATAGGTACTCTGGAAATTTGATACTTGATTGAGAATTGTGTGGGTTTTATTGAAAGGCTTCCTACGTAGGCCGCACAGATTTGAATTTCAGAACTAGATTTCAGCGAGGCCTGAGGCGCGAATTAGAGAGTAAGGGATGCGTAAGGGACTTGATATAGCATAATAGTCACCCAAAGGAACGTTAAAGGACTCTGCCGAGCTAGGTGACTGGCTAAGTGGGTACTCCGCGTTATCTATACTCCTACGTGGGTTTCCCCCTCTAATTTCGCGATCGAATTATCATAGAATTAAACAGAGGTCCAGCTCCGAGCTAAATACCGGAAGTCCTGGTAGGTGTGGGGTACGTTCGAACGTGACAACACATTCGTTAGGCCAGAAGCCGCGAGGAGACTACGCGGCCAATTTTTACCCTACTCATTGTCTTGAATATGATTCAGAATTTCTGAGATAGGATATTGTTAACAGCGAGGACGCGTGGCTGGATTCCTGATGAAAGACGGCGGGTACCCTAATTAAGGAGAGTGATCGACAACGCAAAGACTAACGTACAACAATGCTAACAAGAATCATCTCACGCTTGAGGGATCGCTGGGGCGGGAATATTCCGCGAAATCGCAAACTTCGAACGAGAAACTTGAACTTTACTTGAACTTCAATTAAACCGGCGTAAGCCTACCTATGTCTACGGACTCGAGCCCTGAGCTCATTGATGTGCAAATCTGTAGATAGATCGCCACAGAGCAATCTCGCGAATTCCTCTTTGACGGTGTTAACGGTCTTATCATCATCGATCTACACTGGAATTAGAGAAAATTTGAACGATTCTTATAATCACGAATGTGATGACGTGTTCTTCTTTGCCATCAGAAAATTGTGAAATGAGTGTGATTGTTGTTTGATGTCCGAGTTGCTGACCCAGACATTGACCCAGTTATTCAACGCTCACTAATCATTCTGAGACATATTTCGTTATATCCTATAACTCATTCTATCTATTTTCAATTATTTGATGAACGCATCCAAGAAATTTAGCATATTCTTTGCGCATCATTGCCAAAGAAAGCACAACGAAAAAACTGAACACTGTTCTTCCATAAGTCGCGAACCTCAATAACTCGAAGAAAAACCAAGTCGGACCTGAGACTTTTGCGTACTTCTTGATTAGCCTTTGGCACACCAACCCAAGTATCAATATCATACCCAGCAAACAGTGGCATACCTGATACATCATTTTGAGGTCACATTCACGAAACATTGGTACATTCAAATTTAATGTACCGGGTACATCACAGGTCTCTTAATCGCGAACGTATCGAGTACATACTGCTGTTATGTACCAGAGACCTCTTATTCAGGAAACAGTGTTACATACCATATAATGGATGGCGACGATGTATTGTGATTGTTACATTACATAGTTACGTACAGATCATGTAAAAAGTTGGCACACCCGAACCGAGGGGGGAAATAAGTCCAGAGTTCAGTAAAGTTACATTGTATTTTTCTTTCTCCGGTTGATTCAATATCATTCTTACATTCCAAATCATAACTGTTGTTCGGATTATGTTTCCAAATAAAACTTAATTTTCCTCGGTTCAATTATTCAATTACTTTTCTTTGGATAATCCTCGACGCTTTGTCTGTTGTTGGTGTTACTCTGGGTGAGGATATCACATCAGGTTGTGTTGAAAAGTGAATCTTTGTTGTTCTTCAAATGACGCGACTAATTAAAAAGGCTGACCTGGAATTCCTTCTCGTAATTTATCCATAATAGTAGTTTACATTTTGCAAAACATTTCAATTTAATTCCACCAAGTCAAAGTGATGAACATATCCTCAAAGTATTTACGATCGGTGATAGTGAAATTCAAAACTGCGCTGGTTAACGTGAAACTGACATTGGATTTATTGGGTTTACTAACGGAACCGCTAAAAAAAGTTCGGTTGTGTACAGTTCATCAGAGCCGTCGATTCATTGAATTTTCCACTTAATAAAATATATCGAATTTGTGATTCATTAAGTCTTCTATTGAATTAGAGAAAAAAGGTTCAGAATTTCTAAGACAGTTTGGCGTAGTGGGTAGAGCGCCTGACTAGTAAGACGGACGAGTGCCATTGAATGTGGTTCGAATCCCGGTAAAGAATGACAAAAGCGGAATTTCTTGCAGCGAGCTACAAACACATTTTAATTGATCCAGAGCAAACGAAAAGTTGATAGTATACTGTAAAATATTCAAAAAATGCGCGAATGAGGGTTGAAATCGAATTTTTATTTGAATATTTTGCGTACGCTGTAGTTCCATTGACGTACGTTACGGAGATGTAACTGCGATGTTGGTAGTACGTCACGGGTAACGTACCTGCGATGTAATTTTTACGTACTTGGTATGTATCTTTGTTGCATACGTGCGATGTACCTATAACATTGGCGTGTGGCGGACATTACGCAGCACACGTGCCGCTCATGTACCAAACCTGGTACATAGCATGTGGCATCCGCGACAGACATGGTACGGCACTAGTACATAAATTTGTTTGCTGGGTAGATATGAGATATTTGAAATATTTTTTAAATTAACCCTTCCTCAAGCAGGCAAAATTGAATTCGTCGAATCCCTCATAAAGGATCGGTTGACGTGCGTGAAGTCGCTCGAAAATTCGAACTTCGAGTTTGTTTGTTGAAGCATTTTAAAACCCATTCTGATTGGTTTGCGCTGTGCGGTTGTCGGTTGTCGCTTATGCTCCCTGGAGCGACATGTTCGGGTGACGTGTAGGTTAGACAACTGAGCTGAGGTCGGACAATAAGAAAAGTAAAGATTTTCGGAATACAGAAATCGCTGCCTCAAGAAGAAATTGCGTTGCATTGTACGAGAAGATGGTTGACGCAAAAGACCGGCACGTTTGAGAGATGGGGACAGCCAAAAAGGTTGATATATTAACGGCAAAGAGAATGAATTGAAGTTTTAACCAAGAAAGTGCGCCAAATCTCGCGAGAATTGATGTGAAAGGTTAGTTGATGAGCATTAAAGGAATTTTCAGACGAGTATTACACCAATGAGATTTGTATGCGTACATTTGATTTGATTTTGATCCGTTTCATACGCGGTAAAGGTTGAGTATATGAAGATATCGGTTGGAGAAAAGGTATTTTGCCGTCAACACATCACCGCTGGCATCTGAACGCTACTGTGCGTTGATTTTTTTTATGGAAAACGTATATACGAGTCTAGGGAAGCCTATCCAAGGATTTACGATACGAGACCATGAAATCATACAGAACCTGAACCGAATGTACCGTAATATAATTATATACACTTTCCACAGAATATTATCTGATCATACAAGATCCTTTTTCCACGACGTCGAAATATGAACACTGAAGACTCTCAAAATACATGACATCATTCGTTCTCATTCCAGCCGCTGCAGCCGTTTGGTTTACACGGAAGCCGTATTCGAATAAATAAACGGTGAAAACAATTTTGTAGTTGGAATCGGTTCTATAACCGATGGAACACACAAAATTTGCCTTATCCATTTGTTTTTGTTTTTCTTTTTTGTTAATGACGCCTATTTTGCACTTGCCGTCCCCCCAAATAAGGTAAATAATTTATATGTCTGGAAATGGCCTCGAATAGCCATCCGTGAGCAAGAAATTATTCAAATTTTTTCTTACCACGTATAACAAAAAGCCATGTTTGAGGTTTCAAAAAATCGTCATTAAATGAGAGCTGAAACAATTATTCCTTTCAAAATCACGATTTAGATCAAATATGGTGATCGAAAATCATCCGTCAAGTTGACATGGAATTCCTCATCTCAACCATCTCAATGGGAGTCATTTGAAAAATTAGTTAAAAATCTGTTAATCCAGTCAGGGTGTCCAGTTATCTGTCAGAATGGAATTCCATGAAAATTCCAGGTTTTCCGGCCAAGATCTATGATTTTCCTAGGCCCGTTATGGTAGACGATACATGAAAATACAACAGAAATATAACCCTCAAGATTTCTGCATCTGCAAAAATGAACTTCAGCAAGCCGTAGCTTTTAAAGGTTTACTGTCAGAGCAAAGGCACATGAGAATTTTTTTTTTTGAACTGACGTTGGCGCCATTTTTTCGTTTATTAGTACTTTAGCACGACGTAACTTCGAAACGATCATTTTTAGAGCAAAATTCTATTCAGCTTTCCTCTTTTTCTTCTAATCATCTAATGGCAATATTAGTTAGTTTGAAAATAAAGAAATAAAAAAGAATAAAATAAAAATGTATCGTATGAAAACTAGAAAATCCTCTTCAAATTATATTCCATGGCGGAAGATAAAATTCTCATATAACTGTGCTCTCACAGTGAACCTTCGGAAGCTACGGCTTGCTTGGGGTCATTTTTGCAGATGCAGAAATCATATGGGTCATAACAGAAATCTCAACAAGAATAGTTCATTTTTGACTAAAACACACGTCAGAAGAAGAATTTTACCTCATAAATGCAAGTGTGAACTCAAAATACATACATAGTATATTGGAACTTTGTTCTATAATTTTATATTTTTGTAGAGAATTAACCAAGGAATACGTTCATTTTTTCGTTATTTTCAAAGCGCGTTCTCGCCTTGAAAACCACGTTTGAATGACATAATTGTGTATAGAAAATTGAATCTTCCGTTATTGTGGAATGAAATGAGAATGTTATGCAAGTGATATTCAAGAGCTTCAAAAAGAGCTCTTGACAAAGTCTGCAGCGTGAATAGAACCGAAGATATAAGTATAGTTGAAAAAACGTGTGAAGCGAGGAAAATAATATAAAAATGGATCAGTACATTATTAATTTGTTCCCAAGAACCTGTGAAAAAAATTATTCGGAAATCAGAAGACTAGAGGTCAGAAAACTTTCTCGCTTGGCATGAATGGCTCAAACACACGACTTCAAAGATTATTCGGAAAATTCAAGAACCGATATGAAATTCCATGATATTTACAGGTATTTTCCAGGGTATGTCAAATTACATGATATTTTCATGACTCCAGAAATTCAATGATAACTGGACACCCTGTCCGGCTACCTTAATTGTTTGAGCAAAGGATGGACAGAGAATGAAACTCATGAGCAATAACGATAACACAAATTAGAAAAAAAAGATTCATATTACAAACATCAACATAGAGCGCGCGAAGCGCCGTTGGATTCTAATATCGTAAATGTTTCACTTCTCATACCCGGGGTTCGTTTGTTCGGTTGTTGTCAGTAGCATCATGACGTACGAGCCATGAATTGAACCATACTAACGCCAGCTTTCCGCACTGACCATTTTTAGGCACGATCGTAGAAAACGGAGTGCCCTATACATTCGCCATCGCAAAAAACGTCGGATCGAGTAAAAGTTCTGGAATCATGTAGGGAGCACGTTTTGGCACCCGGGTAGTCGTTTTCGAGCATTTTCAAGAGTGGTGTATGTGACCCCCCCATTTCTTGTAAACCCGCTATCATCCAAACTGCTGAACCGATCCTGATGAAATTTGCAGAGGATACTTCTTTTACCCTGAAGATGTCAGAATTTCGTTGTGTACCCGATCCGACTTCCGGTTCAGAAATGGCGTTTGCTAACTTTGTCAATTTTGAAGATACAAAAGCGAGCTTTGGAATACAGCCTCGTGATCTCGAATCAAAATTTTGAGAATTTTCGAGGATTTTTCCAGCACCTGCGTCTCAGTGTAAAATCGTTGAAGTTGCTTGTAAACCCGCTATCTGCCACACCGCTGAACCGATTTTGATGAAATTTGCAGAGGATATTTCTTTTGCCCCGAAGATGTCAGAATTTCATTGTGTACCCGATCCGACTTCCGGTTCAGAAATGGCGTTTGCTAACTTTGTCAATTTTGAAGATACAATAGCGAGCTTTTGAATACAGCCTCGTGATCACGAATAAAAATTTTGAGAATTTTTGAGGATTTTTCCGGCACCTGCGTCTGAGTGTCAAATCGTTGAAGTTGCTTGTAAACCTGCTATCTGCCACACCGCTAAACCGATTCTGATGAAATTTGCAGAGGATACTTCTTTTGCCCTGAAGATGTCAGAATTTCTTTGTGTACCCGATGCGACTTCCGGTTCAAAAATGGCGATTGCTAACTTTGTCAATTTTGAACGTACAATAGCGAGCTTTGCAATACAGCCTCCTGATCACGAATGAAAATTTTGAGAATTTTCGATAATTTTTCTGGCACCTGCGTCTCGATGTCTAATCGTTGAAGTTGCTTGTAAACACGCTATCAGCCAGACCGCTGAACCGATTTTGATGAAATTGGCAGAGGTTCCTTTTTTTACTCCGAAGATATGCGAATTTCATTGTAGACTCGATCCGACTTGCGGTTTAAAAACCGCGGTCGATAGCTTCGTCAATTTTGAAGTTACGAGAGCGGTCCTTGGAATACGGTCTATTGGCTTCGAATCAAAATTTTGAAATTCTTGGGGGATTTTGAACACTATTACACAACAAACTAGCACTGTACGATCGTGCCTTACGCAAAAAAGCGATGAGCTTTTTGGCTAAAACGGGCTAGTTTTTTTTCAAGACGAATCCCCACACGAGTCTTCCATACTTGAGGAGACTGGTGAAACGTGGAGTGGATAGTATCTGGACGAGTTAAGTATGGTGGCCGTACGCTCTATTGAACGGTCCACAAACAATGCAACAATGGTTGGATTCCGGTAGAGAATCACGGGCCATTGTAACTTCATGTAAAGCTCCCACTCCGAGGGTACGAACCGTAGTAGGAAACGATTTAAGGGTCTGTCTTGTCTGCCATCTCCATCAATCATGGTATTTGCCAGGCGCATAGAAGCCCGTACCACACGAGGTACGAAGCAACCCCGTAACTAATAACACCCGGGTCTAACCGGCCGTTTTATGCGAGTTGCCCGTACTACTACCCTAGAGGTTCCTAAACTTTTTGGCATGGACATAAACAACGGAGCCAACCAAACGTGGCGTCAAAATTGATGACGAGTTTTGACGCGCGAGACACACTACATGATGAACTACCCCCAGAAGCAAGAGAAAATCTATCCATACTTCAATTTAACGGGGTAGTAATTTTCGAAAATTCTCTCCCGCCTCAATTTTTCCAAACTAATTATCGAGGAATATCCAATCCCTTAAATCCGGCTGTGGACGCATCGGGGTCAAGAAATCCGAAAGATGGATGTGATTCGTAGTTCCAACGTATCTCGAGACTCAAAGAGGTCCAATATCTCGATTTCCGGCCGCCGTATCTAAAGAATCAATTTTATATATTGAAAAGGCTACGATTGGCGTACGAACACGCCACGTCGTTCTATCACTCGGGTTATATTCACTATATTTACTATACGTGTGGACGAATTTTTCCCCCACGATATCCGATTCCATCCTCGGACAGATTTCCGAAATCTCATTACGATCGAGGGTGGGTATCACTCGGAGGACAAAACGATTCTCCGAAAAGACAAAATACTCTCCAAAGATCGTCGAACAACGAACTAAAACTGCGTTAGAAATAGGGGATGAAAATTTGTAGAGGTAAAAAAAAATATATTCAGCGATATACATTTTTTTTTGCAAAAAACGACGATTCTTGATACCCGTGGCCCTCGTTTCGAACGGAAAATTAAACTCAAGCTCTCCGTTTAACAGACACGAGAGTAGTAGCGGAGGATTATTTCAAACTGATCCCCTACAATGGTCGCTCCGCTTTGTGAACCTTCGAGCCTGCAGAGCAAACAGGGAAAACTGAAAGTTTCCCAAGTACTTATGACAGATTACGCGCTTACCGCCGTCCATTTCGACATTTCAACAGCAGCCGTACCTACGCAAACTGACGATGAGTTAGTCGAAAGGGACTGGGGATTTTCATCCCCCTCCGTGGCCGTGGTGGCGAATAATAAAAGTTTAGAACCACCGGCAACGTTTTATTCCCTTTTTTTTCTTCAACTTTTTCTCTACGCCTCTTTTTTTTGCCATAAAATGTACAATGACGTATTGAAGAACTGTTCAAATCAACCCCGCGTCTCTTCATCTCCCGCTTCATGGCAGTTTATCCGTTGAAAGAATTCTCAGATTCTTGATAAAGTTAAATTATTCTATTTCGAATAAGCTGTGATGAAATTTTCTGAACGAGCTCAATATTAATTCATTGATAACCTTATATCGGTAAAGCACGTCATATCGAATGGTTATATCATTATATTGAAAGCCTGAATGATTCATCAAAAAATCGACTACGACTTTGAGCTTTATTTGCGCTCATGAAAAAAGAGGAAAAAAAATCAATGAAAATAAAGTCCTGTTTTCGTAATGGATTCGGACGAGCTTTTAGATGTAAAGGGACTTTGATCAGCTTAATAAAAAAAACTGTAGGGCACCACAGGGTGTATCGTACTTCTCAGCTTCTTCTCTCGCAGCGTAAAAGCAACGGAGTATAAAGTAAACTGAAAAAGAAGAAAAAAAACATAAAGTAAGACAAAAGGAAGAGAGGAGGGAAATAAAAAATGCAAAAATAAAGTCCATGTCGCAAGTTTGGCTGTACAAAATGTGCCTAAAAAAGAGAGAGAGGGAGAGAGAGAGAAAAGAAAGGGGAAGTATAAAGACAGAGCTTTGTTACACCGCGAGAGAGACCTGTGAGTTGGATCGTATTAAAATTCAGCCCCGCCTTAGCTTTTCTCACGGTTGTACGCGGTGCGTTCCGGAGACAATGAGATGTGAAATTACGTTAAAAAGTAAGGCATGAAAATAAAAGACCTGCTAGGCTTATCATTTCCCATGAAAGAAAAATAAAATACGACAAAAAAAGAAAAGAAAGAAAGAAAGACAAAAAAATCTTTTGTACTTCCGTTAAAATTCTCGTCTTTCGTCTATAGCCTCGCCATTGTTGATTTCGTAACTAATCAAAAAAAAAAAAAAATCCTTGAGAATAATTGCGAGCTCTTTCTGGACCGACACGGTCTAGCGCGCGTTAAAATATATCCTTGTAAACTGAGCAAAGAGACGGTATTACGTAGTGGGACTAAAAATCGTAGTTAAAAGTAAAACAATAGAATCAGCGAGGGACTTTATCAACGTGGGGTCGTTAAGATTAGAGCCCTCTTTTCCAAGGATCGTGCGACCAGGCGTGGCTCGGGCGACGAACAGGCTGGGAGAAAAGCGTTTTTATTGGTCGTGATAAACATTTTTATGGACCCCATGCGAATTACTACCGCCGTCCCCCCCTGCTTTCTGGTCCCTTCCTTTTTTTCCTCCAACTGATATTTTTCACCCAGACTTCGTAAAAGCAAATTTCTCCCGCCCCTCTTTCAGCAGGTTGATCCCTCGCGTGAGGCCGTACCTCCAGGAAGCGTCCACGAGACCGATTTTTTTTCACCCTCAACGGAAACAGGAATTTCGAAGCCCGCAGAAGATGGAGGATTAAAAGACGTATTTTCAAGGCTGTGACGCGGTACAGCTGTAGCTTTGGGTCTTTCTTAGCTTTCTCTCAATTCCAGTGATAGGTTCTCTCTCCGTGCTTCATGCTATACACCGTACACCGTCTGGCTATCCACTTGCGCTACCTGGGATACGTATGAGGCACACAAAGCTCTGGTTACCTTTGACAGCGTTTCATCACGACCACTGAATGCGATACAGCTTTCGGATTACACGCAGGCGGAATAAATTACTACGGAAATAGCTTGGCTCTAGAATCAACCAATTTACTTGTCAGGCTATTGAAATTTACCCAATTTTGAGACACACATGGTTTCAATTCTTGCAATTTCATTATTCCAATGTTAAAACTTTACTCCTTGAGGATTATCTTTCATCAACGGGAGGTGATACTGTAAAATGAAGTGAAAAATAACCAAGGAGGTCTGAAACCGGGTCGTTTGTCTCACCCAGGGTGACGCGAGACCGTCGATAATAGTGAGGGGGGTGTTTGAGAGGCGCAAGTAACGCTAACGACCGTAGTCGAAGCTTTTTGATGAAATAAAGAAAACGTTTAGAGAAGTAGCTGCCCATAGTCCATATTTCGCGTGGTGCAGAATCCATTAATAACAGTTTGCGAAACAGATCGGAAGTAGCTGAAAACACTCGGAACTACATCAGTCCTCCGAAATGACCAAAGTTTGCAAATATTTCAAACCGTTTTGAAGCACACTTGCAGAGAGTTTCCAGGACCTTTGCTAACTTGTATTATGGTACCTATCCCGCTGCACTGTTTTGCTCGCTAACATTCAACCCCTCGGGCTTCATAGCCAAAACTTGAATCTCGAAGCTTTTTACGATGCAAAATGTCACGCTCGAAGCCGAGGATGTGAGCGGATCGGAAAATCGTAAAGTTTCTTCCGAGACAATTTTTTCCGTTCTTTCCATTTCCAATCTTCGCCTGTCCGTATGATGACAGATGTTTGTACTGTGTACATGTATCGTATGATATTGTGTATATAAAGTAGAAGGCCCGAGGTCTAAGGCGATGGGTTTGTTTGTGGTTAGAACGTGCCTCGGAGGTTACGTCGAGGTTTACCGGAAGTCAAACCAAAGGAATAATAAGATGGTTCTTGACTCAAGCGAAACCTTGGGCGCCGAACGGGTAATCCCGTTTACCTTCGCCCTTCCCTTCCGAAATACTCCATGGCACTACTCTATCTTCGTCAACGGAGAAGATTCGGTTTAATATATTCCAAACTTGAACCTCCGTTAGTGGGTACCGTTCGGAAAACGTTCAGTTTACAACGTACCCTAAACGAACCAACCGTTTCAGCTCATTCACCCCACGATATGCATACCAATGATCAGAAGTCGATACAGCTATACGGACAATTTCGGGATTCTATGCTCTGACATTTTTAATGAGGACGATTTTCACCCGACCACCGGGAATCGAACAACTGTTCAGCCGGAAATTCTTCTCATCATAGTCGGTATCGGTGTTCGTGTGCGAGGGTTCCCCTTCAATTTCATTCTGTACAGTTATAAACCTCAAAGGAAAATGTATCTCTATTTATATAAGAGGATATGTCTCTTACCTTCGGGAATATGATGCCCATCGGGTGGTTTTCAGCATTCGCCTTATTATGAGAACCGTTTTCTCAAGAGAGTAAGTTGAAGAGCGATGCCTGGAGGGAAGAAGCGGTTAGCCCCGTACCGGTTGAAGTAATATAACCATAACCGAAAATGGATACTCTTGTATTTTCGCAGACTTAAAGTGCGGTTGTGTGTGTAATACTGTATGCAGAAATGTATTCGGTAAAATGGGCGAACGGGTATGGGAATAGCCTGGCGTTGAAGTTTTAGGATCGTGTGTTGCGGATGAATCCTGAGAGTATGAGTTCTGGTGCATAATACGTCGTCATTTTCACATCCACAAGTTTTGGATTCACTGAAACGTGAAAAGCTCGAGGATTTCCAGGATGAAGGGTAAATAACAGAGAGGTTTTATCACCGTTTAGCCGAGGCTGAGGAGAGTTTGCGAAATTTAGGAGTTACAGAGCGCACCTACACTACGTTACATGAATAAGAGACATTTGCAAGACCATTTGTGCGAAACAAAAGCCACACGGAAATAGCAGCTATGAAGGAGACGAATGACTCGTGCGCCTTAAACATGGCGCTGGTCGCTTTCACACTCGTCTCTGCAAGCTCTGCTCCAAGACTGAATACACATATTGCTGGATATTGATGTCTTCATAGCTGCACCGCATTGTTGACCTTCGGAAGCTCGTCAACCGAGAATATCATAATTTTCGTTCCCCTCGTGTTCTTTTCCACATAAAAAAGCTCCAAGGCAACTCGGTCCATGTGGTATAACAGTGAAATGGAAATGTGGTTGGGTAGCTGCACAGGGTGAATTCCTAACGACTGAACAGTCTGAAGTTGGCTAGAATCGAGAAATGAGCTTTCAGACAGTTGGATCGGTTCGAAACTGTCTAAAAAGCTTCTTTCTCGATTCTAGTCAAGTTCAGTCGTTCAGAATAACACTGTTCAATTGATTTTCAATTTCCTCAAATCTTTTTCAAATTTATGACTCATTTTTATTCTCTATCAAAAATTTTCTCCAATTTTAAAATGATTTGAATTTTTCCATGGAAAGATTTTCCCCAATTTCAAACCAATTTACATTTTTTTTTCCCATAGATTTTCTTCAATTTTGAATCATCATTTTGTGTAAAGAATACCTCGACTTCTGAAATAATAAGTATCTTTCTTTTTTCATTGATTGTGTTTTATTTTGTAATGGTTATCATTCTTTCCAACTCTGTCAAGATTATAGTTATTCATGGTGTGACGGAACTATCAGTTTTTTCAAGCCTTGGAAAATTATTGAGATGAAAAATCAGAAAAATTATCAGGTTTCAATGGTAATCAATGAAGAATGATGAACAGAATCATGAAAATCATGGGAGTTCCGGATAAATTGGAGAATCTATTTTTGATTTCTTCTTCACGAGATCTCATAGAAAAATAACGTAGTCTCACAATCAGAGCGATGACTATCAATTTTTTTTTTATCCGAAAAGTGAAAAAGTACGTAAAAGATATTTTCGCATTCTCCAACCTTGTTGTATCTTCGTCAAATCATCCGATCTACTGCACTCGTAAAAATTTTGTATGTAAATGAGGAAAGCAATCGAGAGCAGCGGTCGTCAAAGTTTGCTAGTCGTTTTTTTCATCGTCGCCGCTTTCATGACCTTGTAAATGTCGAAAATTGAGCCATATTCCGACTACCTTCGCAAAATGATCCCCCGTATGATCCAACGTTACAAATATATCTCCAGCAGACATTTTTCAAATTCTTTCTAATCTCACCTCCACCCCTCATCTATTACGTGGATAGTTTTTCTTTTCCACTTTTTTTCTTTTACAAATTTTACCTCGTTCTCTCATTCTTCTTTCCTGGCGTGACTCCGATGTGGGTCACGAACCAGAATTCAGACAACTAAATTCACACACAATTTCACCCCAATAGCGACTGAAACATCCCCACGTCCCCAATTCTTGCGGATCCGGTCGAGCGGAGACCAAGTCAACCGGGTACTCTTCTGACTCCCTGTGTTCGAACACCCTGCTTGTCCAACACTCACAATAGCGCTTTAATTTCAATCAGTTGCTCCCTGTATCCTATCGCCTGCTTCATCGCGTTCATGAAACGATTTCTACCTTTTTACTGCCACTCCGCTCCCTGGACATTTCACTCGTCCTCTTTGTTAGTGATTGCAGCACGTCAGCCCAGCCCAGCACGTTTGTTTTTTCCAACGCGATAACTCGTTATCTAGTTACCTCAGAGTTTCCACAGCGAACGTGACTCTTTTGAACTGAATTTAAACAATGCGTCGCTGTACCAGCTACTCCAGGGCTTCAACAATGTATTTAGCTAGTTCAACACATTTCTGTAACAATAACTTCGCAGCTTCGGAACATCGGGAAGTGTGACTCTTTCCCTCATCTTCGAGAGGGTGTAACATTCGCTGAATTCACTCAGGGTGTAAATTAGAACGAGTAATAAAGAACGAAGGTGGGAAACTAAAGTGCGAAACGATTTGATGGGCTGCCGATGCAATCTTAATCCTTAGTTTGATACCCAGGAATCATTTCTTGATTTTGTGCTTCCTCAAACCCTCGTACCTCCTAGTTTGACGCTCCGACATTGTGACACGTGTCCAATTTCGCGGCCGACGAATCCTCGCGAGGCTGAATCAAAACTCACGTGTCAAATTTCGATTAGGTAGTGGAAATGTCAAGTTTCATGATGACGAAGAAAATGAAATCTCAGCATCGATGCTTGGTCGTTCTGCAACATTGCGATGGAGTAACTCTGCGGCGATTTAGGATGAGATCCACCCACAGTCCGCAAGCTTCTTCCCGTACGGTGAAATGAAAGCTCTGAAAAACTGACTGCACGAGCTGGGAATAAAACTGTTACGACCTACAGAGTGCCTAGCCTAGACTCCATCTCTTGAGATCGAGGGTGAGATAGAGTTGGTCGAACGTTATGAAGACAGGGTTGCAAAAAAAAAAGACCCTTCAGAATCAGTTGTGTTGTACGAGGGAATAAAAAGATTTATTACATACACGAACGATGTGACAAACTGACGAAAGTTCATGTTTCTTTTCATATTTTTATCAGCTCGTCTTGTTTGCGACGAAAAAGGTTTCGCTGGACAGTGTCCAAGATCTGAAGAAAAGAAGGATTCTCGTATTCCATCGTCGTCTTTATCAGGAAATTTTCTTACGAGGAAAAACTTTGTCCGTTCGTGTCTCGTCTTCAGTCCCGAAACACGCTTGAATAAGCGGTGACATTCTTGACTCATATGTGAGTGTACTACATTTGCTCGCATCATCTCCCACAGACAAGGGCGCCTTTGTCTATGAAGAGTCTGCCGGTGCTTCAATGTGTATTCTTTCATCTCGTTTCAGACTCCATCAAATTTCCTGTCGTCCTGGGACTCTTATATTCTGATTCTATGTACGTGTCACTGTTCTTGAGTTATCGCTGTCGGGGGTCAGGATCATTGCGAAGATGTCGAGGACGAGCTTTCGGTGATCCTTGAACGTATTTCTGTTCCCATAAATTCTAAGAATATCGTTGGCGTACTGTGAATAATTTTCCGCATGATGAAAACGATCCAAATTACTCAATTCCGAGTAAATAATCTTGGCTAATAGCCCCGGTAACTAGGTTCAGTTCCAACCTCGAATACCGAGTATCGGTTAGCGTTGCTTTAATTCAATCCTTTCGCTCCGGTGCAATTCGGAATTTCTACAAGCGGAGGGAGGGAGAAAGCCAGATATCGGAAAGTATGATTATTCCTTCAATAAAGGAAATTCCACGAGTAATTGAAATATCGTTTCTGTTATAACGCGCTTTTCACTATGATGGATTCAATTCTTTAATTACCACTGCGGAGTTTAAACTCACGCTTACAATTTCTGGCTCCTGCACGCTTTCTGCACCAACATTAAAATTAACGCTCAAACTATGCACGGGCTTTTACATAGTTCAACCTATTAAACGAATCTGCTTAATTTTTTATGAGAACAAATAGCAGAAATTAACTTCTCTTATACCGAAGTCCATTTCACGAATTCGCGAATTTGGTTCCGATTTTCACTCTCACAAGTCGCTTCAGAGGAATTAAAGCAGCTTCTTGGTTCTAAATAGTAAGAATATGTAATTCAATACATCGATGATCTTGAAAAAGATTGATATCGATTCAGTTTTATCGATATTCGAAACTAACTTGATCAAAACTTTTGAACGTTGATCAAACACGGTAATGAGAATTCTTCAGCTGCAGATAGCTCTCCCCGTACAATTTTATAGATATCGTCGTGATTTTTTAATCATCCAATTTTTTCTTTTGGACCGGCGATCGAGTCGATATTTTCGTTCCAGGAATTAAATCCACCACCATATCGCTTCACAGGCCTCTGTTCCCCGAAGGACACCGCAGCATTATATTGTCTGGAAAAATAAACTTTCAACCGTACGACGTACCAGGGACCGGTGGTGTCCAGGGACAATGTGCCACGGACTTATTGGTGGATGGGTCCGCTGGAGGATCATATTCCACAATATGTGTAAAGCGAAAATGGAGTCCTGCGCGGTCGGTGAATTTGAGACAATTTATTTGTCGATTTTATTCAAACTCCTCACGATCGTTTCTATCGTTATGAATACCGAGGTATGACGTAGGTGGAGTCAAGTGACCATTGAATAATTTCCACAAATCGGTATTCAGCTTCCAATTCCCACCGTGGCCACTGTGCATGGCCGTCGAAGTCTCAGCGGCGTGGAATCGAAATAAGGACATGATGTAGGTACGTGGCGAAGGACATCCTAGGGGATTTCGGAATTGTAAAAAGTTTGAATTTGAGATTCGTTTTATGGCTCCTATGGACTGCGGTTGAAAGTCGCGAGTTCCGCGGTGCCGTCGTCCGGGTCAAATCCTTAAAACCGAAGAATATCTCGCCACTCTACATGCATCGTGTACGGGCGCCGGGGTACTTTACAATACTTCGAATTTCACCGGATATCGGTCGATAGTCGTGTTATGAATAAAATTACAGGCTGCTTCCAAGTACAGAAACGAGAGAAGCGGGGGCTTTGATCCTGAAGAAGATTTTCAGAAGCGATATTGGTTGCTCTTTGGAGAAATTCATTTGACGTTCGACCACGTATAAATACCGGATCCTGGATATTCTTGGCGCTATTGCGCATCATTCTAAATATTAAAATTTGATGCACAAAGGCTGCAGGGCTGGGGGTTGAGCCGAAAGTGCCGCACCGGCGGGACTCCTGTCCTCATATGAAACCTGGGAGTCGGTATTATAATATACAGAGAGGAAAGCGTAGCCCGAGGTTCTGCGGGAGAGACACGCTCCTGGGGGGGTCCGACACACCGTATATTCTCTACGATACTCTACTCCTATCCATATACGTTCACGTCTGAGTTTACTAGGGTTTACACTGCTGCATGGATACATGCATAATACACTAGATGACATGGCCAAGATATTGGACGCTAGACACTAGACGCATACAGCTGCACGCCCCCCGCCGAGCCACAGGATACATCCAGATCTAGTTCAACCCATGAATATTAGTTTATATTGCCACCGGAGGACGGTCTACAGGATGCGCTTTGAATCTGTTATTTTCACTCGGTGTACCTTCGCTTCGTCCTGATCATATGTTGAGAGTGTAGTAAGTTGATATGCAGAGTCCTTATTTTACTCAGAGAAGAAATAATGGAAATCTCTTTCTCAAAATGTGAAAAAATTGCGCAGTTATATTACATCTAGACTCAGCCCTCGAGGCAAGGATCTTACGCGCGAGGACCTCCTCGAGACTGAAAGAAATAAGGATCGGAGACGTAGTGTAGGGATGTAGAGAGTCCTGCGGGACACGGGGACGTGTTTAAATAAGGAGGATCCGAGTCTCAGGGGACAAGCGAGGATAGGTCGCCAACAGATTCTTTCCAGTCCCCCATACCGGATCGTAATCCGTCTCTCTCTTTCTCTCCAACACAGAAACCGTAGCTGTGAGATTGTTTGACCACCGTGAGTCAAATTCGGAATACTGTGAGAGGATTTTTCAAAACAAATTCGTACACTGAGAAAAGAGTTTTGTTGTTGTTAACAAAGTTCGTTAACAGTTAACGAATCGTATATTCGTATATAAGCAAATATACATTTAGTCATAGCTAAGAAATAATTCATTTGAGCGTATTTCTTTGTCTTAAATAAAGATTTCTTCATAGTTAACGAATCATCAATTTCCTTAAAATTCGCGTCCAGTTATATCAGACGATCAAACACGATAATGAAATGAGGATTTCTTAATAGTTAAGAAATCTTGTATTTCTCTTCAAAGCGCACCTGTTGTTTCAGCAGAACGATCATGAAGTTCAACTATGAATAGTTAGTAAGTTCTGCTTTTCTGTCAGTGCAGTTATCCACGAATGATCTTTTTTTTTAGACCAATCAGGTATTGACTAAGAAGTCATGTCCCAATTTTTTTTTTAACGTGATAAATGACTGTTGGAATAATGTCTTCACTATTTCCACCGAAAAAGATAGTGCATGCCTAAAATATGCTGCCCAAACAATGCCCAGGAGCTTAGAATGATGCGCCTCACGTCGGTGAATGTATTATGACTGGCGCGCTTTTACTCGCGAGAGTGTAGCTAGAGTATTCAGCGCCGCTCTCACCTCTAGCGGCAAGCGTACGGACCACTACGCAGGAATTACATCAAATCTCGAACCGTCATGTAAGATTTGTTAAATGTTAATGAATCTGTATTTGAGGAGACATGGTGTGATTTTTGTCTCAACCGAATGCTTTATTTATTGCGAATACTACGGAATTTCCACAGTAGTTGAAACGACATGTATATTTACTTCATGTTAAGAGATTCTTTAACAGCTAACAAATATTTCGCGAAATTTTCAAATAAATGCGTTCATTTGGTATAAAGAAACTCTTTTCTCAGTGTAACGGGGATTTTACGCATGTCGAACTTTAGCCATCCGGTTATGAGCCATGGGTATAACTTACGCGTTTCCAGACTCTCCGAGAGTCCAATATTATATTGGAGCTGAGACCTCGAGGGAGGACGGAAATATAATCATATCGGGTGCTCAGCGAAGAGAGAGAGAGAGAGAGGAAGTATCGAGACCATCCGGATAGCCAGACTTGAGTAGCAATAAAAGTCACCCCCGTAATAGAGAAATCCACCCCTACACTACAAGGCTACTCTACTACTATGCTCCTAATAATCCCCTCTATGGATCGAATACGAGGGTCTTTTGCCGTAGAAGATGTATAGGCTGGTATTCGGTTCGAATAGAAATAAAAAAATAAAACTAAAAGAAGGAGAGAGAAAAAAAGGTGAAAAGGAGAAAATTGTAGAAAAAGAGATACGGGATGATTCAGGCGGAGAAATGGGACACGAGAAAATTCAAATCCGTCAGAAAGCGTTGGATGGAAGTCGATACCATTCTTGAGCCGAGGATTCAAATCTCTTTAAAAGATTCTATGGAATAAAATTTTCCCACGATATTCTGAATTAAAAAAAAAATTTTTTTATCATTTTCTTGCGTGGTTTAAAGTACTCAAAAGATGCGGAAACGCGGTAATCCGATCTTACGACTGATATAAAACGAGTGTTTTTCATTTTGTTGTTTTCAGCTTTCTTGAATTTTGCGAATCTGACCTCAGATTCTCGGCCAGCGGTTCGAAAAACCTTCGAGTACCCATTTTCATAAGATTTCGAACCTTTTTAGTTTTTTGTTTTTTTTTTCCCAGCAAATTTGATTCGCCATTTCGAATTTGGCAATTTGACTTTAGATTCGTAATCAGCAACCCAAAAAACCATGTGGTACTATAGTATATTTCGATACAAGTGCGAAAGGTTTGTTTTGAGACGAAATGGATCGAAATTCTAGAGGTTATTTTTAATGATCAACCAGATTGAAGACGTGGTGCAAAGAAAGACTTTTTATTTCGAGGGTTTCGAAATTTTAATTTCGAGGGTTTTAGCATCTGGGAGTTAGCGTATTTCTGTATTCTCGTATTCTCATCCTGCTGCTAATTAAAATTCTGTAGAATGAAAGCGTGCGCTGTCCTGCCGCGTGGCGTGTCCTTTGAAACAAAAGTAATTACCGGGATCCCTTTAACCCTTACCAAGCGATGCTTCAGCTGCTCAGCTACCCGGATCACCAGCCTCAAAGATGGTCTGCAGGCCCGGCTTCTGTCCTCCTTTTCTCGGACAACAAGAAGACGTATGGATATCCCCTGCCCTGCGGGGTTTCTCTGAGGAAGAAAAATCCTCTACTTCCGGTTCAGCAATAACTTCTCAAGTACGGTCACAATTCGCGTTTCTTCTATACTGCAACGTGATCGGACTATGAGAATAAAAACACTCGTAGCTTGTCACGCCGTACGAACATCGGCACAGGGTTAACGAGGCTTGACGATATTTTTTTTCTCCTTTTCTCAGGGTATCCTAGGACGGGTAAATACACCCTGAGGGGGGATGAGGTTGATAAAATTATGCTCCGACGTCTCGGGGATGGAGGCTCATCGAGTATAATATCGAACGTTAATTTATTTGCTGTTTTATCTTCGAAATAGAGCAATTTCGCGGACATATTACCGCGGTATGCATCATCTAGGCCTCTTTTGTTGGAAGACTATATCTCACGACGTACACAAATTGCACTGTTGTCCCTCGAGTCTTGTGGTAGACTTTCTCAATTCACTGACGATTAATCATTCGTAGATAACACCTAAAACGGTTAACAACGGACCACGAAATACGCGAGCAGACTGCTCGTTTAATGGTTCCCCGGAACCGGGGGTGAAGCCGTGTTTTCATGAAACGTATATACCACATACCCGGTACTTTCTGGTATCTTGGATATCGCATGTGTGGAGGAAAAAGGGGGAGTTTGCGAAAACAGCTCGATCTGTGCTTTCAGGATCAATCATAAATTCAAAATCGAAATCAAGGTTTGTTCCAGCATTGAGGGATGATGGCGGATGATAGATAATCCAAGGACGTCGACTCTGAGACACTGAGTATAAAAGCGCGGACCTGGACCCATATACAAAATGCTGTACATGGCCAAAAGCGTAAAGCTCGCTGACACATAATGCTTTCCTTCCTGGGACCCGCGTCACCCCTGAGGGACTCTGTATCCTGTGGGATGATTAATAATTTATCCCGTCAACCGTTACGGAATATTATTCTTCTCATGGTCGTAAAGATCTCGGTGATACGATACTTCGCAACGAAATCGAAGCTGTTCTACTTCTTTTTTTATCATCCAGCGACTGAAGGAGCTGCTGCTTCTTCCTTTCTTGATACTGTATCAAGTTTTGAACAACATTCCATGAATCTTGAAACAAAAAACTGTGTTTGAATCCTTCAGATTCTCAAAATTATACTCGAAGAGCCCCACGTTGGGCGCCAGATGAAACTCTTCCAGTCTCGATCGTAATGCTATATTCATCATTTCTCAAAAAATGTCGTATGCAAAGTAAATTTGAGGCAAAAATATTGAAAATTCTAGAAGCTATTCAATTTTAGGCTTTTTCATTCTAAGGAAGCTTGGCTGCTTCTGCAAATTCAACACACAGTTGATTCTTTGGGATAATAAACCCAGTGCGCACCCAAATTCAAGACAAAGATTGTCAAGAATCCTAGGAATCATTCGGTGTTACAGTGAAAGCTAGGAAAATTATTTCAGTTGATGATGCGACTGAATGTTTATGATCAATACTGTTCTTGTGGTTGCTTCGATCAATGATGACGTTTGATTCAACTTTAATTGATCTTCCCGTCGCAGGAAAGTCGTCACAGGAATTCGTCTTTCGAAAGCTCAGAATCAGCCACTTGTGTACCTTTGTTGAGGCTTTTCCGAGTTAAAGTGTTATCCCTTGGTGTAAATCATGCAAGGGGAGGATGTTGGTATTCAGCGGGGAAGAAGAAGTAAGAAACTGTGAATTTCATGTTTAATATTATTTTATAACCGAGGCAGGCGGTTCATTGCGAACTTGTTTGAGGTGAAGCTGCATTTATATCTCACTTCACTCAACCGTTTAGACTGAAAGTTTTCACCTCGTAAATACCGAAGGAATTTAACGCTTCTCGTGAATCGCTGCTGCTCCCGATGAAGACGATGTTCTTTTCAGTCTTGCAGTGCGAAATTTGAGACGAAGAAAATTCGAAAAACACAAAAAGAGGAACCGGAACAGCTGTTGAGTTATAAATTGAAACGTACGACCAAACTTGGTTTCCTGATATACGATTAGCACTGTACGTTTATTAGTCGAAGTGGCAAACTAGTTTTCCAACTCACTGGCACCTGGCAGCTGCTAGTGAAATCATATCACGGCACAAAATAAACCATAATAAACTCAGGGTTGGACCAAAATCCGAAAAACTTCAAGAATTTTTCACCCTCCGTCGCCCCGAAAATAAAAGTTTTTTTTTGCAGTCTCGATATCGAGAGGAAAAGAACAAACCTAGGACTGATTAGATTTCGGATTCGATTGGTCAAGTAGCTTTTGACTTATTCAGAGAAAAAATGATCGTATTTCGAGATCGGATTACCGGATTTTCATGAAAATTGGTGTCTGAAGGTATTTTCGGTTTTTGATCACGAATCTGAGGTCAGTTGAACGAATTCAAAAGACGAATGCAATATGGTTCCAAAAAATCTGAAAATATTCTGACTTTGACTGAAATTGACACCCGAAAGTTTTTTGGGTCACCGTTTTGTTCCACATTAAACGTTGACCTTACAAATTTCGAATTAGATACAAATATTTCCTGAGCTCGAAACGAGTTTGAAGGCAGAAGAGTTTCTCAGTTTTTCTTGGGTTTCGGTTCGATGGCGGAAAATTGTTTGCGCAATAGTGAAAATCTTGGAGCTGTAAATTGTCGCGAAACAATAAAAATCACAACAATGAAATGAACATGAAAAATGGAAAATTGTATAAAACGGATAAAAATTCTCGTCAATTTTTAAGGTAACATTTTATACGACGCCAGCCAGCGGGACCTATTTGCCGTGTGGCTATAGTATCGGTGAAACTTCTCAATACCTGATACAATTTAACAGTCTCCGTAGTTGCCTACAATGCAGGAACACGAAGTTGCTCCGATTACTCTTCGTGCTCCACGGAAACAACCTCAAAACAGAATCCCACATTTCTACCCGCATCACACATTCCGTTCTCATTCTTTACCCGGCTGCGGTTTCGCAGACTCTCTCTCTTTCTCTTTGAAGTGGATAAATAACCGTGGATGGTAAATCGACCCCGGGAACTGAAACTTTGTCTTTTAACGACATCCGGGAGGTTCGTGGTTCTCGTAAACTAAATTAAACCTGCAAGAGTTCTGCATCTTGTGTAATTACCGCAAATTTCACTCTCTGATATTTTTGCCCCTCTGTAATTGTTGCCGGGTGAAGGATTATAACGAACTAGTTAACGCCGTTAATGACGTAAAGGATTTTGTTTACACTCGCTTTGGAACTTGAGTAACACTCGCAAGGCTGCGATTTCATAGTGTTGCACATAGCACGGACTATGGAGTTTGAGATTGTTCAAAGTTCACGCCTGCAGGTTACTAACAAGCGAATAAAACTTTTCTCAACTACAAATTTTGCCGCGTTCTATTCCACGGTTCGAATTTTACTGCCAGACTAGCTGCGAGGCCTTGATGTGATTCAATTAATTAACTCGTTAAATAATTTCTCGATTGAACCGTTGCACAGCTCTGATGCACCCTGATAATGGGATCCATCGTGGCTAGACAGGACCATACAAACGCCCGCATCTCGAGGTTTAATATCAACCCAAACTCGGGGCTACGCCTGAAAGTTGAAACTTGGCATAATTGGCTTTGTTGCTAAGATAGAACGGATCGTTGTCGGCCCCCATTATTCTGATACCAGTACAGGCTTATTACCAGATCCCTTTCGAAGCAACGATACGGTTAGTTTGTTATCAAATCTGACGCAGCAAAGACTCCGAAATAGGGAAGTTTCATGAATTTCGCTTATGCTCTTAGCCGATAATTTGATGAAAAACGTATCGCACCTAATTGTTTATAGTTCGTTTCCGCGTAAATCAATTTTTTTTATATTGCGTTTGAATTTCCCGGTCGCGTGTGACGTCACACGCACAGATCTACCGTCTGGCGGCGCTGCCGGTTCAACATCACGTGGCGTTTGAAAATTGATGATTTTCAATTGCTGTTTAAAGTCACCTGAAGTTGATTCTACAATTCTTATGGTTTCTAAAAATTGTATTTATTCATGACACACCCATTTATCATGGATATTTGTCAAGGTTCAATCTGAGGAAACTTCCCTATTAGCCCTGTTAGGTCATGAGAAAATTATACAGAGAATTACTCTACGCCAACACAATGTTTTCTGTGATATAACACATTCTTGGAAAGTTTCCTTTTGATGGCCTACTTCGGAACAGTGAAGGAATGAAAAGTCTGCGCATGCGCACGTCGCAGATCCTCAAGTTCCCGTCCTTTGGCGTCGTTTTTTACTTTTTGAGACGATTAATTGACATCAATCTTCTTTCCAAAGTGAACAGTAGAAATAATCAACATGTTTGACAGTTGAACTGTTTGAATTGTCAGAAATATCTTTTTAGCCTTTCTAGGAAAGGAAAATGATCACTCAATTCCCAACTGTGTATTAAGCTTCAACGTTGCCTAACTTCAGGTCCTCGAATCGGCCATCTTCATTAGCCCAGAATCCACTATGTTTCATAGTGAAGAGGCAATAACAGGACATTTTCTGTTTCTGAAGTGGGATCGACTAACGAGTTTTTTTCTTCTTCTTCTTTTTTTCTGCTGCGTAATAACAGCCGACGAAGAGGGGTCGCAGGAACCGGTTGGGTAAAAACGAAAGATTAACCGAGGCGGAGAAAAAAATGAGCTAAAGATACACACAACGAGGAGGACATTCTCTGTGAGACCTCAACCACGCGGTTTTTTTCATGTAAATCACCAACTCCGAGTCGCCTGGGTGTACCTGGCCGCTGTACAAGACATCCGGGCTTGGTTCAAGGGTAGAACGTGGATTCAGAGGGTTGCTGTGCCTGAGTCTCCGGAGACTCGCGGAGGGCCGGCCAACAGCCCGCGCGAAGGCCATATAACATAGATAATTGTTTAACACACCCCTAACCCCCGCCATATACTTTTATCTTCTCCCCCCTTCTCTTATCTTCTAAACGGTTTCGGGCTGACTAACTGTTACCGTTTTCACTCAATCCCTGAGGCCTAATCGCGGCGTTCGATGTTAGGAGCCGTTGGAACTTTTTATTGCCCCTATTGCGAGGCGGAAGTTAGGCTTTCAGGGCAGTTGCGTCGTAGATTCGGAAAATTGTGTTGATTTTGAAAAATCGAGAATCTTGAAACCCAGCCGGGGCCACGTGGCTCCGATCGATTTATCATTTTTTTTCTGATCGATTCTTAGGACACAGTGACGAAGGGATGCCGAGGGCCTACGGGGAAGGAAAGAAACCCATATATCCTCGATTGACACTCATCCCACAATCGCATAACTGTTGAAATGCATGTGGAACTTCTGATACTACGACTGGAATAGATGACAGCTGTGACCCCTTGCACGATCCTTTGCACGATCCTTTGCACGATCCTTTGCTCGTTTGTCAAACCGTAGAGTGAAAATTGTAGATTTGTGGGTAATGCATCATTACACAAACCCAGCGATGATTAGCGACGATTACGAAGCTTGACCTGAATTCTTCCCAGCCTCATAATTCTTTTTGGTTCTTCTTTCTTTCGCAAAATTTCTTGGATGTACCGATTTTGCAAAATTCTCTTCGGCGAGAAAGGAGAGAAGAAATGCCCGTCTGTCAGGCTGCAGAGTCTGTAACAAAGCGAGCCTCCCTGATTTACATTTACGATCATTCATCTGTGCTCTTGGTAGTGGTATACCGATTCCTGTGCGTGGTAGTATACCCGAATAGGCTTATACTACAGCTTATTAAGCCATTCGTCTCCGGCCATGAATAATTTACCAACTTAATGCGATCTAATCTTCCAAAGAATACGGAGGCGCCAGGGTCCGCACGTACTCGGTAATATAGGAGGGTGCGTATCTCTGCGTGGGACCTGCCATAATTCTAAGGAGCTACGTTCTGACAGCCGAATCAGGTTCGGTTGTTACTCATATAAGTTACTCGTTGCTACAGCCTGCGAGATACGTTCTTCTCAGCTCGCAATTATCATTTTCATTGTTGATATATGAATCCACCTCGTTTCAATGAAATGAGATACGGTATCGTTTATCGATTATCATGAACGTCCCTGTCGACCTTTGACCCACATTTGCATCCCTTTGCATCCCAGTTAGCGATACGTCGCATATAATCTCGACAATAATTATGACCGTCGATCACGAAGTGTGTGAAGTGAAATCCAAAGTAATGAAGGTAAATACTTTTAAGGACTATTTTTCGAATCCTATATTCGCGGTCGATGCATTTTTATCCTGTGCAGATGAAGAAGGGATCTTCTTACCGACGGCTGCAATGAATATTCGTATCTTATCTTACGAAGCTGAGGGTGTCAACCCCTCATCATGTCTTTTGGATGATACGATAGATGGCTGTGCGAAGAATTTCCGGTGCGCCTTATCATATGCAACTCGACTTACACTCTATGTGCAGCATTGATGGGGCTCATTGAGATTTATGATTTTATCTTGAGCGCGGGAAAAGTTCGCATCAGTTTTCAAAATGGAAACATTTTTTCTACGTGAGTACTTTTTTAAATTGAGAATACAGCATGAATTACCTCTTATCACTCTATTTGTTGCCGATGTACCAAGGATCCCTTCCATAAAATCAAGAAGTACGTGTTTAGCAAAGAAACTCAATAATTGATTACTTCATTAACAATAAGTACTAAAAAAATACTGAATATTGTAGTACAATCATATTGTGCCCGTCCGCAGTGGATATCTAGAATCTAGATGTATGGAAGTTACAATTTATTTGGTTATTATTTTTTTACTTTTATCTTGTTACTTCAAAAACATGTCTGAGAACTTTCTTACATGTGCTTCCCGATCAGAAACAAGAAATATCAATGAAAAAGAATAACCCGAGTCAAATTGTACAAGTGTCCATTGATTCGTGTCAGTGGACACGAATGTATTGGAAACAGCCCGATTGGTCGTGCAATATTTCAGACACTTCTTGCAGTATTCCATGCAAAATTTTTGGACACGAGATTCTTGGAAAATTTACCTTTCAAGGACAGACTGTTCCACAGTGATTGTATTATAGAATCCATTCAGACAGTATATAGACGTAACAGGAATACTGAAAAGCTGGTAGTTGCTCTCGAAACGTATAGTCCTTCGCCGGGGAGTCCATTTCGAAGAATATTGTGATTTTTGATCGATTCGGTAGTGAAATATGGGGTCAGACGGTCCATTCGCGTCTGAAAACACAGGCTGATTTCCAAAGAACCTCAGTGTCTATAATTTATTTTGGGCTTCGGGATGTCGATTTGACCATCGTCAATGCTATGAATACTTCCTCGATTGGCTACTTCTTTTCAAAATTCATTCAGAATTTCTATAAGAATTGAATAATAAAGAGTTTAATATGCGGTGATAGTGTGAGAAATAGTACATTGTGTATCAAGGGTGCAAAACACTATTTTTCGAGTGGGAAATTTGCAGTACGAGCCGAAGGCGAGTGTACTGCAATCACACTCGCCAAAATAGCCTTGCGCCTGTGTTGCACACGATTTTTTTCTCAACACCTGGTCTGCAAAAATGCCTCTTTTCAGACCGAGTGAGCGGGCGCAAAACGGAACTTTGCGCCCAAGGGCAGGAAAAGAGTCGTTTGCGCCCGCTTTAGGCGGGCGCAAAGCACATTTCCGCCCGAGGGCCGAAAAGATCTGTTTTGCGCCCGCTCAAGAGGTATGAAAAGTGGCATTTTGCGACCGGGTGTGAGAAAATGAATTTTCAAAGGATCTCGGTGCGTATTTTATAACACCATTCTTTGACTGTCTGTCTATCGGTCGGTCCATTACCGTTGTACCGGATCGTCTACTGTCCATAATCCTGTTGGAATTTCCCATAAGAATTGAATAATAAAAAGTTTAACATACGGTGATAGTGTGAAAAATTGAATTTCCAAAGGACCTTGGTGCCTATCATTCGTTTTGGGCTTCCGAATGTCAATTCCGGATTTCTAAGCGATTCGGTAGTCAAATTCGGGGTCACACGCTCTATTCGAGTCTGAAAATAATTACCATTACCTCGAATATCGTAGCCCCAAAATCAAAGTGTAACATTTAAAAAAAATCTCGATTCTTCAAAGCTCCCTCACAAACTTATGGAGTATATCTTACTTTTATTTCAAAGCAAATTCACGAAAACAATTTTTTTCTTCCTTTTAGATGTTACGCATTGATTCTGGGAATGCGATATGACTCGACAACGCCTTATTATATGCAACTCGTGTTTCGTCCGAGTGGTTTCAAAGAATCATCAAAGATGGCGACACGATCGCTTACTCAGTCGGTATCTTAACCAACAAATTCTGGCGCGAATTTCAAGCCGGCAATCAGATTCGAACACATCGTTACCATTAGCCAGAAGAGAGTTAATACCTATTGAGTTACAAGAGAAGTTAGAAAAAAACGTACCTTCTGTTGGCATATATTTAGTTGAGAAGGTCCTCAATCATCGGGGATACGTACGGAAAATAAAAATTGTAAGACATTACTCAAGTCTTACCACAATATATGTTTTTATTTAATTTTATTCTTGTGGACACCTACTAGGTTTTACACAGGTATTAGCTTACGGGCTAAATTGTGTTGATTTTATTTATTTTTTATTGTTTTTCTGTTCTTTAATTATCGTTAATATTATTTTTATTCATTTTTTTTCGTTTAAATACGTAGTTCAATTAATAATACATCGTGTCTACGAGCTAACATTGAGTCTAAAGCTACATTATTTATTATTTATTTTTTCTTTCTTATTTTACTTGTATACTTATGTGCTTAGTTATCGACTGTGCTCAGTGCGGTCAAGGAGTCAACCAATTCGAGTAACGTACGAGTAGTAAATACTGATGCGTTCATTGTGTCAAGGTCTAAACAATTGATTGCGGTAAACTGTCTCTTAAACAGTAATACTTGTCCGGATAAACGTTTTGTTCCAAGAATATTCATTCCATCCCACGGTTTTTTCTTGCGTTTTACAATAACGTGACAATAATACAATTGAAACAAAGAAATAATGATAATAATTAAATGAACATTCCGTTTACATTTTTTATTACTCTATTTTTTATTCAAATCGCGAATAGAATTAGTTGACTTCGTACCAGTCTCTCAATATAGTCTTAACTTCATGGTGAATTGCCGATTGTATTGTGAATACTACCTTAATTTTCCTTTCCTTCTTTTCTTTTTTTTTTTTTTTTACCGTATTTACATTCCAAGTTTTGCAGTCCAGTTATTATTTTATAAAACGTAGTAGGAACTTTGGTTTCGCTGGGCAATGTTTTAAAAGCAGTTTTCTCATCGATTTATTATTTATTTGAGCCTATTATTTTTCTGAACAAGAATGTTAATCAATTTCAAAATACAGTTTTAAGAAATTCAAAAATTTGCTATTTGAATGATTCAATTTTTTTTTTTTTTTTTTTTTAATTTTCTTTCTATATGAAAACTGCTACAAAACATTCGCCCGTGGATCTATCTTCCTTAGAAATATGACACTCACGAATACAATTCACATTCCTGATATATATATATACTATAATATGAATATTTTAATAACCTATTATAATTATATATATATATATAATATATATTTCACGAAGAAAATACACATGATTCCTAAAATTTATTATTACTATTATTAATTTCTTGTTTTTTTTTTTCGTAATTTATTTTTCATTTTCTTCCTTTCTTTCTTTCATATAACAAAATTTAATAACCGGAATATCTCTGTACAAACTTTTTTTTTTCTTTAACCTTTAAATTTTTATTTCTTTCTTTTATCAAAAGGACAACACATTTTTTTTTCTTTTTAGTTTAGTTTAGTTTTCACAATCAAAATTTTGAATTTTGAATTTCTTTTATATCAATATACAATTTTTTTTTTTTTTTTAAGTAGGAACAAATAACTTTGCTCTTTTCGTTTCTTCTTACAATTTTTCTCATTTTTTCTCTTGCATTCTTTTTTTCTTCGATTCATTTCAACCATGTAAATTTTCTTTTCGGGAGTCTTCGTACCATAGGTGGCTATTTTATAGCCGCAACATTCAAATTATTCTATCAATTTATCATGTTTATTTATTACAAGACCATTTTTTATATTTACATATTCCTATATATACCTTTGCGGTTGTTTTTCAACTATAATTATACATATTTAATATTTATTAGTATATTATATATATGTATAGCTTAACAGTTTAATCGTATGTTTATTATTAGCCCATAATCTCTAGAGTAAAATACCTTTATACATATTACAGTTGACAATATTTATATATTTATATATATTTTACTTCATTTTCATTTTTTTTTTTCGTTTTTTTTCTTCTGAAAACTCGTTTGATCAAAAAACGAAATTTACGAGTCGCTAGGGGGCTTCGAATTGCGCGTTAGTCAGTATTTCTAGCTTCTAAGCTTCTGAATAAATTTCTGTAAAATATTAATGATAAAGACAGGTTCGAATTGTTTTTTTTTTTTTTTTCAATCGGATTAGACACAAAAATCCGTTGTTCGAAGCCCCCAGGAAATTATATCGACCGATCCAAGAAGATGACTATTATTAATAGCAACGATATAAATGTAATTTAAGACGTATACCTTGTGTATGGCAAAGTGATGCGGACTAGCGTTACGGAAAACTAATTAAGAAGAATAACAAAATTATAAAAAAAAATATTGAAAACGTTTTTCGCCCGATTATTTCAACTAATAAATATAGAGTGATAGATACAATTACATAAGAGTATTGAGACAACCTTATCATCGTTCTTAATATACTTTCAGACATTATTGCGATTCATATTTATTTATTTATTTTTTTGCTTTCACTATTATAATTGTAATATCGGTATCATCATTTTGTTTAAATATATTTTCTCGTAATATCTATAGATAGTCTATTTATCGTACGATCAATAGTTTCATTTTTCTTAGGTGCAGCAGGATGCATATAGCGGAAATGCTCGTATATTCGGACGTATCATTTAAATAATTGTTGTTTAATTTTTTCGTAATTATATTATATTCGCGTTTTTTTTTTTTTTTTTTTGACTCGTCATTAACGTCATTTGAAAAAATCACAAATCTTTGTTCCCACGCTTCTTCGTCGTATATAATAAAATTTCACAATTCTCTCACAATCGGACGATAATTAGTCGCTGTTCAGTCAACAAACACCATTTACACTATCTCATATGAAATCTTCACACGCCTGCACAGTTTAGTCATAGATGGGGGAGGGGGATCACAATATTTCTGTCTTTCACCTACGACTCGGAGTCAGCTTTCTTCAATCATCATTTATCACCGTGATGAGGAATTATTATTATTATTTTAATCATTCATTATAATTATTTATATTATTTTTCGAAAGTACGGTTCTTTTTCATCCTGCAATAGTCATTATCTTTGAGTTTAACTCACGTTCACTGTAATTGTTGCGTTTATTTTCCAAACTTTTTCAAATTATTTTTCAAAATTAAAAGTTTGACCATTGATAAAATCCTTGATCCACTCATTTCGACATCATTCTAACGGTATTCTTCAGGGCTTGTCTTTTGTTGCAGAACCAAATTCGGATCACTTCTCTTTCGTAACCGAGCTGCTGGGCCAAAACTGTTATGTCAGTTCCTGGAGTGGAAGATGAACAAAAAAAAAATGAAAAAACAGAAATTAGAACACATATCAACGATAATTATACACCGAAATCATCATTTTTGTAACTCGTTTGGAAAGTTTGATTTTTCACGCCTGTGTAGAAAAGAATAGAGAAAAAATTAGCGCATGCGCGTATCGTAAATGATCTACTTTTCGACTCATAGAGCTTTTTTCGCGAATTTGCATTGTGAAATGAGTCTATGATGTACTCTAAAAATTTTCTAGAGAGACTATTCACTCCGCTAAAAAATAAAATCGTAAAGAATTCGGTTATTATCATTGCCTAACTTCAAGATCATCAGTCGGCTATTTTCTCAGCTGTCTGCAAATATTATTCGTCTGCTTCTCGAATCAAACTTTCCTGCACGAGTTAGAAAAATAGTCTGCGCCTCGTGTGAAGTTTGCAGCACTAAGACTTGACTGAATTTCCACAATGAATCATCTTGTGAGTGAAAATGCTCACCAGAGGGATGCGTGTTCCTCTCAAAATGTGCGTTCAGGAGTTCCAGAGCTTGCGGAGTGAAAGAGGTCCTTCGTTTCCGTTTCTTGCTCGGCTCTACTCCGATAAAATCCGTGAGATGATTAGCCCCGCTTTTGTACCTGTAATCGTGTGCACTGTTTTTGAGTGAAAGTCTGGCAAATTTTACTATCGAAATAATCAGCTGAGTGTGGTGATTGTCCTCCGAACCCTACCGCGCGCTCCTATGCCGAACGAGTTTGAACAAAAAATAGGATAGAAGAAAAGCGAATAAAATACCGTGTAAATTAGCATGGCGGCGAGATATTTCGACGAATTCGCGAAAACAATATGCTAATGAAGATCCGCGTAGCGTAAAGCAGCCGGAGGGCGGCAGCGCGGTGGGCGCAGGAGAGTGAAAGAGAGAGAGAGAGGGTATGAGAAGGAGGAGAAGGTACATCAGGAACCTGATTTTAATTAGTCCACAGTTTAATTACTCGGCAGATAAATCGTGCACGTGCACCGCATAAACTAGCTCCTTTCATTTTTTTCCCACTTTGCCGAGACACGCTTGCACTTAGCCTTAGTACGCTCTGAGACTCTGCAAACGCGGTGTGGACCGGGTCCGGGATCGACCTGACCCACCCCACCTGAAAATATCAGCGATGTGATATCCGCGAGACAAAACGCCTGCTTTCTTACCATGTATGGCACATGTCTTATTTTCTATCGCATATATGCATTAAAAACGAGCGAAAGTGAGGCTAGAATCATGAGAACGTAGTTTTCCGCTAGGGGCAGCACTTTCTTGGTTTATTTCACCGTTACTATGGTTACGAGATTTTTTCTACCCGCTGTCAGATTTTTTTTCCCCAGTCAAAAAAGAGTTTTTAATGCATGTGTGATGGAACTCGGTCTGAATATCGCCGATGGACTTCTCGCAACGATTGTTGAACCCTCATAAATCGTGACGTTCCGATAATTCGATATACCGTCCGATAATTCTTTAGACGCGCACGACTCGACTCGATCAAATTTGTAACCAATAGAACGGGCGTGACCGTCGATTATACATGCGGGGTTAAATTCCCGTCCTGGTTCAATTTCAGGTTCAGGTTCAGGTTCACGATCACTACTTGAACCGTGATCCTTCTCAATCACGAAGAGGAACGGGGGAGTGGCTAAAACCGACACCATATCGGACAGTGCATCACTATCGCAAAACGTCTCAGTAGTCTGCGTATTATACCGATGCGGTCGATACGCGGATTACCGTGACGATTTTCCCCTCGCTAATTAACATCCCCCCCTCCATTCCCCTCGCCCTTCACCCCACTTGTATCGCGGTGCGTTTATTAGAAACGAATCTGCAATTAATCAGCTAGATTCAATTAGTTAATTGTCAATTATCACGCACGCGTTGACACGATCTATCGGGTCTGTCTGACGCTTGCGACTGTGTGTCGCTATTTTCTATTTTGTTTTGTTCTTGTGTAAACTAGTATTGCGGAAATGTGGGTAGATCTGTTGGTCATAGACCGGTATGGTATAATAATGGTGATACAGGTGACGTATGTAATTCGTGGAAATATGATCGGCATTATTAACTCACCTCTCTTCAGCCTCCTTCATCCACCTTTCTAATACCGGTTTTATTTTTTGTGCACTTTTCGGTGTGATGTCTAATTTTTCAAACCTGTAGAAATAAGAGATGAGTTAGTTTCTTGTTTGTTAGAGAAGGTTTACTGTACAGGCTAATAAGGAGCATTGATTTTCTTCTTTTCATGCATTAACGTTTCGCTGCTTTATTTCAAAGTATTTTACTTTTTTTCTGTATCAATTATTCATACGATATGAAAGGACATTGACAAGGCGGTCATGCAAGAATTTTGATTTTTTTTTTCTTTCTGGTGATGTTGCGTATGATGTTGCCAACGCAAACTAATATAGAATATTTATCATAATAATATAAAAGTTGCCCACAGAAATATCTGAAATGGTGATAACAATGTATTTGATTTTCTTTTTTTTTTAATCTACGTGTTGGCGACACCATGCCCAAGCTTGCCAATGCCCTGGCTCGAAACAAATATATATATATTTTTATTTTATAAATGCTCCTTGTTCTTTTGTATTATGAAAATTAGTATGTAGTTATTTGTCTCTTTGCAGCTATACCCAAATATCATAATGTTCTCAACTATGAAAAAAAAAATTTAGGGAAAAAAAACCTAGGATGAGGAAAAGCACAGATCGCATTTTTTATCACTTTGCAGAATCGCAGTTTTATTTAGCAAATAACTGCTCAAGAGTACCGCATAGCTGTACTTTCGGATGGCCAAAATTTGCTCTACGAGTTCAATGATTGTTAGTTTTATGATCGATTTGAAACGAAAAGAAATCGGTACCGTGAACGATGATCGTTTTACGAGTTGGATATAACTGCAGTTTGAAGAGTTTCTTTCTTTTTTTTTTTTTTGTAAAAATTTATTGTTTTAAGTTAAATAAGTAGCATGTGGGTTTAACGTACATAACTTGCTGCTGAGAGGCAATCTGCGAGGCAGCGTACATCTGGGGAACCAGAGCCAGGGCACTGGGGAACAATCACCAATGCTTAAGTTAGTCAAAAGAACAGACATACACGTCCATGATTCGTTTATCAGATAGAAAGAATTGGTCATTTAGAAATAATAGACCCCTCATTTACTCGCGTCTTCGCATACTGATTTGAACTAACAGAAGGTATACTACGAGTGGCGATCTCATTATCCTGGGGAATGAAAATGTACCGATAAAATTTTCCCATTTTATTACAATGTGACAACATATGTGAACGAGATTGATAATCAATTTGCCATATCCAGTGACCTGGCAAGTATAGTTTCTAGTCGCAATTCAGAATATCAATTTTATCGTTATGAAATAACAAATCTGCTCTTTGCGACTCACCTACAAATGGCGCTCTGACTGTAAGCCGGTCCTTCTGTAACGCTGAGGGCCTGTCCGACTTGCGTTTGCGTCAATCCCAACGAAAGTCTTCTCAGTTTGAACGCCTTAGCAAATTCTTTGATCTCGTCGAGATTTATACCATCGACCACGTTATTGGTGGCTTCGTTTATCGTGGGCTGATCTGAAAATTGAAAGTGAACAAAACGTATTTAATATCAGCAACTGTCCACGTGCGGGCGACAAGTCTAACAGGTTTCAATCGTTTCCGTGTGATAAACAGGAAATCCAGATCACGTCCGGCTCGATAAGTACACTTGATCAACCGCAAACACCGAGAGTGTGGTTTTACTGCGAGACTGACTTTAATTGAGATAAGCCTGTAGTGTGAAATCACAATCTTAACGGTTGTCGAGTTACTCGGAAAGTCGTTCGCAGTACAAGAACAAATACAGTGTTCACAGCTCCCGTCCATCAGTCGACCACTCAACCGTCGGAAGCAAAGCGCAGAATCCTGAAGCCTCTGTAATACTTACTAGGCGAGTCGCTCAAGAGGTCATCTTCTTCGTCACGGGGACTGTGCAAGCTGCTGGGTGACGCTTTGACCCCACCACCAGGTCCGTGCGTCGTGGTGATTGTGATCTCGCCGTTGGTTGCGGCTAGTCGATTCAAGGCCGATGCGGCGGATCCAACCGATCCGTTCAGTGGTGAAGACTGCTCGGGTCTTTCTCTGTGGTGTTTTTCCTGAGACTGTTTGAACCATAGATCGATCAGTGACAAAGTCTAGACTAGATTGATCACAAACTCCCAAAAGTATGAGAATCAAGAGTGTCAACGTCACCTGGTAATGATTGGAGTGTGAACTGTGCCGGTGTCCATGCTGATGAGGCGAAGTAGTGAGTAGAGGTTGTTGCGAGGCTTGTGCTTGAGCGGCCTGAGCGGCCTGAGCGACTTGAACAGCTTGTGCGGCTTGTGCGACCTGAGCGGCCTGTGCAGCCTGAAGGATCTGCTGCGGTTGCATGGCGTTGAGGAGCTGCTGACTGGCCGAACTGTTACCGAGAAGGTGAGGCAGCGCCGCAGGATTGATGCCAAGACCAGAGGCCAAACTCGGACTGGTAGGGACTGAAAGTACCTCGAAGAGATTAGCAACCGCGTCTCCTCGACGAACGACTCGGTATACTCACCATTGTTCGTCGGGGTGTTCATGATGTTCTGGGGCTGTGCTATCGATTGAAGGTTTGCCAGGGTTGTGGACACCACTTGACCGTTGCTGAGGGCCAGGTTAACCATCTGATTGTTCGTCACGTGGCTCACTGGGATGGTCAATATGGTCTGGGTGGCGATTCCTGCGATAATAACGATAGGATCGTTAAGTCCTGTTGTTTCGATAGTTTAAATCCATAACTACCACAGGTCGAGGCACTAGGCAGCGAAGTTGCGGGAACTATTATCACCGCGAGAATGGTGCTCAGGAACACCGGCCCTGGACTCCTAATCATACTTAGAATAGTTCTCAGGATCACCCCAGGCATCGCTAATCAGATTACTTGGTGCACGCGCTTAATGTGATTACCGATCATGAGTATATAGTATATAGAGTCCCTTATTCGGCGTGGATACGTTCGGTATAATACGAGGTGCTCAGGACCTTACCCCGGTTAACCTTTGCATTTGAGCACGTGCTAAAGTACAAGTGGGAATCTCTCTTCATTAGCATCCAACTGATCCGGAAAAACGCGATTCAAAATCAACGCAACGAGTTTCGACTTTCGACTTTTTTTTCCCCCTGGACCAGATATAGGATATGAAGAGCCTTCAACGTCGCTTTTTTATTCCAGAGTTAATTCTTAGTTCCTTATAAAATTTTGTTACAAATCTATTTTGAGAATATTTGGCCTAAACGTCATTCCGATGAGTAATTAGTCTCAAAAATAGATCGTCACACCCATGAATATTTCCCTCTACATCAGCATCGAACGTAAAATAAGGGGACCAGCATTCTCCCTCTGATCTGAATTCGCTTTGTGACAATCTGTAAGTTTGGTATCACGGACGTTGAACAAGGTTCGAAGGAACCAAGTTACCAGAGCCAACCAATCGATAGAATAATGGCCGAATCCACTGGCTCTGATGTCCAACGCGAGTGGGTACTTGGCGACTTGGTTTCTAGGTTGGTTACTCTCCCGAAAGGGTGAGAGAAACTGCTAGCTGGCCCAGGAAACCCCCGACCAACCCCCCGCCAAGGCTGGTCGGGGTGGCTAGCGAGACGTTAATTATACATTGAAATTAGTTGCAGAGTTTGCCCTCTGCCTGGCTACAAGCGGGTAGGTACATCGCGGTCGAAAAGGGGATGGGGCCTACCTAGCTGACCGTTGGTCTCACTTAACCCAACGAACCACTCGAATGCAGTACAGAGCTTGAGGTTAAATGAATTCGACAGGTAGGATGGGGTGGTATGATGAGAAGATAAGATCTACTACCTTGGGATGTCGGTATCAGTAGCTGCGCCCCTTGGATGCCCTGTACGAGTTGTCCCGACGTCAGAATGAACTGAGGCATCGCAACTGGTTGCGGCTGTGACAGCAGTTGTGGCAGCGTAGCCACGGGCGCCGAGCTTTGGGGTAAAAGGTGCGAAGTGGTCGCCGTGTTAGACGAGGTTGGTATCGTACCGGCTGAAAGCAGAGTTTCCATTTCCGAATTAACGCTGGTTCGACTGAGGGATAAACTTGAGTTGAAATAGTTCATTGAAGGGCGCTCCTCTCTCTCTCTCTGAACTTGTCGATGAATAGACGTCGCCCATTATGAGCCACGTACCAAGTCTCTATAAATTGAAGGGTGACTTTGTATCGATTCTTCAATTTATCTCCCACGCACATAATCAACGGATATTTCATCAACGAATGCGTCTATCTGTTCCAACGCTTGGGAAGAGAGTAGAGCGAATGGCGGACTAACTAATTTAACCTTGTGCTATAGACACTAACCCGACGAACTGACTGTGAGGTTCAGTGGGGCGTTGATTAGTTGATTGTTTGTCAAGCCAGCGGTCATTCCTTGGAGTCCCGCCGCCAGCGACGCGACCTGGGGAAGATTCTGAAGATTCGCAAGGTTCTGGAGGTTCTGAAGCGTCACCATGCCGGCCACTGTAATCCAAAAATCAGGCTTTAGTCTCAATCCAAACGTCCCCGAACCCTGGACCACGTACTTGTTCCATTCAGATGAGCCTGCGCCTGGGCTGCAGCCTTCGCATGGTCGACACTGTCGGGCGGTGTGTTTGGCTCCCGTTGAGGCGGACTTCTGAGGCCACCCATCATCATCTGGTGCTCGTGAAGGGCCCCCGATCCGGGCTCAGGACTTCCAGTGCTGCTTCTGTCGCTGTCCTGGAACAAAGAGGCGAAGCTTTCTCATTGACTGCACGTACAATGTCACGTTGCGTGATTGGAAAATGTTAGCTACTTCTGGTCTCGCATTAACCTCGTGGGAAAATCTATGTGAAAGTAAACCGAACGATCGGTTATAAGGTTGCGACGGTATATCCAATGGAATTAAACCGACTGACTTATACCCTATGGAATGTCGCCCAGCTGCGAGTGCATTTGCTGCCATTATCTGCTTATTCATGGTAATTATGCTCCGCTGCAGCCGGATAACACGATTCTGTTGGTGTTGCTGGCTGCGGGATCGGGACAGTGAAAGGTCGGCTCTTGCCGATCTGATTATCATCGATCGCTGAGTCGAGTATCAAGAAAGTTTCATACCGTACTTTCGGGTTTTCCGTGTTTAATGCGACGAGCAATTAGGCCTTCGAAAATATGTTCCGTTGGTACCGACCGTTCCCGAGTATGGACGTAACGGTTGGAAAATTTTCATCAACAGACACACCTATAGCTATACTAATTTTCGATGAAATTGTCAATTGCGTTCACGGTTCGTTAGCGATACCCAGTCGTCGCGGTGCGTTTTGATTTTTACCGCCGATACACGCGGCTGTTGAATACCGAAATTAATTGTTCAACAATTATACTTTATAAACACGACCGCGTGAAATTGAAGGTCCAATTATGACCGCGACTGGACCTTACCGATTTTGGCAACGTTCGCTCGGGTCTCAGAATTCGCGGGCGAACAATTGATCGACGAAATTATTTAATGCAGCGTCGACGCCACATCTCAGACTAGGCGTCGACAATTTATTAATTTGTTTCGATCCAACACCGTGGAGAGTTAGACTCGTGAATTATCAATCGGCTTTGGGTCGATGACGGCGAATTATTGCCGAGTTCGTTATACCCAACGGTAACGTCCGGCTCGATCGTCGATGATCAAACAGGTTGATCATATTCACGTGATTTCTCGGTATTGATAAAACAAAAACAGGAAAAAGAATTGCTTAACAATTCTCAGAAGAGAATCTAAATCATATTAAATCGGTTGACTCGCTGCTACGAGGCCGGGCCTCGATACTTTAATCCTTGTCTTTAAATCGCGATGCTATAGCCTATATACTGACGTTGCTTAATTTACATAATCACATGGAAATATGAACGAACGTGTATCTGCGTACGTAGATACAGATTAGCCAACCGTTTTCAAAGACTGAATAATAATCCTTTCAACCTCGACGGATGTCCGGAAAATAAGGACTATTTTAGTCTTTCGAGATACAAGATTGTCCAAAATTAAATATGCGGATCGAAATGTCAATCAGATCGAATCAAGTCCGACGAAATACGTGATCAATGTCTGCAGTCCAACTTTGAAGAATCTTTTCTTCATTTTTTATGCGACACTTAATTTCCTCCAGGGATTCTGGTTGCATTGATTGATGGTCAAGATAAACATGGAAAAGGGTCAATTATGGGTTGGTTCCGATATCGTTAGGTTTTGCGAATATCATTCTTTCAATTGAAGCAGCGAGTTTCGCATTAAACATAACAGGCCTTGATCAATGTGAGGGTTTTGGTTGGACGATGGGGGGTTTGTGGGTGTTACACGAAACCGTGAACCGTCACTTGTTTTTTTTTTCATTTCATTTTTTTTTTCACCCCAACTCACGCCACTCCACGGTCGACTGCTACGGGCAGTAACAAAAACGAATGCCCCCTTTCAGCATACGTTAATCTCGTTCATATTGCATAAAATATATGTAAAAAAAAACCCCGTCGTCGAAAGCCAACGTATGACAATCGGTGGAATATTAGAGAGAAATGAAAAAAAAAACTGCGTACGTTGAATTTTTATAACAGTAAATTCGTAAACGACGAATCGCTCGTCTCCCACCCACCCCTTAAAAAAAAGAGGATCGACGCATATTAAATTGTGAATCGAAGGGAGAAAAAAAATTCTCCGTCAAGTTGAAGTCCGAAATTTTATGAAATTGTAAAAAAATTTATCAGAATCATCACGATTGGATCATAAAGCAACCTTTTTTTTCTTTTTTTGACCGAATCAAAAAGGATCGATGGTAAAGATGAAGAAATCCGACGAATTCATCCACTTAAACTGAGGATAATGAATTATTAATCAAAATATATTATTCCCAAGTGGTTCGCGGTATCGAGATCAAGATCTTCCACTTTGTCGGCGATCTTCCAATTAATCCTTTTCCCTCATCCCCTACGATCGTCGCGATAAGCCGAAACGACCACAGTGGACAGTATTCGAAATGAAAATGTGTTTATACGAAGTTGAAAATCGAATGAGTCGTTCCCTTGTATTGACCCATATCGAAGGTGTAGGGATACGTTTGAAGCTATAGTATGCAACAGAGTGCGGGGATAGGTTGTAAATTTACATGAAGCCATTCAGCGTTCGACAACAAAAAATCGTTAGCAGACTGCGCCCCATCTCGCTAATGCGAAAAATGCTGCAACTGCACTCGGGGTAAAAAAACAAAACGAAAAAAAACCGGTTCGAACAAAAATACAAAAAACAGAAGAGGGAGGGTGGAAAAAAAAGGTTACAATAAACATTACTTATCGCAAGCCGGCCCTGTACGCGATACAACAATACAATACGCGGGCGGCGGTGCCGGTTCTGGTGGCGCACCCAACGCCCCCACCCACCTCCCGCGCAACACACATTGGCAAAAACACAAGTTTTTTGCAATAAAGTAATTTAACCGGTTGAGTTATGGGTAATTCCTATGGCGCGCCTGGTCCGCCCATTGATTAGTATTAATGACTTGAGCTGCACTCATTTCGCCCGAATAAAAGTAATTGGATTTGGCTTCGAAAACCCGCTACCACCTATACCTATCTCTACAGCTACCTACCTACGAAACCGTTCCTGCGTGTAAAAATACATTAATATCTGTTTGCGCTTAATAAACGATACGGTGCAGCACAGAGACCAACGAGACTCCGATACCAATGGCGAGCCGCGTACTGTTACATCGACACCGTGACCCTTCATAGCCAGTCTTACAGACGTACAGAGGCGCTGCCATCGGAGGCCTAAAGTACTGACCGACCGCGTAGCCTCGGTGGAGAAGTGGTGTGTGCCCCGCTTTGTCTGTAAGTGTAATTAGTCCTGAGGGGCGGACGGGGCGGACGGGGGGGTAAAGAGGGGAAGAGGTACGAGCGGGCGAAAGGGTGGCTCATCCTGCCCCCACCTTATTTATATGCAAATGAGCTTCATTTCGCGATATTAATGTTCCACCCTACTCGGTCACCCCAAGCGGCCAGGGGAGAACGAATAGTGGGTGGAGAAAAGGGTTCGGGGACTCTACCCCCCTGTTCATATGCTTATGGTACTTTCATAGGGTCTGAGAGACGTGTGCGGACTCTGCTGTTCAAACGAGATCGCATAGTTTGGTTGGACCACATTTTCTTTAATCAGAACGAAATTACATCGACTGTATAACCTTGCCGGGTCGCGCGGAGCGTTAACCGGAAGCCAATATTCCTCGGTTGGATATATATGCCTATGCAAATCACAGGTACTTAATTGGCAAGGAAGAATAGGGCTCTGCCTTTGAACAAAGGGTTTCATTGTCGCCCCTCCACCACCACGGGGGCTGCGAGGAGTCGGGGACGGAGCGAATTTCGGTAACGCCGAGGGTGTCCCTCTAATACATGAAAAGCATCCGATGCGGATGATATTGCCGTCGGTAAATCAACATCGAATTTGGTCAGATGTCCATAATTTCTGGGTTCGACCTTCAGCTTCGGCGAGATTCGGGGTAAAGTCTGAGGGATGATTCTCGTATTTTCGTCGGGTTACCCGCGAGTGGTGTAGATGGGGGTTGTACCCACCATCGGGTAGACAGACCCCCATCAAGACCCGATGGGGTAAATTAACAACAGACGAGCTACTTGAAACATTTCCGAGCTTCGGTCGACCAGAATTGAGAAGAGGGAAGGAGAGGGTAGTCAGGGCGAAGGCTCTACCTTACTCAACATAAATTAGAACTGATAGAAGGGGTAGATTGCAACTGCTCAACGTGTATACTTGTGGTCGGTCTCGAACAATACGTAATTCAAATATCCACGTTTCATTATACTTCGATCATCGTCAATGTCCTGAAAAAAATTAAACTATAGAAGCCTCGTACTGGTTCCCATTGGGGATGCTCATCAAAAACAAATTCATTGTCATTGCTTTTGCTTATCTTTGATGACAACAGATTTTTTTCTATAAGACTGACTATGTAGAAAGTCTGATCAAAAAAACTCTGTGCAACCCCAAATTCGTGAGGTTTTGGTTTGAAATTGTGATAAAGATGTTAAAATCGTATCGTAACGACATTGGAACGATATTTTATGTGTAATTACTCGATCGATTTCCTCGAAGAAAGGAGAACCCCCAAGCTCGTAACCAGCACCAAGGAAAATGAATATTCACTTGATTTTTAACTCTCTTATAAGAAGTTTGATTTTATGCATAATAATACCGGTCATTAATAATCATGAGTACTAATTAATATAATGGCGAGTATTAGCTTCATTATTGCAGAAACAAGTTTTATAAAATTTTAATTGGAGGAAGGGTCGGAAGCACAGGGCCGCCGAACTCGATGAAAATAAAGGGTTTTTTCGCACAAGTGTATTAAACAGGGACGGAAACAATAACCATAACAAAAAAAAAAAATCAAAATCTTCTCCATCAAAAATCCAAATTAGGGCTCACAATTAATTCGCGACATGTCTATCGAAATCCACTTGTTTAGCGTAGGTCTGGAACTGCGAAAGTAAGGGGTGGAGGGTAGGGGCAGGAGGAAGATAGCCGGAGCAGGGGTAGATGCATGAATATACATGGCCTCGCCGCCAACCCTTACTCTACACCGAGCTCTGCTTACATTATTGTATATCTAATTCCGGAAGTGGTTCTCAAAACACCGTTGAACATCTTTGAGGAAAATTATCCCTCGATACTGTTAACCCTTTACGATAATTGAGAACCACTGTCACCTTCCGACATTATGCAAGCAGACTACATATTATATATTCGGCCCAGGATTCAATTAAGTTTGGTTAGACCATCCGCGTTACCAACTACTCCTCGAGTGACCAATCCCAACCGTACCACACTGCACCAACCCTCGCATTTCTTACAAACGTCTTTCCGCTCCACATGCTAAAACGAACGCCTTCTGATTGACTGTGACGTCAGAATTCACTACGTCATAGGGAAAAAAACTAGGACACAGGGTTTCCACAGATGAAGCTAGATATCGAGCTTTTCGAATATAATGAGTTTTGGACATATCAAGAGTTTCAAGATTTTTCAGAGCTTTACCGGACTCTTTTTTCGAGCCTGACGAAGCTTTTCTCAGCCTTCCGAGCTTGTTCCGGAGTTTGACGAAGCTTTTTCGGCGTTCCGAGCCTTTTGAAGCGGGTGAAGACCTTTTTTAAAAAGCTTTCACATGCCATTTCGAGCTTTTTGGAGCTTGAGCGAATTTTCTTTCGAGCTTGTCGAAGCTTTTTCGGTGTTTCGAGCTTTTCGGAGCGGGCGCATAGATTTTTTAAAGCTTTTTCTAGCTTTTTCAAGTCTTCGTCGGAGCTTCTGCAGAGCTTGCAAATATCTGATTTGACTGTTGAAAAAGCTTCAATAATTGTTTCTGAGTCATTTGTAACCTGAATTAGTGTATGAAGACGAAAGAATTGTGTCAACAACCCAATTATTGTATCGAAACGTTAGAAATGAATGAGAATAAAAAGTAGTGTGAAGTTTAAAGCATATCGTTGAGTATCGGTTCGTATCGTGCTATCGGCAAGTAACAATTCTAAATAGCGTATCTTTCCATGCGACTGAATGGGTAATTAGTGGAACTATGTGCGGTAGGGAGCTTGAGTTTGATAAGGGGCTGAGGGGTTTGAGTGTAAAGGAGGATAAAAAAAATGGAAAATCGTACATATACGCGTACGATCGTTGATGAGAGTGTATAAAATGACTGAGTAATGGCAGAAAATTACTCGCTTCGAGCTTACAGCGCGGGGATTGACACTTAATTCAATTCAATTGGGATACAGTTCAATAATTCGATTAATTAAAAAATATTTTTCTGCAGCATCCGTTTCCCTGCGTATAGCTACAGGCAAAAAAAACCTGGGCGCCTACTATTTCGAACGATTTCATTGATATTTCAAAGTTTAAAAGCTACACGTCGTCGGGTGGGTGATCCGGTTGAGAATCACCCGTGAGTGCAGTTGTTGATGGGGAATTAGCTGATAGCTGAAACGTAGCACTCGATGTTCCTGGAGCACAGACTGTGATTACTTGATTATGAGTTTCGAGTGAGCGGTGTTTCTGGAATCGCAAATTGGAACAGACTAGATTAATGCCGGTAGAGAATTCTTTTTTCCTTCGTCTCTACATCCCTTCTGAAAATGTTGAACCTCCCCCTCATTCGCTGAAAGCTCTCCTCTTTGCCGCTAATTACATCAAACGATACGCATCAAGGCTTGATTAACTGACCCCTGCAGTTTGATAAATAATCGTATGAGATAGCCTATCGAGTAACGAAGTCGAGTCGCTATCTGTAGGACTTGAATTGATATGGTGCAGGGTCTGTAAAAATGATGGTACATGAATAAATATCGGTATTGAATATTCCGTTTCTTACGTAGACCGTTGGAGACAAAAGACAACTCGGGGTTCATCTCTCTCTCTCACTTTATACAGCGACTCATTGAGGATATTATAATTTTACCGAATAATAACGATAATAATAATGCGTTAATTAAAGCCGCTGATTTATGCCTTTCATATTATAATTGCTCCCCGAACTCGACTCCGACTCGAACATCGGGCGAGGTAACTCTGGGAGAGCCCGAGCGACCATCTTCAACCCGCGAAAAGATAACGCGAATAAATTAATTTCTATTAAAAGACAAACAATAATTACGATATCGCGTTGGGTAAAGATTTTGCCTCCCGGCACCTAATGCACCGGGATTTTTACGCAGGTTAAGAATCGCGAGCAGAGGTTCCGCTTCACTCGCTCTACATACCCGTATAGTGTAAGAAGCTGTTAATCTTCGGTAATAAACTGAATTTTCATTATAATACAGAGCATGAATATGCAGTGGCGATGATGGTGTTAATATCCCGGCATGCATCTTCCTGTGCTTTACACTCTGGTGAGCCTTCCTTACACTCTCCTCCTTCTTCCATGAATTCGAACTACTTTCTCTGGATTTTCCAACCACCCTCCGAGCTTGCCACTCATCCACTAGACTGAGCTTTCGAAAGTTATGCTGTACAAAAACTTTGTGCAGGATTTATGTAAGTATTTATATCGCAAACAGGTCAATGTTACTCGTGGGCTCCTTTTTTGTGTCTCATTCAGATCGACGGCCGCTAAAAGACGGGGTAAAAGACTTATCTCGTATGCTTATACACAGGACTTAAGTCTTTTACCCCGAGCCATTTTCAGATAGGTTTTTTCCAAGTGGAAACGAAAACATAAGACAATATTAATAGCGGATATTCCTTCTGAAACGTGAACGGAAATTCGTGTAACGCGGCTTACTCGAAAGTCAAACAAAGTGCGAACAAAGTTATGCTTAATTTTGGCTATATAACCCCGAATAAATTACTTGTAAGTCCGCGTTTATGTACCGTAAATAAGTAAATAATTCATTCTCTAACTCGGTTGGCAGGCGTAAAGAGGAGAGGAGTGGTAGGGGTGAGTTTGAGAAATCTGCATAATATCGGTAATGCTCAAAATGCGAGTCGCGTAGCTCGCCTTGCTTACCTCATTCCACTCTCTCAACGCCCACGTCAACTAAAACTTAATTATAATTAATTAATGCGACTGCTAACTCACTCGGACGTACAACTATTGACTGTATAAACTTATTCAAATCAGAATTATTCCATTCCATTCGAAAAAAAAAAAAAAAATCATCGCCACCTCTTCCAACCCTCAGAATCCAAACCCTCAACCTCACATTTTCAAAAAACAAAAGCTTCAAAATTCTGCTCAAACTTCACCCCAAAAGAAAAACGATCTCAAATGAAATCAAAGTGGGATATACAAAAATCCGCAATCATGGACATAATTTTCTCAGCTCCCTGCTACCCGGCACTAAGTCTATGGGCTCTATACAGTGCGTAATTAGAAACCTTTGTGCAAAATGAATACTGTTAATTAACGTTGCTAAGAAGACATTATACCTAACGTAGTTCGAACAAAATAATAACCTTCCCAACGAACCGTATTTATGCGACAGGCTCTGCTAATGTCACCAAATCAACGATGAGTGACGATCCTTGACCTTTTTCAACCCCCGATCCCTCCTCGAGTATTTTCGAGCTTTTATTTACAGATTTTCCCCGAACTTTTTCGAGCTTTACTCTTTATTATTGAGAGCTTTTTTTGTTGGAACTTTCGTCGAGTTTCCATCGAGCTTCTTTTCAGAGTTTTCGACGGGAAATGTTCGATTGAATGTGATTAAAAAAAAAAAGACCCGGATGTTGATTGGATTCAGGGTGTGAGGGAAGATCGTTTAATGTATGTCTCGTATTCCTGTACCGTAATGTAGCTGCAGAATGTAAGCAGCGGGAGAAGGAATAATAGCGAAGCAAGGCCTACGAACATTCATTTATCTTAGTTTATTGCCAACTGCGAGGAAACAAACACCGCTGGAATACGCAACGACGCACCATTAACCCCTCGGTCGTGTTGCCAACCTGAGCTTAACTGTGTCCATCTCACTTTACCCCCTACCAGACTCGGTGTGTGTGTGAGAGAGAGAGAAAGCAAGGATAAAGATAAAGGGGTTGATAACCGAGGTTGAGAGAGAGAGACAGAGGGAGGAAAGGGACAGGAAAGGGGTGAACAGTCGACGCTGTCCTGTTCTACGGTCGGGATTGAATGGGCTTGGAGAAGGGTGGCAGAACGAGACGTTTATCGAGTAAAACTGCGTGTTAATTCCTCGGGTAAAATCGATATCTAGTAACACTCGACAACTCTGACTGAAACCCACCCCTCCTACCGTACATGTATTTTCTAATCTCAGAGGATTCACGGATTCGGAATCAATTCGCATTCTTTACTATTTTGTATAATTTCTCCCCAAGGGGGGGGGGGGAATTCATCCCTTATGGTATTTGCGCAAAAGTTGAACAAACCGACGGCCGCTATTAATATTGTCTTATGTTTTCGTTTCCATTTGGAAAAGACCTATCTGAAAATGGCTCGAAGTAAAAGACTTAAGTCCTGTGTATAAGCATAGGAGATAAGTCTTTTACCCCGAGCCATTTTCAGATAGGTCTTTTCATGTAAATTGATAGGAAAAAAATGTGATTCCAATCATTGAAATACGTCAAAAATACAGGAAATGGACTAATTATGGAAACTAATTGTATCGAGATCCATCGGATAATGTAAATGAACAAATATATTCGCAATGAACGGATAGATATATTTAAAAAAAAAAAAACGTGGACTTATAGACCGTGGAGAATTATAATGTGTGCATTGGAAATACAAAATATAGTGAGATTTTACAGTGTGATTCACATAAAGCATCGAAAATAATTGAATACAACAGAAGAAAAAAAAAACAAAAAAGTAGAAAATATGAAAGAGGAAATAAAAATATGAAAAAGCTCGCATCCGAAGCGCAGGAGCGAGGGAGGGTTTGCGATAATAAAAAAAGCCCACGCCTAAACGTATTATTTCTACCCCATACTGTCCAACCCCCGTGACCAAGCGAGACCGGACCATCTATAGTACCTACCAGTACCGTTTCGCAAACCCTGTTATAATACCATACACTATAATTTATAACCATGCTTTTTATTCGAGTGCATCAACTGATTGCACATCGCACATAGCTCTATTGCGCCCGTTTCATCATTAATTAGAGAATTTATTGTTTGATTTTATTATTTGATTTTTTTTTTATTCATTTACTTTTTTCATACCCATAGGGTTCGATGCAACTCGACGATCTCCAATTAACAAAATAATTCGATATAAAAAATTTGTGTGTTTGGTTAAATAGAAATTGGAGTCCCTGCTGAGCTTTTTCATATTCCTTCAAATTAACGTTCACTTGATTTGATCATCAATTGAACCCGTTTTTGATAGGTTGAAAAATGTCAAACTTTTTCTTCATTGTTTTTTGCCGATGAATTATTGAACGATTTATTACCGTGCTCGGTGGTATATATGATAACTATCCGCCTTTTTGATAATGAGAACAAAAAAAAAAATATGAAAATTATAAACAAAAGATTCCACGGATGGAGAGATTTTTCGAGGGTCAGCGAGGCAAACGGAGGTAGCAAAAAAGCTTTTGAAGCCGTGTTTCGTCGTTGGACGTGAAACGGCAGCGGCGTTGGCTGTCGTCGACGCCAAAACCTCAGGCCACGGTACCGGGTCTCTATATTTAAAAAATCAGTGTATTCGGTTGGAAAACCGGCTACAAAGAGCGGGGTTACATCGAGTCTATTGAAATCCGCATCTGCCCCGGATAAAAAGCCAATCCTCCTCTAACGATTTCATTTTATTTTAGTATTCACATTTTCTGGACCCGACCCCCTGGCTGGCTCAGGTTGAGCGTGAGCTTTTTCACCTCAGTCACCCGCCTGGTTCGTTTGCTTCCCGATACGCGAATTCGGGATACTGTGACGTTCGTTGCATCGAATCATTCTTTTTTCGTACCTCATGAAAGCTCGCCGGCAGAAAAATTGATTATCGAATAACGAAATCCCGGTTTTGAATGCAAGCCGGAACGGGGAAAAAAAATCAGAGTCGAGCTTGCACGTTCTAGAATCCCGTTAGTTGTCATGGAGATGCGAAAAATGGAGTAAACGAAAAGTGGTGAAATATTATCGTAACACGATACGCGAATACGCAATTGAATGAAAATGAAAATATAAAAAAAGCTGTCACAATGACAAAAGCTTCTATGACGCCGGTGAGGGTCACACGTGTCCACGTCCGTCCATGTATACAACAGACCGAATGAGGGAGGGACATTTTATAGTAGAGGTTCGTTATTTTTAATTAAACGAAACAATAATACGCTTATTAGTTGATTAATTAAACATGACACAGAACGCATAATCCACCCCAATTCCCCCCCTTTTACATCCCGCTTTGAAAATTTATAATCTTTTTATCGAAAGCTCGATTCCATTTTGATTCATTCCGAAAAATTGTCCATTTGCTAGAACGACACCCCGATTCCGGAATGGGTTGCGCTTCGGTGTTAAACTGAACTGAGCTTTTGAAATATCACGATGCAACCGATCCTGGTGGTTTTCATGATCCGGCGATTCCGGGGGTCAAGGAAGGTCAGACTTAAGGTCAACCGATTGAAAGAGAATCGAGACTATCGACCAAGTCGTTAACTAATTAGCGAATTGAGGCCGTACATTAGAGAAGTTCAAGAGTATCAAACGACGTATCGCCCTCTGTACGGGTGTGGATTCGATTTTCACTATACAGGCTTCGGTTTAATTGACGTGGAAGAATTCACCCGTTGCATTATCGATGACAGACATTCTCGATATCCATAATTCTAATTACGCCCCGGACCCCCGGCACCGTCATAATAACGCGAAGGCCGGACTCTGCAAATGGAATGACAACGTTCATTTGCAAATGCCTGAAAATGCATTATTTTCATTGGGTTTGTTATAGTAACGGATATATAAAGTTTTCAGCGTTCCGCCATTCCACGGTACCTCCACCAACCCTGATGCTTCTACGTATGCTGTAGGAACCCGTTGTTCAACTGGGAATAGAGTGCCGGATACAAATTTGTCCACCCCTTCCGACCAGATGATGAACCAAACGCAATCATATTTTTCCACGAGTTTTCAAGTATCCTCAATTCGTCATTTTTTCTCTTGCTCAAATTCATTCTGCAAGCTCAGGGTGAAAATTATTTTTTGATCGATGAACGCGACCCCCTATCGATTCATAGTTTTATCACGTTCGTATAAAACGGGAGATTAATCGACGAAAGTATCTAACGATTGTAAAATGTGGGGAAAGGTGTAGGATACAATGCGAGTGGAATTTCGGGGATATTAAGCGGGGTGTGTTCCGGGAAGAGCTACACAATGCGTTCGACTGACAGCATCCTGACTTTTACAACGTGAGAGATATTTGTACAATCCACTTTTTTTTTGTCTTCTACCCCTGACGTTACCACGCTACACCTACCAACCCATCGGCCATATACTAGCCTTATAATTGCGGGGGCGTTGAGTTCCCTGAAATAATTTGCATATCGCGATCAAACAGTTTGCGGGAAAAGGGATGACGGCTCTAGACCGACGAAGACTGCGATTGACGTGGAAACCGAATCATCCCCATTTTTGTAGCACTCGCCACTTGTTCTCTAGTCTTCTAGTTCGAACCGTGAAAGGCACGACGAGGAAAGAACCCAAAGACACGATTAGAGACGGCACATCGCGTAAAAACGGAGTATGGACATTCCTAGAACAGTAATCTTATTAAATTTACATATTAATCAAGGGATTTTAATTATCCCCCTCGAAAGAGTAAGAGAGAGAGTGAGAGACTGAAATGTACAAGAGAGAAGAGAAACAGAAAGAGAAGAGAATAGGTGATGGTGGGAGGTGGGTGAAGGGACAGAACTTTACCCTTGCGCGGTGGCGGCGTCGGTAGCGTCGGTAGCGCCGGTAGTGGGTGGTGGCGGAGACCGAGCGCGCTCTCGTAATTTACATTAATCCAATAATTGCATGGAGGTTTCCTAATTAGAAATTCAAATGAGGTGGTGGCAGGCAGGCAGGCAGGCAGGCAGGCAGGCAGGCAAGCAAGCAGGCGGACCAGCCAGCGAGCAAGCAAGCAACCAGGGCTACCAACTCCACAGTAGCACCGCACCGCACCGCACCGCACCACCGCCAACAAAGTCCGCGGTGCCTAGTACCTACCCGACTAGAACTCGTAGGACATGGAACTAGCCGACCCAAACCGATCCGTCTGGACGCTTTACCCGAAACCAAACTCAAAGTACTTCGTGCTACGGAATTTATAATGCCCTAGGTGTATAGACAGCCTCGTCTACTCGGCTTATGCGAATTCTAAACTAAAAAATTCACTCACATAGAGCCAATTTCGGAGTGACCTCAACCATTCACAGTCACACTGGGTGAAATCAACCCGTCGTTTGACTCTGGGCGTAAATCTGGCTTCTAACGTCACTTCCGTCGTCATTTACTTTTAGTTTGAAGCATCCCCACATTCTACTTGAGCGCTCAATGTTACTTTTTTGTTTACTGAAAGCAGCACATCTCAGGAGTATCGCGTCCAAATTTGAGTTGCAAATATGAAAAATCGACAGAATTATGATTCCCTCTTGCGTTTTTTCCTCTTCATACATTTTTTTTAAGCTAGTCACAATTTTGTTATCCAATCATCAATTTTTCCTACATGACCCAGAAGGTTCGAAGCATGTTCTGTAATTTTTTTAAATACTTCGGAGCGGTAGTTTGCTCACAATCGTTCTTGGAATCCAGTTCTCAGGTAGTGTGACTGTGATGGGTTAAAAAGACTTTTCACAGCACTTGTCATGCGCAGTGCGAACTGCGCATTCTGGAACCACGTAAAAAACACTCTCTACAGCTTTTAGTCTCTCAAGACTTTTCATGCTTTTGAGGGAAAAAATAGTGTTTTGTACGTTTTCGGCTTTTGCCGATCAAGAAAAAAAAAACCTGGACAGAAGACAGTTTACGCGAATGCCAGATCAAGAGACTCGGTAGAGTCTCGCGCCAAGTACATTAAAAAAAAATTTTTTAAACGCCGCGCGTAGACTCACCGAGTCTATTTACCCGAACGGGAGCTATTCGCGGTGGTGGGGGTAATCAGAATCTCTGTTTTCTTCCATTTAGCGACCTCCATGGGTCTGGAGAATTATTATATTAGGTTGTCGGTACGAAAAGCTTTCATTTGAGCCCTATTTCGATTGAATCCGTGCACGTAAAGATAAGATGTGAGTAATTGAAAGATCTGACAGGTCCGTTTCACTCGATCCTTTTTCGTCGTCGTCGTCTCCTCCGGACTTTGCCACGGCCTATGAGTATAAAAATCAGAGAAGAGCGGCGGTATCTAGTAGATAGACTACGCAGAGAGCAGACGAGAAGAGAGAGTACCCTCAGTCAGTGGCTAGGTGGCGCCGTTGTCGAGATTGAATTCGGCAAATTTTTCCGCCTCTTTCTTTTATTATCCGATTGATGAGTCTTGCGCGAAGTATTTTCATTCATATATATCGACCACTCGATAGTCGGGACTCGGGACAACAGCGATCCGAGTACCTGGCATTGGCCGCCGGAATCACGAGTTAGATCGAATCGAGAATGTAGACAAGCCGCCATCTTTAAATGTAACAGATCGAGAATCGATTGACCGAAACTGCTAGCTATAGCGTGTTCGCGTCGGCTGCTTCGGTTTGACATTTCATTCCACTCGTTATCACTACGTGATATTGAGATACATGATGTGATGTGAGAGTCATTACCGACAAAGTGAAACAAGATGGGCTTTGAGTTTATGTATTCAGCTCGACATCGTATGGAAATCGCGAGCCTGTTTCATGGAAAAATCAAGTTATGAGGTTATCAGAGTCAATCAATTAGATCAATCACAAAGCCTTGGGTATATTGGTCTTTTGGGTAAGTGGTAAGTTTATACATTGATTATGTTCATGATCCAGGTGCTAAATATCAAGAGACTTTGTAGAGTATCGAGGCAAGTACATTACGAACAAAAAAAATTGTGTGAGTTCTGGAGGGACTATTTCGTGGACGAGCTATTGATATATCGACGCATCCTGAGAAAGCAGATGAATCTCAGCGGGAAGTCTAGAGCAGACGAGTTGAAATATGCTTTGAGACAAGTATATAGGTCCGTAACACTTCATACAGAGTTTTCTGAGTTACGTGTGAGTTCTGGACTGTCCGCCGAATACGTCCATCCATTCTGACCTTGACGATATGATCAATTGTTTGATCGCTTTGATTATAGTTATCGCACGCCTACTTATAGCTCTATGGAAGAAATGTGTACGTTGCGGTATACTCAGGGAGTTTGCTTCGATGACTCAGCTTTTAATTTTCACATCACGGCATACTTATTAGACTACTGGAGTTACGCGACTTGAAATCATCGGGTTCTAACTTCTAAGAATACCTTGGTGGACCGGATGGAACAGACGAATCTTGCCATGCAATTTATAACAGAAGCACTATCCCGGAAGACTTTATTGAGTGAATACCAATGATTATTTATACACTGATTTTCAGACTTTCTTACTGTGAACATTTTTTAAGATTTAATTTGTAATGAGCAGTGACTATAACCCTACCTGTAAGTAACTCCGCTGTGGCCGCTCCCAAGCCCGGATGAGAAGGGAGGAGGGCCGCGCACAGGGTTCCACGTTGCGAATATTTACTATGAATGATTTTGACGCTTCAATTTATGCAACCCAATAAGGGTTAATATTTCACGTGTGCTCCTAAGCAAGAGTCAGAGTTACAGAAATCAACTTTTATTAACAGAAAATTCAAGATTTTTCACCGTCTATCCAATGGGATATACTCAATAGAAATAATCGGTCAGAAAAATACTGACAACCGAGCGAGCATAGCGAGTGAGGATCTACGAAGACCCCATCGAGCAAGCACAGCGAGCTAGCGCAGTTAGCAGGAAGTAAAAAAAATATACAAAAAGTAGTGATATCCCCCAAAAAGCACCTCTGGTGCAAAAACCTTTCGCCAAGTACATTAATGTGGTCCACCCACAAAATTTACCAACCAAATTCTTTCACACAAAATCTGTCTTTAAAAATACCCACCAACAAAATTCGTCTTCCACAAAAAGTCTTCTTCCAAAAATTCGTTTTCAACAAAAGTCGTCCTTCAAAAAAATCTCTGTAAAAGGATTGATATCAAATACAAGTACCAAGTACAAAAAAAAAAAGAAAAATCAAACCATATAACGTTGTGCTCGTTCGCTCGCTACGCTCGCTCACTCGATTGGGTTTTCATAATTTGTGAGGAGAAAAATTGGGAGCATGAGTTTCGAGAAGAGAAAATTTTCGAAAGAAAAAATTGAGGGAGTGGTACTTGGCGGGCCTTCATAGCGAGATAAAAAAATGTGACTTGTAGACCTCAGTGGTCACTCTTCCACTCACTCACACCTGGCCCGCAAGTACCACTCCCTCAATTTTTTCTTTCGAAAATTTTCTCTTCTCGAAACTCATGCTCCCAATTTTTCTCCTCACAAATTATGAAAACCCAATCGAGTGAGCGAGCGTAGCGAGCGAACGAGCACAACGGTATATGGTTTGATTTTTCTTTTTTTTTTCGTACTTGGTACTTGTATTTGATATCAATCCTTTTACAGAGATTTTTTTGAATTAAATTATACCGTCATAATTCCAAAGCCTTGCACAAGGGTTGCGTTTTAAAGTTTTCGCGGGAAACTTTTTTTTTGGCTTTTGTTTTGTTTTCCGCAAAGCGTTGTTCTAGGTCACGCAACGTATCGCGTAATAGCAATTCCGTGACGATATGACGTTGTCCATTGGTGTGTCTCGGCGCGTGCAGACCTTTTGTCGTCCCCTGAGGGATCCCTCGACAACCCCTAACACGATCGTAATACCGTCGCATCCCCTATCCCCCCGTCCTTGTTGCTCGAAACCCCCTACCCCTACCATCGTACCCGTGGTCACACACATACTACGAATCGCAGAGACTGCCTGCCTCGGTTTTCACGCGTGTCCTGCATCGCGGGATCACACCTTGGCTTAGCTGTTGCGCGATAGCGCGGGACCGATTAGCGTCGGTGTTGAGCAAAGGACACGCGATGAAATAAAACCTCCCCGAGGGACCCCGGAGCGTTTGACCTGTCGCGGTAAAGAAGGAAGGTGACGAGGTGCATAACGACACAATTGAGTGTGTTTAATTGGTCGCGCGATATGCTTTCACCGACCTGGACAGTCATCGAGGTAGTTTGAATACGACTGAAATCCGTGTGGCTGTGTTTAACCAGCGCGGCACACGGCGAGGTTTCAAACCGAAGAAGGGGGTTCCCGGAGCAACGTAGGAAATCTGCATAATATAACCAACTATTGTTCAAATAGACGTTCCTCCGCAGATTCAATTACCATTGTGATACAATTATTGTTGGAAATTTCATCAATTCGGGTACCCACCACCCTACCGGTGGAGAATACTGGGTCTTACATATGCATAAGATCGTCAAACACCGGCTAGATTTTACATCAATAACCCAACCGATCACGTATCTACCCAGTTTCGCTCGTTTCATTCGAGATTATCGTCCACACTGTCCAGTGGCTGGCTGAAAACATTCGAATCCTTCCGGTTGTCTAGATGAGACGGATAAAGGGCCCCACGTTGGGCGCCAAACGAAACAATCGATAACTCTGACAGTTGTGAATATTTTTTGCTGAAAATTGGCGTGTATGCTCGACGAACGAAAACACACACGGGAAAAAATCGACAGTCACGTGTGACCGATATTCCCTGCAGTTTGACCGCCTCAGCTACTGACTTTGTAGAATATCGGCGGTTGATAGTCACTGGTTGCGTGCAAGGATCCATATAATTTCTAATTCCGCAATCAGCAGTAGCCAGGATAGTTGTAGGTTGATCCTGGCTGGCTAATTCGAAGCCAGAACCCTAGACCTGTGTGGGTGCTGCGGTATTTACCGCGGACAACTCTCAATAATGGTAATAATCACGGATCGTAAAAGTAGTGTGCCTGCGGTTTAATGTATGCCCAAAAAACATGAAAGGTTATCAGAACCGTAGAGCTTCATGACCCGAACTACCCTCCCTAACGAAATTAGGAGTTGCGTGGCGGTGAAGAAGAAATGAAAATAGAAAAAAAAATAAGAATTGTGATCACGTTGCGATATTTCATTTGTTTTGCAGAGTTTAATCCCACCTTATCACGGAATCCTGTCGAATAGAATGGCCTAAGCGTCGAGGCAACTTAGTTGAAATTAGATAGAGAGACTGCTGCCGCCATAGCCAGTCGAACGAACGATTTTACCTCCCCTCCCCATCCCATCGAAGATAATCGATCTAATAATTATCCTGATTTACTAATGCTGGGAAAATCACCCCCTGCTAGGTTCACCAACACAGTTCAGCCTCCAGAGTAGGTTACGCGTTTATACACCGTTTACAGGTGTTGGAGAAACTGGGTGAACGATAGAAGAGGGAAGAGGGAAGGGCGTGTGGTAATTATATCAGCAACTAATGGATATAGTTAATTGCTAATTATGAGGCCTGCCGAATGATCGATAGTACATTGCCTCGCGATCGTCCGTTCGAACCTACGGGATTACCAAGAGTGTGATTCTGCGCCCCCTCCCCCCCATCCACACTTGGATTAGCGCTTAGTAATTAGAAATTATCATTATCGTCGTTATTATTACTATTGAACAGCAAAAATTGTATTCGATGATTTCTTCACGCTGTTTCGTCATTAAGAGTGTTCAACGTGTATCGAGGCTATCGTAAAAACTGTAATATTCACAAAAAGTTAATGATGTCGAGTACAGTGTATAAGCTGTTTATTGCACTATCACAAAAACCGCGTGAAGTTGGAATTAAAAGCGTGTATAGATTGGGCAAACCTTTTTTTCCCCTCTTCAATCATTGTGAAATCTATTCAATTGTGTTTCTTATGATCAGGTCCCAATCTGTTTTCCGTGTAGAATAAATTGTCCTTTTTTAACAACGCTGACTTTCACTATATCAGCGATCATTCTTTTTTTCTTCGCTAATCACAAAGATTCTCGAATCCGGTTATCATCGACAGAATTGAGCTCTGCATGTCGACGATCGTTTAATCGTTTCGAGTTTGCTCTTTGCGTCTCACTTTCCCTCCCTAAACGTAACGTCACCCCTGTACGGGGGTTTGAAATTCCATCGAAAACCACAAGGAATTTCCAGTCCCTTGCGGATGAGTCGAGTAATAGCTAGTATCGTTATTTCATCGTTATCACGATCGACACTATTTTCGCCAATTACAACCTCACCTCTCTGAATCTTGTTTAGTCATTTGATTCAAACTAACTACGCGACGTGTCGTCGACACAATGTAAACTAGACGGATATCAAGCAAAGTCAATTGCCTGAGTAGCTTGTAAGACATCAAAGAAGGGTTGTTCGCGTTTTGAGGGGATGGGGGTTTATTAGATCGCCGTTAACCCCGTGTAACCTGACTAACTACACGTAGGTCTTGGAACCTCGAGTAAAATTCTGGGAAAGTGTAGCCGTGAACTATAGCCTCTCCTAGCTCGCCGAGTCTTTGCAAGGCTTCTCTCTTCTCTCTTCTCTCTTCTCTCTTCGCTTTTTCATCTACGGTTATATTAACTGGAAAATGAGAGTAGGTACGAGAGCGAGAGAGAAGACTAGAGGGGTAGTGGGTCGCGGGGGGTTTCGGCCAAAAATCAAAGAGATGGAAATTAAGCCACCCCACCCGCGCGCCAGGGACTCTCGACTGAGATTAGCTAACGCGATTTTAGTCTGAGAAGGTTGAGCGAAGGGTTAAAGTCTCAACTCGCTAGAGGTGTTACGTAATTAATATCAAGCTGCTATGACGAAATATTATTCAGTCAAAAACAAATTCTATCACCTGGATTTCTTTGACTTTCTCATTTCAACATCACAAACTCCACATTCTTCCACTTCTTTTCTTTTCTTTTTTTTTTGCACATTGTGGGATTCTGTTTCATTTTTCTGATAAGCAAACATCACGATTATTTTATCACTTGAATACAGTTTATTGGTGATTAAAAGTTCAAATCTGTATCTTTTTCGCGCCATGCTGTGACGTCACTATCCATTACATCAAGCCCGCCATCTAGCTTGATTTTTGGAAACTCACTTTTGACTAGAAACTTTGTATTTCCTACTCCTTTCAATTCTTATAGCGAACGAGTTGCGTTAGGTTATTCAAATATGGCGCTCAAATTGTGAATTCTGACGTCACAGCGAACCAAATTTTATATAATCATTATATCAACCAACTACAAAGTGGATCTGATGAGGAATAGGAAAAATTTAGCGAAGCTTGTATGCAACGACTGCAATAGTATATAAATGATATTGTGGGTGGTGTGTTTGTTAGTTTGACGCGATATAGATACGCGACCGACACTGTGGGTAACATTATAATATCATTAGAATAGCCTAGAATTACGTTCATTAATGCAGAGAAGCATCTGCTAATGACCCTTTTTGCTCATGTGATGTAGATTACGTAAGCTCTCTCCAAGGACTTATAAAGCGAGAAAAATTGAGTTGTAGCGGATAATAAAGGCAGGTTTCTTGGAATAACTTATTACTCGTTTAAAAACTAGTATATCATAATATGTATATACCTATATATATATACACATATTCCACGAACTAACTTATAATAATGAGTTCAAGTATCCAAGTGCATCGCAATGATACGTAGTGTGCTCACAATTAAAGTAACTATACGACTGTCTATATATCATCAGTTTCATTCGATTCAAAGAGGTTTCTCTGAATAGTTTTACCAGTCGTCGTCAACAACGTCACTGGATCCCAAGTATATAATTATGTACCCTGCACTCAATGTAACATTGATACTGATGTGATAATGGTTTTCACTGCGAAGTGTGTCTACCTGAAACTCGTATGGTGGTACGAAAATGAATAGAAAGCTATATAATAATCTCACGTTTTGTTTTATCAGTCAATCGATTCGTTTATCAATTTTATAATGATCATTATTGTTGTTATTCGTTCACAAAACAAGTCGACGAATACCAGTTCTGCTCGATTTCTTCTTACGCGACTCACGGAAACTTTTTACGTTACGTATATAGTGTTACTATACACAGTGTAGTACCAGCCACGCAGTTCCGTGACTCGATTATTACTTCTATTACGTAATCGCGTAATTGCGTCACACTTGGTTCGAATTCAGTTCACATTATAGAATTCGGTGCCACTCGAAAATATCAATGATACAAATTATTGACTTTCAGAATGTCGTCTTTGAGGATCTTATCAACGTCATTCCTGAGGACGTGGATGTAATTTGGAAGTTTCGCTAATTAGGAGCTAATGTTCGCGAAGGTGGAAAATTAATTAACCAATTCATTTGATGTTTCGGTTATATTCCGTCATAAAATGATACAAAATATGCGTAGGGTTATATTACATAGCGTCTATTATATAAAATTATATGTTTCATCAGGGAGAAAGATATCGACATCGTTTTTGTTCACGTTTCAATTGATGCAATTAGCAGTACATAGGTTTGACCAAATTTATCTATACGTACGTATTTACTTGTTCTAGATTTACGTAAATACGTTATACGTATATTATAACAGTCAGTAGATATCCAACTGTTCTCAGTCGAATCACGATCTTAAACAATCGTCGCAAATTTTCCTTGTACTCTCTCTGTCTGTCTGTCTGGCTGTCTTTCTCTCTCTCTATGTACACGTATATAAACTACATAGCAAAATTATAATCCATAGTATATTTGAAAAGCTGCTTTACTCCGACGCAGAGACTATCCTGAAAGTAGATAATAACGGTAGAAATGATTCGCCGTGTAATTTAGATCCTTGCAAGAGATGCTTAACGAACCTCTCTTCCAGCTACTCATTTCCACTTACAATTAGACAGCTGATTATTAATTTATTACAGAATTGAAGATACTTTTTTTTGCCACTGTTTTAGAAGAAGTCGATCGAAACAATTTCTTCCGATTTCCAGTGATTTCGAATAGTTACAGTTGATTTCGAGTGATTTCAGCCGATTCCCAGTTATTCCAATCCAGAGTTCTCATCTGACCTCATTAGTGAATAACTCCTACAATTTTGAATAATTTTGGATGAAATTTGGAGAACATGTTCATTTTGCCAACCCAATCAGTAAATCGTTTCGTGAGGCTCCGTTGTGTCTCTTGCCTTGGACTTGGCTAGGATTTTGTTCCAAACTCGAAACAGCATTCAGAAAAAAAAAAATCGATTTTTAAACCGTGGGTGAAAACGTGTCACGTAGATTTCTGCCCGTATAAAAACGCGTTGCTTTCTATTCATTCATTTTCACTGTGAGTCAGTCGATCAGTGGCAACACGGAATATCTATCCACTATTCCCTTGAGAGTTGAGAGCACTCATACTTTCCCTTTCGTTACTGCAGAAGCGCGAGTCGCGAACGGCGGGCATTACGCGAGATGGTGGGTATACATGTATATATGAATATCGCAAAACGCGTTATCGAGAGTATCGCGGGCTACGGGGATGTAACGTAGAGGATATAACCGCGTTTCATTAAATCATTTGAATTTATACTCTCGTATGGCTAGTCGTACCCGGCTATACTACTGTATCTGTCAGTTTTCATTACTGGCTCATTCGTCATGTACCCCGTACACCATCGGGCTTCCCTTATCACTTATCGATCAGAAACAACTGCGATAGGTACATAAATTCAAACTTTCCTACTGTAACATATGTACCCGTACCTATGATACATACGCGTAGCTTATCCACGCAGAAATTAAATTCCAAATGGGGAAAACTATCCGGGGCCCCTTCAGGAAATTTAAACTCTGTTCATAGAAGGGCCCCAGTGGGGCCCTGGATAGTTTTCCCCGATTGAAAGTCAATTTCTATTTGGGTGGTTCGGACCATAATCTTTGATCGTATCAATATTTGATTATATGCGTTCTCAATCCCTTTCGTGCACGTTGAAGGAAAATTAAGGATCTATTGGCTGTACATTCTCAACCACAAGCGTCACGAGTGACAAAAAAATCGACTTCAAAACCAAACTACTCAACCGATTTCGATGAAATTTATATGGGACCAATCTGAAAGTATACTCTTTCGAATAAAAAAAGAATTTTCCAAATCGGTTGATAAATGACGGAGTTATGAGGTAACAAACATAAAAAAAAATACAACCGAATTGAGAACCTCCTCTTTTTTTGAAGTAGGTTAAAAAGTGAATTTCGTCGACGATATTGAATACCTACTTTGAGATAAGATGAAAATCGGAAAAAAATCAACCACAATCAAGACGATGAGAGTATCAATTTTTAATAATATATAATAATGCCCAAAAGTTATCAAAAAATTGTTTAACAAATTTTCAGGGAACGTTTCATTGATTTTTCTGTATACAAAAAATTTCCAAATTTTGGAAAATGGAGAAAAAAATTGTGAATTTTGGATTTGTTTTGGTAAAAACGACGTAGATTACAATTCCCAAGTTTCCGGAACGTGGAACAAATAGTTTCGTAGATACAGTCTTTGAAAATTTTCGAAAACGGGAACTTAGAAAAAGTGGAAAATTCTGGAAAAAATTCACATGTATAAAAAAAAAATCAATGAATTCATTCCCATCAAGAAAATGAACGATCCCTGAAAATTTGTTAAAGAACGTTTTGTTTGAACAATTTTTTGATAACTCTTATCATCTTGATTATGGTTTTTTTTCTGATTGTTATCTTATCTCAAAGTATTCAATATTGTCGACGAAAGTCACTTCTGGTTGATAATGTGCAGCCAATACATCCTCAAAGTTTGCATCGTATCAACTTTGTAGCACTCGCCTTCGGCTCGTGTTGAAACGCAATTTACTATGATCCGTGATCGAGTATTGTTCATATATGTACATATATATAGACATATATTCTTACGTGATAAAATTTTTGCTTAAGGTAACTTGAATTGCCGGAGCGTGTCGCGATTTTACTCCACTTCCACTTATATTCCATACAGTAAGAAAATTTATCAGGACAAAATGTAAGCGCGTACACCATGCAAGGCTGCAGTTTTAATACCTACGGGAGTTCTTGGAACTCGGTCTTTTAGTTCCCGTTGTTAATTTAATGTTGAGAAAATGAGTTATGCGAATAGTTACCACCCGTGCGTTAATTAAAGCTCATTGTAATAAAGAGTGTTCTTTTACTTTATTTAATTTTCTTTTTTCAATTTTTTTTTTCTTTTTTTTTCTCCATTTCATACACTCCTTTTTTTTACATCTTTTTCTTCACCTCTTTTTTTCTTTACCTCATTCCACGCAGAACTCGCCCGCTTCTGGTCTCGCAAGTTGTCGGCGAGGATATTTTAATGTTTAATTATATGAGGTTTTATGAGTTTTATACTATCTCACAAAAGCGTAATACCGTATAATCAACCCCCCCCCCCCTGCCCACTACTATGTTAACTCTCCTTGCAGAAAATTTCTAACCGTTATAGTATTGTTATCTGCGACCGCTTCACCGACGTTAATTATCAACGTTAAATCCGCAACCGCCACAATTTCATCGAGACAGAGATTAATTATCAACGAAACCGAAGACATGATAAGCGGGAGACCCGGGTTCGATTCCCGGCCAAAGCAGGAAAATTTTTCTTCTTAAAAAATGTAATCTGATAATGATAACAGATAATCAGTTCACGTTGATTTCAAATCGGCAAATTGTCCCGCCCACGCGAGCTCGTATCCCCACGGTTTAAGTTTCGAGCGGTTGGTGCTTAGACTGTTTTCGTCCAGTGTGTTGTGTGTGAGGCACCCCAGACCCACCCCGAGCTCGGTTATAGCCTTGGCATTTGTGAGAACACACATTTAATTATGCTGTGCATTGTTAGCGGAGGAGGATACCGTGTTTAATTTACACACCGCGAGGCTGCTTAAATTAAAACAGGATAATAAAAGCTTTGCCTCAACGCTTCACGGTGACAATTCATTTTTCCTTCTTTTTTTCATTCTTTTTACTCACTGGTCAGAGCAGAGTAGCCTTTGTTTCCGGTGTGTTTAATCAAACTTCTCACGACTCTTAAGGGGACCAGTACACCGTTATTCAACAAATTCATCCAAAGTTCGATTACACGTCGATAAAATTGACTTTTTTTTCCAAATTAATTGTCGTAACGTTTCAGACAAACGGTTGATTCGATTATGTCTGTCGACGTCTCATTTTCTTCGGAGAGAAATTCTTCATCACACGAATGAGGGAATCTGAGAAAAAAAAATCCTGTGACAAGTTGTGATGAATTATCGACATTTAGCGACAATCTAGTCACTCTTTTGCTGATAACTTGGTCCAAAAAATTTTTCGTTTAATTTCCCTCATTTACACGATGAAGAATTTCTCTCCAAAGAAAATGAGACGTCAAAACACATAATCGGATCAATCGTTTTTTGAACAAGTCAATTTTTCGATCTGTATGGAGATTTTTTTTATGTACAGTGGGTTATGTACAATACCAAAGTCGAGAAATCTATTGTGCAAAGATTATATACTACAACAATTGCTATTTATGCACAATGAGGACGGTTACCCTCTCCCCCCCCCCTCCCCCTCGCCCCACGTTGCGATATAGGGGATGTAAATTTAAATTTATCCGAACTTTGTCTTGTAAGTTGTATAACTGGATGGGAATTGAAAAGCCATACATTTCTCTCATACAATTGACTCATCTCTGTATAACAGAAACTTTGTGAATGTACGTCATTAACGCAACTCGCGGGTACGAACGTGTGTCTGTTTCCACCTCGCGTTCTCCACCAGGACTCCTGGTGTCCCTGTATCCCTGTACTGTACCCCTAACGGAATCGAGTAGAGTCAGAGGGGGGGGGTCGCGGATTCGTTCGGTTTATTCGAAGGCGAAGAGACAAGAGACGGGCTAATCTGAATAATGAAATACAGTTAATCAAAGGATTAATGAGCGCCGAAGAAGCATAATGAATTATGAATAGCATTTATTATTCGAGAACCGAAGGTTCACAGAGAGCGAAATAATAATATATAAAAGCGATGGTGTCCCGGGCTGGGATGGTTGATGCCGTGTTTCTGGGGGTTAAGGGTGGAGGTTGAGGTGGGAGGGAGGGTGAAAATCGAGGAGGGCGCAGCTATACGTTTTCCCGACCGAGAGACGGGGCGCAAAACTTTGTCTCGCGTTTCTATTTGCATAAAATCGTCGTAGTCGGCGCCTCCGAAGATAATGAAATGAAACTAAACAAATAATGTAGATGCTAAACATTAATTACCCCCTCGAACCGGCGGGGAAGGGGAAACGGGCTCTTCTTCACCCCGCGTACCCGAAAGAACGGGGTTGACAGAATTAAAATGGGAATGGGGAACCCGGACGCGGGAACGATACGAAATAGGGAACGAGAATATTAAGAAATCGTTTAGGAAGTTTAAATCAGAGACACTACTCCGCAAGTTTAAGGAGAGCTGAACCTCCCTTAACTTTATAAACTCGTATTCTATACATCCCATTGTTTGATTGAGCAGAGATTACGAGACTTTGAAGTGAGGGATGAAATTTGAAACGATCGAAAAAGAGGCTGAAAGAATTTTTGATTTTCCTTTTTGTCTTCATTCAAAAATTCACCGTTTTGATGGAATTCAGGCAATAAATAATCAGCTTTAAAAAACAAGAGCCACAAATTTTCAGAGAGATAAAACTTTGACATTTCCAAAATTCGAAATCTAAAGACACTGGAATAATTTCTAGAATCTTGTCTTTAAGATTCTGAGAAATCATCCCCGGTGTAAATTAGTTTCTACCTTCTTATTTATCGCTAATTTTCGTTATCGCGACATTTTGAAATCGATTTTGAGAATGAAGAATGAAGAGAAAAGCAGCATCGACACTCTATGCAGGCATGAAATACTATCGGACTATGATATACAACGGGCAATAAATTGTCTTTTGATTTACAACAAGTGGAGGACGAGTATGTTGATCGGTTCTTGTTCACCGTTTTATGTAAAATTGTTAAACGTATCTGTGATATTCCTGTTGGAATCCACGCGAGTATGATAAACAGTATCCATTACATTTAGAGTCCGAGTCTTTATACGTTTAGCGTTGGATTGAAACGGAGCCCATCGGACATTGATGGACAAGCTCGGCTTATATGGTTGTCGATGGAAACCGGGGGACTCATGTTCAACAGTTTACATATTTATGTTATGACTATCCCGGCTTACTCGATTTAATTGACCGTATTGCCATAAACTTGGTAATATCACGTCTCGGGTCGTACGAGGAGACGAATATTCAGAATAAATTTCAATAAACATTGATTAGGGAAGAATGAATGCGTGGAAGATCGGCTACCTCGCGGACATCTTCAATGGTAATTTAGTCGAAACGCGACTGTTTCGGATACCTGTACCTCTCTCAATCGATATCGCTTATAACCGACGTTTAATCGACCCCGAGGACGTACCTACGTTCGTACATACGTACAACGTACAACGGTGAATTTGCAATGCCGTCCGCGTACTGTTACTCCGCAATAACACATCTGATGTCCAAAGTGCACTGACCGAGAGAATAAACGACACGCGAGAGTTTGACTATTTTATTTCTTTTTTTTTTTTTTTTGATAACTCGCAACGGTAACGAAAAATGATACACAAGCCGGCGCTTCGTGCTCCTCGGAATGATGTAGAACCTTATAAAGTAGACAAACTGGAACCATTTGTCTGGTTTCCTACGCTAAACTCGAGCGGCACTGGACACTGGTTTATTTCAGGGATAATCCAAACAAATGTACTCCGTAGCTCCGGAGTAAATAACATGCAAATACCGTAATGCCGGTTGACCGATGGCTGTCCCAAAGTCTTCGGACTCAATTTTGATCGGAGAAGGAAAAGACCGACGGAGTCAAGCCTTCCGGGGTTCTGAACCCTCGACGTTTCAAGTTACACGGTGATTGTACTAATGCAATAGATAAAAGAAAAAAATACTATTCTTTTTCAAATCTAGGCCCTTCCTAGGTTCCCTAAGAGCAAAATTATTTAAGAAAAGCCGGGCCTGTCACCCACCCCCTTCGATTTGGCTGATTTTTTGTGAGCATGTTACCTACCTGGAGAGTAGTCAAAAGCCAAAATATTATGTCCCGAAAAAATTTATTGGCCGAGTTACAGTTTTTTTTCACATTTTTGACTCGAATTTGGGTATTTTCGATTATGCAAAGGTTTTTTGGACTACGTGACTGAAAATCGGTTTCTTTATGTAAAATTGACCCAGGAACACGAATCTGGCCACAGATTTGACCTACGAGAAAAACCTACAATAATATTAGCCAAAAACACCCGAAATTGACCAAAAAAGTCCCAAATCTTGGGGAAATGGTCCAAAAAAAATGTTTTCGTCTTTCTGAGGCAGCAATCTTGTAGGAAAAGAGCCAAAGAATCCAATGACCACACCCCCAGATTTTTAGGACGAACCGTTCAAGAGATACGCGTTGTCAAAGTTGGAAAATCTTGATTTTTCTGCAAATAATGGACCTTTTTAAGGGTTCTTATTATTTTATTTCATGGAAAAGTACATTTAATTATTTTAACCAGAATCTGACGAATCTCATTTGATGAAAATAACCTATTGATACTCGATTTAGATAGTCGTGGTGGATGCCGCAAAATAGGCCTTTAGGTCGGACATTTGTCCAAAGAGGTCAAAAAACTCCATTACTGCCAGAAAAACAAGATTCTCCAACTTTGACAACGCGTATCTCTTGAACGGTTCGTCCTAGAAATCTGGGGGTGTGATCATTGGATTCGTTGGCTCTTTTCCTACAAGATTGCTGCCTCAGAAAGTCGAAAACATTTTTTTTTGGACCATTTCCCCAAGATTTGGGACTTTTTTGGTCAATTTCGGGTGTTTTTGGCTAATATTATTGTAGGTTTTTCTCGTAGGTCAAATCTGTGGCCAGATTCGTGTTCCTGGGTCAATTTTACATGAAGAAACCGATTTTCAGCCACGTAGTACAAAAAACCTTTGCATAATCGAAAATACCCAAATTCGAGTCAGAAATGTGAAAAAAAACTGTAACTCGGCCAATAAATTTTTTCGGGACATAATATGTTGGCTTTTGACTACTCTCTAGGTAGGTAACATGCTCACAAAAAATCAGCCAAATCGAAGGGGGTGGGTGACAGGCCCGGCTTTTCTTAAATAATTTTGCTCTAAGTCAAAAGAACGTCAGTCTCCCTGCAAATGATCGTCAAATCGCCCGAGTGTCGCCTCCAAGGGTCAAGGATTCAGAATTGTCAGGTTGGTAGACTGTAAACAGTTACAACTTGTTCAAGTAGTACAGTACCTATGTATGTATGTATGTATATATATCTATGGGAACGCCAGCGTCGGGCTTGTCTCGGATGAGTGAGCCTCCTTTAAGCTGAGTAAGAGAATTACGGGGGTGGGTTTTGGGCTTGAGCAGATGGGGTGGTGTCGGCCAGTGGCTATCTCAGACCGGCCTCGTCTCGCCGGACCCCATCTTCTCAGTTCTCAGTTCTGAAACTCTGGCTACATCCACCATCCACATCCACATCCACAGATCCAGCTCCTTCCCCGGTTCTCCACCTCCACCCCCTCAGTTTCCGGAGAGATCGATTGTTATGCATAGCCTGTATTTGCCAACGGACCGACTCTCTCACCCTCTTACTATCTCGCTCCGGGCTTGACCACCCTCCTCAAGACTGACCACCGACCGTCCAGAAGGGACCCCGGTACCCGCGAATAGGAAGAAGGCAATTTCGCTCCCCCTCGACCCCCAGACAACGAAATTAGATGCGCGTTCGGTTTAAAGAGAGGATTTCGCCCTTCTTGGACGGAATAGCGGCAGCTGACGTCGACTCAGAGTCCAGCCTCGAAGTCCGACGATGAACCCGAGGATGTTTATTCTCGGTTCGAGACGAGGTTAGGGTAACTTGGTGCAAACACCGAAATGCAAATTAGGATTACCCCACGCGGAGTTTGCTATTAACCTGAATTATTCGAGTCTTAATGATGGCTTAGGATCCCGCCCACTGATCTGAGGGATTAAGTTCGTGAATATTGCCGGGCGTAATGAACAGCTACGAATTAGGTCCTCTCCTCGATACCGAATTGAGAAACAAACTTGAAAAGAAACGTTCTCGAACCACCGACTGGACTCTGGTCGCTTCATATCCCGAGACCATTGAGCTTTCAAAACTACCGTTATTTGCCATTTCGCCTTTTACACCTCCGCAAAGAGATCCGCGGAGAATCTGCGGAGGTGGAACGACAGGGGTGGTTAGGGAGACCTTCGCGATACGAGAGTGCAGAACTGGGGGTGTTTTTCCACCACCAGTTGCTCGCGGCACCCGCAACCTCACCCCCGCGACTCAGAGCGAGCATAAAAGTCTCGACACTTGCGAAAACTGGGTTAGAGGACACGGATAAACTTTTCATGATCGAACGTTGTCTCGTTTTCGAGAAACTTTGTAGCTTTTTTTATTAATGAATGGCAATTGGAACCGCGACGTGTGTCCGGCAGGAGCGAAGGAGCTGTGGTGTGGGCTGATGGGGACGGGTCGAGTGTCCAGGTCGTAGTTGGAGGGTCGTTTATTGATCTCTCAAGTCCGAACCGCGCCGCGTGTACTAGGACCTAACCCCATCGTCCTCGTCCTCGTCCTGGTCCTCGCCCCCCGGACTGTACGGTTTTACCCTACCCCCGTTGACTGGCCGCAACCAACCCCCCCGCGGCCACACTCCGAGACACTGGACATAACGACTGCCTCAGCCTCCTTCTCTCCACCTTACCGCTACCCAACCTCTGCCCTCTTGCCCCCTTGGAGAAACGCGGGTTCCCAACTCCATAGTCATTAACCGATCAGACGGATGGAGGAGAGACGTTTAGGAATCATACCGCTTATTGATTCAACCGAAAGACACTTTGGGTCACAACAATATCCTCGTCACTCGTGACGTAACGATCATTGTTCTTGTCCACGGTGTTTAAGAATGGTAAAGTGTTCAGAGTCTGCGAAGGCGAGTGCTACAATCTCCAACTAGCCAGATATCGTTCATAATCTCACAGAGACATCGAATCCTATGAGTTTCTTGTCAACGTTCGTCAATTTTTGGGAAGCCATTGGGAAAAGTGAATAATTTAATGTTCCTTAACCAGAGATTTGGGATACTGCAGTTTAGTGAACGGTAAGACTTTTGCTCGGACATTGAGAACCCTTCGGTTCTCCGAGGGTCGCTGCTGTAGTTGGGGATAACTTATTCCTCCCGTTCTCAACCCCTTTACCGGTGTTTCCCCACTTTGAAAGCACCCTCTAACGCACAACCCTCATCTACATCTTGGGCAGCGAGCGGTCATCTTGTTCCAAGAAGGGTAGCGTTCTATACTTGCAAGGTAGAGTCTCTCGCACCTCGGGGCATGTATATACCGCCACCCTCATCCTCTGTACAGGTTGTCGATAAATTCAGGTCAGTCTGTTCGTCTGGATTTTGTGTACCGAGTAGGTATAACGCAGATACGCCGGAAGTCCGCAGACAGACCCCTGTGCAGTTGCTCGGTCAAGTCCGTCACTTTTGATCACGTTTAAAATAACAACTGGACACGCTGAGTGTTTCGCTTTCAGACTGGATGGATGGGGTTTTACTCACAGTTGGCACGCTCTCGCCTCCTTCAATCTTCTTGGACCCGAGCCAACCCCCGGTTTGATCACATTGTCAGTTCAATTTCTGAAGGAATTCATAGTCAACCTCTATTCTCGACGTGTCATCGAGGTTTCGAAAAGTAATTAGACATTTTCCATCAATTATTTCGTTCGAACAACAACGTATTGACTCAGTCGGCTCGGTTACCACATTCGGAACGAATAGATACTCCATTTCGTAATTATGCACGCATTATGCAGTATAAATATTGATGCTTCGTGCAAAAACTGAAACCTGCAGCTGCTCTAGTGCGATGAGATTTTAATGATTGCAGTCGCTCGTATGGCTCGATATAGAAAACAGTATGGACAATTTTTTCTTTTTTTTTTCTTTTACGGCCAGTGTAGGAAGGTAACGAAAATTTTGACTCCTAATTAAGAAGCGAGCGAAAGGATGAATCTATTATCTCAGGGATTTACCGGAGCAAATACACCGGCATTAATGTCACCGGCTCGTGTGTAACCAACATACGGACACACGGGCGCTAACATACGTGTTCATTAGGCGTATTTACTGTTTAGCATTTCAAATTTTGGCCGGGACAGTTAACGATACATATATATATACAACAACGGGTGGCGAGGAGTAGGATAACCCTTTTGGCAATCAAATATTTTAATTTAATCACCACGCTAATGATCTGGCTTACATTCTGTATACGTGGGTGTTTCGACGTTTCTTTATACCACTTCATTTGCGTCAACCAACATAAGAAACCGTTCACCTCTCTTCATACGCTTCACATCTGTCCCCGAAGAAAACACACATTTAACACATTTTTAAGCCCCTGACGTCATTGACAATAAAATTATTTCCTCTGTGGGAATCATTTTTCACAATATAGCAAATGAAATGTGGTAGAAATGTTCCTGATTCGTTCATTTCATTCTTCCAGATCTGTCATGAAGAACGTGATCAGTTTTCCGAGATCTGCTATCATCGGTGAAATAATCAACTTGAAGATCGCGTTTCCCTCCAACAAGAAGCTCCATCCCTTTTCTAGAAATCGCGAAGCTAAATCGCCCGAACTTTCTCGAGAGTCTCCGGTAACCGGGGGCTGAAAAGGTCAGAGAGCCAGGGGTATGAATGAGAGTCGAATCGTCGGGAAGTTCGTTGGTACATTGGGTTCATTAGGTTATTGAAACCTTATTCAATGTAACTGTATGCATGTAGTGGCCGCTGGGCTACTGCACAGGGGCTTCGTAATGCCCGACTCGTAGTGTCCAGTCGCTTCGACTGACCACCCACTATTCAGGACTCTCCTACGACTATAATGCTCAAACATTTCTACTTTGATGAACATTTCGACAGAATTGACGACGATTCGCGAGGCTATTACACACTCGATTAATTTCATCGAACGTTTGACCCATGGTCAGAGGCACAGGGTAAATGTTGCTTTTGGAAATTTTTTTATTTTTTTTTACACTGTTTAAATTTGGATGAATGTACAGTCGACCATTCCAGTTATTCGGAGTCGGCGAATTCATCCTCGCATAGCAGTTTAGCAGAGACTGACACGACGTCGGTGGAGTAGAAGCCGCAAAAGATCATACGAAAAATGTTAACGCTCACCAGAAATTCCTTGGTTCACTTCTCCCGTCGTATATGTGCGGGTATGGGACAGAGAACCAGACGAATTTGGAATTTTACTAACTCGCATTTAATTTTAAGCCGGAAGCCGTACGAGTTATTGCTCTGGGATCTATTTTCGTACGTATGCACTTACCAGACGTGTACGTACTATACCTATATCAGATTATACCGGGAGCTTCGGAATTTGATAGAATATTTCGACGGCCGCTATTAATATTGTCTTATGTTTTCGTTTCCATTTGGAAAAGACCTATCTGAAAATGGCTCGGGGTAAAAGACTTAAGTCCTGTGTATAAGCATAGGAGATAAGTCTTTTACCCCGAGCCATTTTCAGATAGGTCTTTTCCAAATGGAAACGAAAACATACGACAATATTAATAGCGGCCGTCGATTTGTACAAGAAGAATTGAGTAAAATTCAACTGTCACACCTGATTAATGAATTTTCAAAATTTTTTAGATCTGTTTGAAGAATGTGAAAAGAAGGTTGGTAACATAAAATTATGAAACTGGATGAATAAAATCGAACAGCATATTGTGACGGTGGTGAGTTTGAAGTTTTTTTCGCTAATTAGGTTCTTTAATCGTCGGTTATTGTTTCGCCGAGGTCTAATTTAGAGGCAGCTGCCAGTGAACGCTAATTAAAATACCTAATTGTACCCATTAACATGAGACGCGATGTGGCCTGTGATGTACGTACAGTACACTCGCCGATCTCAGCTGCTTACCGAGTTCTATAAATACAACCTCAATTAACATTTCTCGGGTTTCAGCTAAAAATCATAAGACACGATGCTTCGAGAGTATTCAACCACACAAGTCGGTTAAAGTCTTTACTCACACATTTGCAGCCCCTGCGTCTCAATCGGGATCCGCGTCAATTATATCGCACTAATTTCATATTGTGGGTATGTATAACGATTTAAAAATAACAATGACTTGAATATCTCGCGTCATTCCCACTCTACAATAAAACTCAATACGGTACCCGAAATAATTAAATTCCTGATTATGAATTATAGGGCCGAGAGGCGAGTCTTGGAACTCTAAATGCATCGTCCTTTGTAATTTGGTTTTTTTAACAATAGATCGAAGATCCTGTCGGGACTCGAAGAATAGAAACGGGCAAAAAATCGATTTATCTCATTGATTGTGTTCCTGTACGTCGGAGGAGGGGGGGACTGGGAATTTTACTGGTTATGAATCAGAGTAGCGATTCGCTCTGGTTTCGTTTCACCAGTAAACAAATAGGTACAGAAAATGGATTCTAATTTATTTATAATTAAACATGAGGAAATATCGTATGAAATTGGTCTCGGATCGGCACCTCGGTGTTTGTCTCTTCCCCCCCTCGTTTCCTTTTACTTTTTTTAAACCTCTCTCTCTCACTCGGTCTTTTTGTTGGCCTCCGAAATAGCTCTAATTTGATACGGTAAGTTAGTTAACGAACGTGTGTCAGTTAATGACAAACTTTCATTAGATCTCTGACTCTCGTATATATATATGTATATACTTCTTTTTCTACTGTCAACCGCTCGTCTCCAGCCAGACGTAGTTACCCAATACTGAATAAAAAACAAAACAAAAAACGTATCAACAAAAGCCGGTATGAACCCGAAGCAGAGGAATTCAAAAAGAGAAGAGTTTTTTTTTTGGGTCTGTTGTGAATGACGATTTTTTACGTGTTGTACACGAGGGGCCATTTTATAGTTATCTTAAGGTACATATGATTATATCCACAGTCATTAGATTTATCGACTGTACCTGGCTATGTACCGAACATTTGGATCCTCCTGATTTATTCCGACATTAATCAAGTTAATGATGCTTCTAGCAACCTTCACCCCACTTCTCATCCCTCCGGACCCACCCACGTCACTCGGGGTACAACGGGAAATGGGTATTTCGATCGAGATCACTCGTACAATTAGTAACTAGAACCTAAACTTGACCATTCCGTTTCGATGGCAACAAAACAGAGCCTTGGGAGTGTAGACCGTCGATATTCATCCATGGAACAAAGTGTAGAAACCGTTGGATGGAAAGGAAAATTTAGACAGTTTTTTAATACTTTGTTGGTTCGAAATCCGAATCAGTATTTCGAACTGGCCATAAATGATGGAGTGCTTTTATATTCTAGCTTGCAGGTGAAATTCATCCAAGTCGAAGAATTTTATGGCTTGTTAAATTCCCAGGATTAAATTAGAGCAGCTGATGCTTTAATACTCACGGTCGTTGCCCACAGCATGATATTTCGAATCGGACAATCGTGACTCACCTGAAACATGAAAACGAAGAGAATGAGGTAAAAAAAAGTGATATCGAGATCAGAACCGCGGGGAGCGTATCGGTCAGAAAAGAATCTTGATAAAAAAATTTTTGCTCAACTCTACGCGTTCACATAATTACAAGAGAACGGAAAGGGAAACGGATTAGCGGTTCGACGATGGTTAAATGCCGTTCCAACACAGGTAAAGAGACAATGTACCGGCACCCATACGTGGTATTGGGTGCGCGGAGGGCTCGAGGGCAAAGGAAAGGATGGAAGGGTGAAGGGGAGCAGGAGGAGCGAAACCGGGATGATGTTACACCATCAATCAGCTGGCAAACATTAACTCAACACCAGCTCCCCTGCCCCTGGCTGACCTGAACTGCGCTCGGCCGTGCCGATAATATCACTACGATACCGCAGGTGATGGTAAACACATACGTGCGAGTACAAAGTTCGGTGTAATTAATTATTGAGTTCTTATTTGCGAGAAGGGAGAAAGTCGGCCGAATCAAAGAATCGTGTCGCTAATTAACTGATTACTTCGCTGCAGGAATTTCGTATGATTATTGCAATACAGTGCGGAAAGTGAATCATTCACGATCTGCGCATGCGCCGACTTGTCTTTTCGACGGCCGCTATTAATATTGTCTTATGTTTTCGTTTCCATTTGGAAAAGACCTATCTGAAAACGGCTCGGGGTAAAAGACTTATCTCCTATGCTTATACTCAGGACTTAAGTCTTTTACCCCGAGCCATTTTCAGAAAGGTCTTTTCCAAATGGAAACGAAAACATAAGACAATATTAATAGCGGCCGTCGTTTTGTCTCACTGGTCCCTTAACCAAAGATTCAATTTCCTAACCGGATAAAAGTTTAGTTAACAGTAAGACTATTCTCCAACTGGAACATCGGCTGGTATCTTTTGCCTGTGTGTCCGATCAAAGCGAGGATCGTAGAACTTTTATTATCTTGCGAAATAAGCGATATTGATCATTTTCATGACGATTCGTGATCGAAGTTTGCGTATGTGAATGATCATTTATTCACGTGTGGGACCAATGCACCTGCACCAGACACGCTCTGCTGTTAAACCATGGTATCAAATTATGTGTAGGAAGTCGGACTCGTGCTTTCGAATTATCCTATCGTATCGAAGTGTCGCTGGAGATCATTTATTCATACACAATAACCCAGGTCAGGCTTGAATCAGAGCATTCGTAGAGAGCTTTTTCGCAGAAAGCACGAACATGATCAAGATTTCTTTGAATTGTAGGAGAAATTTTCTCTGGTCATGATCATCGAAATCTTCAGTTACTGACCCGATAATATAATAACTTCTCTTGGTAGCATCAATTTGACCGGTGGTCAATGGCCTTCGGATTATTCTGGCATCGATCCAGCCGATCGCTGACTGACAGCATCAGTTCGAGAGATATTGAAATATTGAAAGATCAGATAGGTTGAGTGGACGATATTTGAGCAACGAAAAAGTTCAACAAATAAAAGTCAGAAAGGATTTACAACGCGATAAAAATCGTCCTTGAAGAAGCTACAAGTAAAGAGTAAAAGGTACAAGTAAATATCGCAGCTGCTAAAATTTGTTTAAACCTATTTCACCAAGGTTTTCTAGAAAGAAACTTGCTTGAAATATAGATATTCGGACTTTTTTGTCGTAAAATTTGTTCAATTACAGATATTCGACTGTGAAAGCTTGTAATTATCATTATTATTCGTTGAAATTTCCTAGTAACCATGATTTGACATCAGTAAGAACATATGGTGAGACCACTGATTTCAAAACACAGTCACAGGCACTACGTCTGCGACGTTTTCATATTAGTAATGAGTTTTCTGCTTCTTTTACACCGAATGATTGAATCAATTTCAATTCATTGAACCTTTTAGCATCAAAGATATTGATACTCTTATCGTTAGCATCAATGAATTTAAGTTGTTCTTTTACCATCAATGAATTAGAATTGTAAAAATACTTCCAGTTCTTCGATCCATCATCACAAAAAGGAAAGCTAAGAAATTCTGTTCTCATCTGGAATTGTTGTACAATTCACGATTAAAACACCTCAGAAATTGTACTTTCAATTTTCGAAGCAATCATATTGATATTTGTGGAACATCTAGAAGCACAAACCAACGCCAGGATGTAAAGAAGTCTGCAGTACTCCTGTGGCCACTGACATAACCTCCTAAATCAAGGCGTCGAAGCGCCAGTGCCAATGGCGGCATGAAAACAGCTGATCACAGTGTCTTAGACACAACAGTGCCAGAGGTCACAGTGTCTAAGGGAATGCCGAATCAATGCTATATATACTGTATGAGTATTGAAAATGCTTCTGTTTTCGGAGTAATAATGAGGCAAAGGGGATCAAATGGTAAAATGCAACAGAAAATAAGTTTGCAAAATACAAAAGATGGACAAAAGATTATGGATGGTCGATGTGTCGTATTGTGATCGATCCAAATGTATGGTTATTCTGTCAGACGTAGAATTTTCAAAAACTTTATTCCAAGCGAATTCAAATTAAAATGCGACAGACACAAGTCGACGGCCGCTATTAATATTGTCTTATGTTTTCGTTTCCATTTGGAAAAGACCTATCTGAAACTGGCTCGGGGTAAAAGACTTAAGTCCTGTGTATAAGCATAGGAGATAAGTCTTTTACCCCGAGCCATTTTCAGATAGGTCTTTTCCAAATGGAAACGAAAACATAGGACAATATTAATAGCGGCTGTCGAAGTATTCTTAATGCTACACCTCGGGGCGAAGAATATGAAGACTTTTGAGGTATGTAGAATGGAAGGAGGGTGGCAAGAGTGAAGACTAGTGGTTAGAGAACAGAAAGCTTCGGTTGAAGGGTGTGAAACGTGAATAAAACTGGGTTTCCCTCTGATTCGCGTTCGTTATTTGCATCGGACATTTGCATAGCACGAGATACGGTGTGGCTACGGTGTATATCCGATCATTCGAAGCTTGTAATTGTAGCAGAAGCGTGCGGTACAATGATTTTCTTTGTAACGTCGGTTGGTGTAAAAGCGAAGCTCAGTCGTGCGAGCGTAGTAAAAAATCGTTGGTAGTTTCCCATTTTGTATTTTCATTCGAAACTGAACAGCAGCGGTGCAGAGAAGGTATGAACGAGAAAATAAAAGATGAATCGAAAAAAAAAAAAAATACTTCGAACCGAACAATACCGTAAATAGCAACGAAATACGCAAATCGGTCCTTTTAGCTTAAAATTACAGTTGCAACGAACGACGGACGAGCTCCGGGCGGGATGCCTGGGGGTCGAAAAACCCGGTGGGTGGGAAATAGCGGGTTAAAAAAGGGGAGTGTGTGTCCTGGGAGGAAAAAAAATCCATACAATCCGATCAGAACAATGTATGCGTGTGAACGTACCATTGCCGGGTGGAATTTTTTTTTGTTCTTTTTCGTTTTTATTTTTCCCCTCAAATGTGTGAATGCAGGCACATACCTACACACCGCACCCGATCGTACCCACCTAGCACAGTACCAGCAGGCTTGGGCATTGATACGGAAGCCAGATCTGAACGTACACTGATAAATGCGAAAAATAAAGCATTTTTTAAAATGGCTTCGTGTACCGCTTGATGGCTGGTAATACCCGGGATTACGCCAGCGTCGAGTCCGCCGTCTGGACCCCACCGTGACAATTCCGTTAAACGAACTACTTCCATCAACATTTCGATTAGATTTAACAAATTTCTATAAATTCAAATATTTTTTATCTGCCCAATCCACTGAGGTATAAATAACAGCTGAAAAAAAATTCATGTGATAGATCATATGATTCTATCATATCATAAGAAATCATATCGTCATCAATCTCAAACAGTTATCGATATAGTTTTCGCTATTAATTTATCAGAATATCGAGACCAATTTTTTCTCCTTTTTCATTGCTGAACATGTAACAATCAAAATCCTGTCTGACGTTACATGAGAAATGAAATGATGAATGTACCTAACGCGGATTCTTTTGACCACTGATTCGTGATTTATCATTTGATTTTTTCATCTATTTCAGCATGCGAACTTTTTCGGTAGTCGATACCTGATGCAATTATAGACTTTTTTTGTTCATTCATTTTTATATTTATACAACAAAAGAATGGATACGTATATGTATATTTGATTGAGCACCGATGGTTGGTGGGTATAGAGAACGCGAGGGGAGTGGTCAAAAGCGGTCGGAGGGTGCTGATAAAAAATTATACTGAAAACCAAATCGAGCTCGACCCCATCCTGGCAGACGTGCACGGATATATATTATTTCTGTGTTGGGGGTGTGGTAACCCTTTACTTTCAGTTCGAGTGAACGGCGGACGGTATCCCGCAAAACCATTTGTTTGAAAACTTTTGAAAAGTTCAATTCTGAATAAATAAAAATGACCGTGTCTCTTGTATACGAACCACCACGAGTCGCGGTATAATTGTACACCCCATTATTTGTTGACGTGACCAATCGCTAGGCAACCGAAATCGTTGGGTTCGTGGTTCGTGGTTCGTGGTTCACGTCTTTACCCGATATAAACAAAAATAATTGTCAACTTCCTATATCCATATACCGCTGCACGAATCCCATGTATATGTAATACAAGGGGTTCAGTTGCATCACCTGCTTCTCACGACGTTCGTTGAACATGAAACATTGTCATCACGCATCGCCTGTTTTTTTGTCACAATGATCGCCAATATCTTCTTTCTTATCGATTCGAGAAACTTTAGCGTCATAATTCGTTAGCTATCGGCACACAAACGCGTCTGATACAATAAACACACGTCACATGCGTTTTTGTCGTACATTGAGTCACTGCTCTCGAAACGGTGACAGGGAATCTGACGATGCGCAGGCGCGGAGTACGACAAAGAGGAAATTCTAGTCCTAGGAGCTGAAAGTCGACTTTGTCGTACTCCACGTCGTCGAATCTTAGATTATCTGACATTCTGACCTAACCTAACCTTGTAAGCTGTACTTTAATTTTGCACTTTCAAAAAATGCATCCTTCCCTACGTTTTTTCTTCTTATTACCGCCTCCTCGTTTATTGTAAAAACAAATTCAAGAAAAATAAAGTTCAGTTGAGGCCTGAAACCCTTTTCTTTTTTGTATTATTTGATACGTTTTTTTTTTGTTTCAGTTGTGATTGAAGTTGAGATGCGTTCGGCATCCTGCAGGCCCTTCCCCTATACAATAATTATCATAATGAGAATTGAAACTCTGCAAATTAGCTGGTTGGATGTAATTATAAAAACAACATTCGTCTTGGTTTTTTTTTCTCTCTTACATTTCATAAAGTTACCGCGTCATGTTCTGTTTTTTTCCCTCAAACAGTTAAACAAAATGAACGGAGCACTCTTCACCAGCGGTAAATGGAGAGTAAAAAAGAAAGGAAAAAAAATTAACATCTCGCGGTCTTGCTGCGTGCAATAGTTATTCTGCTTATACTCTCCAACCCCATTTCAACAAAACAGTCGCGGGTACTCTATATAAGCCTTGTAATTGTAATTGTTATTATTTGTATAATTAACGCCGTTTCAATTACGAGGTAGTCGACGACTGCCTCATGAAAAAACAACTTTTCAGTGTACCGAGTCCCATAATTCATTCCTAAATCCAGATTTTTTTCATTATAAAAAAAAAATTAAAATAAAAAAATTTGCCTCTTCACGTCCAGAAAATTTTTACACAGAGCTCTATCATTCAGTATTGTTCTCGTGCTGGGCGTGCATCGAGTCGTTTTCATTTGAGGGGGTAGCACAGTACATCCACACATATTCACACACAGCAAAAGCCCGTCCAATACCTAATCCTGTATTTTTCCATTGATTCGTCGATGCCGGGGGGGGGGGTTAAGGGTTGGGGTGCAAGAGAAGAGAGACACGTGATGCGAGGGGCAGGAGGAGAGTCGAAGGGGAGAAAATGTAATTAATTATCCCTGTAATGACTCTGACTGATGAGCGGCTGGACAAGTCCAGCCAGGTTGAAATAGCGTCGGGGGGAGGGGAAAGGTAGAGAAGGGTTGGAACCTTCATTGATCGTTCTGCCCTTTTTTCTCTCTTTCTCTCTTCTTTCATTCTGTCATGAGACAATTTTTACAAATGATATCTCTGACCATTGGAAAAGAAATGACATTTTTTGTTTAAACTGCATAGAGGGAATCGAAAAAAATCACGAAGGGTTTAAAGCCCTTTTTTTCTTGATTTTGAACATAGCTTCGGACTTGATCGAGCTTTTGGACGGCTCGAGTCCATCCCTGGAGGTAAAATGATATGGGGAGACAGTGAGAGGTACGGGAAGGGAAGAAAGGCCCCTGTGCATGACAAGGTAGATTTTTTTTCTTTTTTCCTCTCTTTTTCACACCCTGCGAGGGTATAGGATGGCTGTATACCGCTTCTGAACCTGAACGAGGTGTTTTAATATTTTAATAGGACGAGGCAAATGGCCCAGCTTCGTGACTTGCCGTTTCTTATGACGATATCCTCATGGATTCATAGGCGGCAGAGTGCGCGACTCATTAGACAGGAAATTAACAGCGAGCCTAGTTTAGCATCGGCTCCCTTATTACGATTTTCCATTTTATTTTTCCAGTCTGGTCTCTACCTCATGCACCTCCTAATTTACTCTTTCTGCTGCTAATTCGTACTCGATTGGTTCTGCAGCGATGCGTCTACTCGTTTCCAATCGCGTCAATGCCAATGGACGAAATAAAGAATTACCCGAATCCAGGAGAAAATCCAATCAAAAAACCGAGCCCCACCTGCACGCTAACCGAGCCAAATGATTCTTTTTTTTATCCTATTTTTTCCATCCCTCTAGACTCCGATCCCTATGTTCACCTGATAGTTTCGTTGTTTCGTTTCAAAATCCTGTTAAGGGTCCATCGAGACGAGAAAATCAGGTATTTTTATAACGTAGGGAAAGAATTTCCTTCGATTGTCAAAAATTAGGATAATCAAGGCGAAAACAATCAGGAATTAGCAATTCATTCGGTAGATTTAGAGCCTCGCTTATCACAGTATGAACTTTCATGTGGCTGAATTACACATAAAATCTTGAATCTTCTATACTTTGAATTCAAAAGGATCGCCTAATCGATTTTGTGTCTGAATTATTTCCACTGAATCGTGTCCTAATTAGTTTGCAACCAAATTCTCGATGAGACTTGATCGATTCCCGTTGATTCTGGAAACGGATGAAAAGGAAAAAAGGGCCTAAGGAACACTTTGACAATTGGGTGATCCTGACAAATGAAGTTTTACAATCGTTATTGATTGTGACTTCATCCCCTTCCGGATTCACGAATTTTGGTACTGATACCGTACTGGGTACGTTTTGGGAGCGTCCACGAGATTGATGCGTTTGGTTAAACAGAATAGGCGCGTTCAGCCTTACGTACATCGTTTGTAGGACGGCGACCCGTCGACGAACGAAGCACGAAGTCTCGCGTAATTAATCGTAGCTTAGATTCGTAATGCCAACTAATTTCGTTAATGACTGGATTTCAGGTAATTATTCGATTCGTTGCCGGGTCAGGCAGGCCTACCTACACAGTCACTGACTTCGTTTGTTCCTTATTCGCTGTACCAACCTCCGCATCGAACCCAAAATGATTCCTTTCTATCGATAATTACGTAATTTGTACTATATTTTCCTCAAATAAAAAAAATTCAAACACATAAAACGTGACTTCTGTCTAAAAAAAAAAAAAAAGAGTCTGCAGACCGTATTTCTATAATCCAGTATAGCAGCATGAAACGCGAAACGCGCGTTTCGTTTTAATCGAAAGAGGTTTTTTTATTTTTCGATTCAACGTAAAAAAAGAAAGAGAGATGAACAAAAAAAAAACCGTATTTAGAGAGAATGAAATGAGTTCACCTCCGGTATACGTTGAAAGACCGATAAGCATAGCTGATTTATACCAGCCACCGTGCCGCGGCACCGAACGTCCGAACGTCCGAAACGAGAACAGAGTGCGAGTTAAAAAGGGAGAGAATGGAATAAAAAAATGAAAAAAAAAAAAAAACGAGAGAAAGATAAAAGAGAAAAGGGGGAGAACTGAAAGACAGGCGTTTTCAATTTGATTGGTCGAACCGGCGGTGCCAGAAATTCACAAGGGAAAGAGGCACCACCGAAATGGGAACGGGATTGAAAAAGAGCGCGAAATTCAAATAAAAATCGATCTTTCCTTCAAATAAATGCGAAAATGATCGCAATTTCAAGCTTCATATCGGCAATAGCGAATTTCTCACAGAAACTGATTCTGAATCATTATTTGGTAATTAGAGAAAGACACTAAAACAGATAAAAATGGGGAGAACGCATTGAAAAAGAGCGCGAAGTTCAAATAAAAATCGTCCTTTCGTTCAAATAAATGCGAAAATGATCGCAATTTCAAGCTTCATATTATTGGGAATAGCGAATTTCACACAGAAACTGATTCTGAATCATTATTTTGTAATTAGAGAAAGACACTAATATAGATTAAAATGGGAAGAACGCATTGAAAAAGAGCGCGAAGTTCAAATAAAAATCGTCCTTTCGTTCAAATAAATGCGAAAATGATCGTAATTTCAAGCTTCATATTATTGGGAATAGCGAATTTCACACAGAAACTGATTCTGAATCATTATTTGGTAATTAGAGAAAGACACTAATATAGATTAAAATGGGAAGAACGCATTGAAAAAGAGCGCGAAGTTCAAATAAAAATCGTCCTTTCGTTCAAATAAATGCGAAAATGATCGTAATTTCAAGCTTCATATTATTGGGAATAGCGAATTCCTCACAGAAACTGATTCTGAATCATTATTTGCAATTAGAGAAAGACACTAATATAGATTAAAATGGGAAGAACGCATTGAAAAAGAGCGCGAAGTTCAAATAAAAATCGTCCTTTCGTTCAAATAAATGCGAAAATGATCGCAATTTCAAGCTTCATATTGGGAATAGCGAATTCCTCACAGAAACTGATTCTGAATCATTATTTGGTAATTAGAGAAAGACACTAATATAGATTAAAATGGGAAGAACGCATTGAAAAAGAGCGCGAAGTTCAAATAAAAATCGTCCTTTCGTTCAAATAAATGCGAAAATGATCGCAATTTCAAGCTTCATATTGGGAATAGCGAATTCCTCACAGAAACTGATTCTGAATCATTATTTGGTAATTAGAGAAAGACACTAATATAGATTAAAATGGGAAGAACGCATTGAAAAAGAGCGCGAAGTTCAAATAAAAATCGTCCTTTCGTTCAAATAAATGCGAAAATGATCGCAATTTCAAGCTTCATATTATTGGGAATAGCGAATTCCTCACAGAAACTGATTCTGAATCATTATTTGGTAATTAGAGAAAGACACTAATATAGATTAAAATGGGAAGAACGCATTGAAAAAGAGCGCGAAGTTCAAATACAAATCGTCCTTTCGTTCAAATAAATGCGAAAATGATCGCAATTTCAAGCTTCATATTATTGGGAATAGCGAATTCCTCACAGAAACTGATTCTGAATCATTATTTGGTAATTAGAGAAAGACACTAATATAGATTAAAATGGGAAGAACGCATTGAAAAGGAGCGCGAAATTCAAATAAAAATCGTCCTTCCCTTCAAATAAATGCGAAAATGATCGTAATTTCAGGCTTCATATTATTGGGAATAGCGAATTTCACACAGAAACTGATTCTGAATCATTATTTGGTAATTAGAGAAAGACACTAATATAGATTAAAATGGGAAGAACGCATTGAAAAGGAGCGCGAAATTCAAATAAAAATCGTCCTTCCCTTCAAATAAATGCGAAAATGATCGCAATTTCAAGCTTCATATTATTGGGAATAGCGAATTTCACACAGAAACTGATTCTGAATCATTATTTGGTAATTAGAGAAAGACACTAATATAGATTAAAATGGGAAGAACGCATTGAAAAAGAGCGCGAAGTTCAAATAAAAATCGTCCTTTCGTTCAAATAAATGCGAAAATGATCGCAATTTCAAGCTTCATATTGGGAATAGCTAAATTCTACAGAAACTGATTCTGAATCATTATTTGGTAATTAGAGAAAGACACTAATATAGATTAAAATGGGAAGAACGCATTGAAAAAGAGCGCGAAGTTCAAATAAAAATCGTCCTTTCGTTCAAATAAATGCGAAAATGATCGTAATTTCAAGCTTCATATTATTGGGAATAGCGAATTTCACACAGAAACTGATTCTGAATCATTATTTGGTAATTAGAGAAAGACACTAATATAGATTAAAATGGGAAGAACGCATTGAAAAGGAGCGCGAAATTCAAATAAAAATCGTCCTTCCCTTCAAATAAATGCGAAAATGATCGCAATTTCAAGCTTCATATTATTGGGAATAGCGAATTTCACACAGAAACTGATTCTGAATCATTATTTGGTAATTAGAGAAAGACACTAATATAGATTAAAATGGGAAGAACGCATTGAAAAAGAGCGCGAAGTTCAAATACAAATCGTCCTTTTGTTCAAATAAATGCGAAAATGATCGTAATTTCAAGCTTCATATTGGAAACAGTATCGATAGCGAAATCATTATTTGGTGATCCGATAAGCACACTGAAATAGCTTCTAAAAATCGCGGGAATTCGAATTGAATCTTCTCCCATTTCTTTAAATAAGTATAGAAATGCATGATTATATAAAGCTTGTTCTTATCACAAACAGTTCCTTCGTATTATCTCTGGTCCCGTTATACTTCGCGATTTCAAACTTTTAAAAAGAAAAAAACGAATAGGAAAAAAGCTTGCAGGTGTAATAAGCTCGGCTCTGGTCAGTCTCTGGAACGTGGTGGCGGAGATTTGCGGGGAGGATGGGAGTAGAATTGTGCTGCAGGTTTTACACCGGACAAAAGAATGGCTCTTCATTCGCAGCCCCGGTGGTTGGCAGGAGTAGGTAGCTAGAGGCCAGGTTGGTTGCCTACGAACCATGCACTGCGTGTCACGCACACATCGAACGTTATCGCACACACACAGACACACATACATAAAAAAACGCTCGGCTCTTTTCATTTTCATTTATTCGCTCGCTTGCGCGTTCTATTGGTAAAAAAAGAGTTCTCTCTTTTTTTTTTTTTTTTTAGCTGGATTGGAAGTGGTATAAATTGGTAAGAGGGACGGACCCCTACGCGGAATCCGCGAGGGGAACAAGGGAGGCGCATAGTATCAACCGCGGGGTAAAAGAGGGGCGTTGATTAGTGGCGAGACCCCCACGGGTTGAAAACCCTCCTAATGATCAACCCAACCGGGTGGAAAGAGACTCGTCATTTTTCATTCTCAATCATTATCAAATATTTTGGTTTTTTTCAATTTTCAATTTTCAGCTTTTAATTTTTGATTTTTGATTTTTGAATTATCAAGTTTCTATTTTCAATTTTCAATTTTCAATTTTCAATTTTCAGCTTCTAATTTTCAATTTTCAATCTTCAGGTTCTAATTTTCAATTTTCAATTTTCCATCTTCATTTTCTAATTTTCAATTTTCAATTTTCAATTTTCAATCTTCAGGTTCTAATTTTCAATTTTCAATTTTCCATCTTCATTTTCTAATTTTCAATTTTCAATTTTCAATTTTCAATCTTCAGGTTCTAATTTTCAATTTTCAATTTTCAACTTTCAATTTTCAATTTTCAATTTTCAATCTTCAGGTTCTAATTTTCAATTCTCAATTTTCAATCTTCAGGTTCTAATTTTCAATTTTTAATTTTCGATTTTCAATTTTCAATTTTCAATCTTCAGCTTTTAATCTTCAATTTTTAATTCTTGAATTATCAAGTTTCTATTTTAAATTTCCAATATTTTATTTTTGATTTTTGAATTCTCAATTTTCAATTTTCAATTTTCAGCTTCTAATTTTCAATTTTCAATTTTCAATCTTCAGGTTCTGATTTTCAATTTTCAATTTTCAATTTTCAATTTTCAAGTTTTGAATTCTCCTTTTTAAATTTTCAATTTTATGTAAAAAATTTTGATTATTCAATTTCGAATTTTCAATTTCCTTCACTTACAATCAGATCCAGGGCGACATTATGAAGAAAAATAAAGATCCTCGACCGCGATTGACCCACTGACTCCGTTGGGGGAGTGAAAAGAAATAGGGGATGAAGAAGTTAAAAGGAATGTTATAGAAACGGGAGCTTTCGCTCTCTACAACGCGAAAGCGACGTTACGGTGAAAATGAAAGCTCGAGAGGTTTCGTAAAGTTAGCACTCTCTTATCGATATTATATCGATCATTTTCATCGAAAGATCGACGTTCTTTCTACCTTTTTCTTTCCATCCATTCTCAGTGAAATAATCACTGCAGGGCCAGTGATTTAACAAATTGATCGATTTTTGTATAATGATTCAACAACAGGAAAAAAATAAATCAGAGTAATTGATTTTTGTCATTGATTGTTCGCAGAAATTAATTGTTAAAGAATATTCGCAATTTGTGATAAAAGAATAATAATAATTCGATAATAAAGCTCGTTGTGTGGATAGTGATATACGCGCGGTGTGGAGGGGGGTGAAAAAAATATACACGTCATTCATTTTGTATGCTGGGCGTCTGTGTACTCCGCATGAATATGCATATTTTTTTTCCTCCTCGTCCGTTAAGTGTGTGCAGATTGCGTCCGGATAAAGCTTGTGCTCGTTCATTATTGTCCGCGCCAGATACTCTACCACCTACGTATCCCAACGCGCTTACGTATACGCGATACCAAAAACTGCAAATTCCGACCTCGATAACATAGTCGTGATACAAAAATGGCAAAAAAAAAAAAAAAAAAACTGACTGCAATAACAGCGAGCTTCGATTCCAAAAGTTACACCGTAGAAAAATGTGACTAGAAAAAATGTCTCACTTTGAACTTTTCGTTTTTCATTTTGTATCTATTTTCAATTCTGCAAATCTGACCTCAGATCCTTGATCAGCGGTTCGAAAAAACTTCTAGTAACAATTTTTATAAGATCTTGAGACAATATTTTGCAAATTTGACCTCAGATTCCCCAAAAAACCTTCGAGTATCAATTTTCATCAAAATCCAAATGTTTCTAGTTTTTTTTTTTTTTTCAGGATATTAAATACGATAAATTAAAATTTTGCAAAACTGACTGTAGATTCGTGATCAGTGACCCAAAAAACCACGTGGTATCAAATTTCATTCAAATCTGTCGATTTCGTTCTCAGGATATCGTAAAACTCAAAATAGTCGGAGGTGATTCTCTGAAAGCTCAATTTTGTATTTCCGGGCGTCGAAATAATTCATCACCAGCTATGAACATATGTCGAAATCGTTTTATGACTCGAAAAGTAACAGTTCTCAAAACCTAGCACGGTTGGCCCCCGCGGTCGTTGGTCGACCCAAGTTCAACCACCCTCGCGTCAACTCCCTCAGTTAGCCGGAAGGGATGACGAAGAAGAGACGAGGATGAGGATCGAGCGACTCTCCTGTTTGTCATTATTCACGAACAAAGGCACCGATAATTGCACTGCTTGATTGCACAACCCCCTCCCAGCCCCCCACGATCCGTGCACATAACCTACATAGGTTCCCCGCTCTGATCCTTCGGGGTTTTCCTAAAATCACATTTATTCAGGGTCATTTGAAATGTAGCGCCGAAGCGCTTTTCCGCACCCCTATTCGTGCCACCGTTTGGGAAGGGATTGAAAACGGATTAAAAAAAAAACGCATATCGTCGATTTTTAAACGACATCATACCGACATCGACGCCGCACCCTGAGAGGAATATGATGCGTGGATGAGACGGGATAACATATTTAGGGGCGGAAGCGAGGCTCCGCACTCACCCTCTCATTTTACAAAACAATGCCATCTCGGTTCTCTATAACGAACGTAGTGCGCGACGCCGTTGTAGCCTCGGTTTTCCACCCTCTATCCACCCCCCCATCACATCCGACAATAATGAGCACGCAGATTATGCGTGCTGATTGGTGCTCGATATGCGAACTGAATAAGAGACGCGAGGATCGGGATGAAGACACTTGATTGGAGCTTGGGACAAGCGTGTCAAACATTCATGACCCAGCTTTCGGTCATCCGCTGGTATGATTGTCTTTTCCAATTTTATTTGCTCCTCTTTCTCTGTCTTTCAATGTTCCTGTTTTGTGTATACTGTCATTTTCCAATATTCTCCTCTTATGATTATTATTATTATTGGTTAACGTGCGAAGGACTCAAAAATACATTTGCCGATTTTTCCTCTTTTTTTTTCTATGTATGGATGAATAAATAGTCGAAACATGTGATGACATGAGAAAACATGAGACAGTCGGTAAATTTAATGATACTGAAGATAAAAATCTAGCGATGCGGCGACTCGTCTTGAGCGAAGAAGATACTATCTTGTGTTTGTGTCTTATTAGGAAAACGACGCGTTGTCTTTATAATAATATATCAACTATGTGTTATCAAGATTTTACCGAAGGTCTCGACTCCATGGACAATGGATAGAAAACAATTGTCAAGGATGACAATCGTGATCGACTAAGCTCATGTATTCGAAATCACATGAAATCACTCGTGAATCAATCCTTCAAGCGAAAAATAGCTACTTTTTCAAAAAAATGTATTATATAATCAAAAATGATTTTTTAAAATAAAAAAAAATGAAAATGAATTTAATTCCCAATTTGACATTGGATAAAGATGAATCTGTCTTATTGTTAGTATAAATCAATGAAGAAATTTTGGTCCCAATTTCAACGAGGATTAAACCTATATTCCTTAAAATTTTCGTCCCTAATTATGGTGTATAAATTGAGAGAAATAGAAAGAAAAAATTTTTAAGAGCCTCATGGTTCGGTTACGGAAACTTATTGAAAAGTTGAAACCAGCTGTTTCTAAAATCGTTGAACAACAACAATAATTGAAGTCACCTGAAATATACAGCTGAATCTTTTCTATTTATGTGTGTGTGCTTGTGTGTACATAATATGATATTTTATCATCACCCTGGACAGTGGTCAGCCCGCGACCTGACCCACCCTGACCCTCCTTCACACACAAGCTCGCGATTGAGGAACGTAGGGGTGGCGAGGTCAGGGGTGAGTAGGACGAGCAAACACGAGCGTGATTCACACGTGAACACGAATTCACGTTGGATGAGTTGAATTCACGGGATTGAAGGGGTTTGGCTGTGGCTATGTGCTACGAAAGGGGGGATTGAGGTGGACGAAGGGATTCGGTCTGATTGAAGTCAATAGTTTTCCACCTTCTCGACTCTCGGCTCGTGTCTACTACCTACTGGACGGAAGTTTTTACGATGGTTGCAGGAAAGGGTCGTCGAGGGGGGAGGAACCATCGTTTATAATCATAATTTTCCATCGTTTCTAGGTTTTTTCTGACAATACTTTTGTTTCATTTTATAGATTTTTTTTTGTTCAACATAACAAAAGAAAATGATTGGTCAGTCGATCCTCCATCGAACACGCGCTGGCGTTTATGTGTAGCATGTATGGGTATGTATACCGTATAGAAGCATGGAATGACAAACCGGACGTATATCTCTGTACGTCCATTGTCTCGCCGTTAATGAGTTTCCGTAAGTATGCATGCGGAGAATGAAAATAATAAAAATAACGACAAACGAACAAACAGATTTTACACGTTCGTCGCAGAATCTTCAGTCTCGTTTTCCTGTACACCTACAATAATCCTTTTTTTCCTTCATGTCATGAACCGGGTGGAAAATTGACTTTCGAACGGGGAAAACTGTCTAGAGCACCACTAGGGCCTTTCAGAAACGTCAGGTTTCCCCCATTCGAAAGTCAAGTTCCAGTTTTCTTTTTCCAATAATTTGGACAATTATTAATGTAACCATTTTTGGTTTGCTAATTGAAAAACGTTGTAAAATGAATGTGAAGGTAATGATCCCTGAACATCCGTACATTGCTGGCTCAGTTATTGATATCGCTGACGAATAAGTCCAAAAAGAGGATTACATACTTTTTTTTTACATTTCCTAAGCTCAATGTTAATTAATTGAATGAACAAATGAAACGAAATGATATCAACGGGGAATTTCTGAGAAAATCGGTTCAATAACTGGGACAGTATATAATCACAAACCGAAAATGTATCGTAGCGCACGAAATCGGTCGGCTTGTGTAGAGGCAATCGCCTAGAGATTTGTGAATAAATGAGTAAAAGAATTTTAATGAAATCGCGGCTCTTTTATCCAGGAATCAAAGTGAACCTTTAAATGGGTTGCTTTTTATTTCACTTTATTTTTACACAGCATTCATTCGTTCGGTTCCTCAATCGGGTGGGGGAATCCCGGGATCCCGGGGCACAAAAAACATATCATTTGAAAACAGAATAAAAAAAAAGAAACAAGTAAAACGACGTCTGTTCGACCATTGCCGGCCAAAATGAACGAAGCGGACAAGGCGGACAAACGGATTGGACTGTGGATGCTGGACGGGGCACCGGGCAACGGGAGCACAGGCATCAAACCGACTGGGAATTATCTTGACTCGTGCGTGTTTATTTTTTTATTATTTTTTTCACACGATTACAAACGAAGTCAATCTAAATTGAAAAGAAAAGAATACAAAAAGAGAGAAAAAAAATAATTAATTTCATTCCCCGTCGAAGAGTTCCATCCTCTCGTATCTGAATCTATTGACTTCGAAAAAAAAAACATTGAAGCGAAAATCGGTGCGTTTATGAGTTCGCATAACGAGTACAGCCGGTGGTGGTGCGGTATCGTATAGGTAGTATAAAATCGCGTAATGCGCGCTGATTACATCATAATCCTACCCTTCCACAAAAGCCAAAGCCAACGTTTGAGGGGTTGGAAAACAAAGAGAAATTTATTCCTGACAGAATTCTCTCTTTTTTTTTTTATACATTTATTATGTATATATGTGTGTTCTCTCGTATGCTCACACGCGTGGGCCTAATGCTCGGTCACATGTAACTACACAGTACACGAAATAATGAAACTCTTGAAATTACACCCCTTGCCACGGCCACGGCCACGGCGCGGGCGATGATGACGGTGCAGGGGAGCTCGCCGCGTCTCACCACCCACGGCTTGGGGAGTGGACTCAATTTTTCTGCGCTGTTATAATAAGGGCGGAAAGATAGAGAGTTACGATCTCTCCAGTGTTCAATGTCCCGTGGACATTGACGTTTCATTTTCAAACTTGACTGAATTTTTCTCTTCACATTCTGGGACTATGATTTCTCCACGTTTTGGACATTTTGTTTCGGGAAGTTGGCGATTCCGGACGAGTGTGAGGTATGCCGGACGAGCCGAAGGCGAGTGTCGGCATTCACACGAGTTAGGAATCGCCAACCCGCACGAGATCCACATCCTGTTTTTTGTATAAAACCTGATATGGAAAGTCTGACTTCGCGGACTGTGGAGAATGTGCGAGATAGCTGATCCTCTTACCGACCGAGGACAGTGCACTCCGTGCCGGAATGTCCACATTCCGGCACTGCTCTCGGCCGGTAAGGGAATCAGCCATTTCGCGCACCCTCTACCGTGCGCGGAGTCGAACTTCCCATGCAGGTGTTACGAAAATAACTTTTTCGAAAAGTCACGGTAAAGTGGACATTGACATTTCATTTTCAAACTTGACTGGATTTTCTCTTCACATTCTGGGACTATGATTTCTCCACGTTTTGGACAATTTCGAGTCGATCTAGATGTGGGAAAATAACTTTTTCGAAAAAGTCACAGGGTCAAGTGGACATTGACATTTCATTTTCAAACTTGACTGATTTTTCTCTTCACATTCTGGGACTATGATTTCTCCACGTTTTGGACAATTTCGAGTCGATCTAGATATGTGGGAAAATAACTTTTTCGAAAAAGTCACAGGGTCAAGTGGACATTGACATTTCATTTTCAAACTTGACTGGATTTTTTCTCTTCACATTCTGGGACTATGATTTCTCCACGTTTTGGACAATTCGAGTCGATCTAGATGTGTGGAATAGTATATTGTGCATCAAGTGCGGGAAGTTGGCGATTCCGGACGAGTGTGAGGTATGCCGGACGAGCCGAAGGCGAGTGTCGGCATTCACACGAGTTAGGAATCGCCAACCCGCACGAGATCCACATCCTGTTTTTTGTATAAAACCTGATATGGAAAGTCTGACTTCGCGGACTGTGGAGAATGTGCGAGATAGCTGATCCTCTTACCGACCGAGGACAGTGCCGGAATGTCCACATTCCGGCACTGCTCTCGGCCGGTAAGGGAATCAGCCATTTCGCGCACCCTCTACCGTGCGCGGAGTCGAACTTCCCATGCAGGTGTTACGAAAATAACTTTTTCGAAAAAGTCACAGGGTCAAGTGGACATTGACATTTCATTTTCAAACTTGACTGAATTTTTCTCTTCACATTCTGGGACTATGATTTCTCCACGTTTTGGACAATTTCGAGTCGATCTAGATATGTGGGAAAATAACTTTTTCGAAAAAGTCACAGGGTCAAGTGGACATTGACATTTCATTTTCAAACTTGACTGAATTTTTCTCTTCACATTCTGGGACTATGATTTCTCCACGTTTTGGACAATTTCGAGTCGATCTAGATGTGTGTGAAAATAACTTTTTCGAAAAAGTCACAGGGTCAAGTGGACATTGACATTTCATTTTCAAACTTGACTGAATTTTTCTCTTCACATTCTGGGACTATGATTTCTCCACGTTTTGGACAATTTCGAGTCGATATAGATATGTGGGAAAATAACTTTTTCGAAAAAGTCACAGGCTCGGGTTAAATTAGTCGAAGCCGATTGGATTCGACGTTGTGTTTTGTCACGTGACGAATCCGGTCGGGGTCTAACTTGATTTCGGCACAACAATCCTATTGAGAATGGGATCCGTTGCCGGGGGCCAAGTCTGTTGTAACGCGATTAATTAAATGTCGTGCGAAGCCTCTCGTCAAAATATGCCAACATTCCGTTATTCTCGCTGGTTCGATAGCGGAGCCATTAGTCTTTATCCGAGGAAAATAGAAAAAAGAACAAAACAACAGTTACACTACCCGACTAATTATTAACGATAACGATTACCGCATGTATACCGTCTAATCTACGATGCACCATTGCACTATCCGGCATGTATGAATTATTTAATATCCAGGTCAATAGTGGTCATCGTATTCGCTCCGTGCGTTTCGACAAGTGGCGCGACCAGTGGCAAATAGACGCGATCACACTGGGGAATACTGATCGCGAACATATGATTTAACACGTGAGAAGCGTGTTCTTGCCACTGTTTATATCCCTTGATATCGGAAATAATAATTAAACATATCGGCGAATGTTTCCTTGGTTAACAAAAGGAACCGTTTGGGCTGAAATCGGCTCACACTTTATCATTTTTTAGACGTCATTCAGTAGGCTAGGCAGTGTTAATTTGAGGTTATGTCACGCTCCGGGATATTCTACCTATTTTAGTCCATTCACTAGATTATTTTATCCATTGTCGTCGTTGTTCTCATTTATACGATCTAACGGAAAAGAAGTGAAAACGCGTCTCTAGTGATAAATGAAAAATCTGTGTATCACCGGTGACAATGCGACTTTGATTAGTCGAAACGACATTTATCACCGATATCGTGCGTGATACACCGGAATGAAAAACTCAATATCAGGCCGAAAAATAATTATCACCTTTCTTCGCTTTTCTTTACCACAATAAGTACGGAATACACTTTGGCAGATCACAGCATATACCTATGTAAACATTACGATCAACACATTCAGCTGCTGTTTGCCAGGCGCCATGATAGGTAGTCAGAGACTTTACTAAATTCATAGGAGCTGAAAAGTGGAATGAATCGGGATCGGACTTTTTCCATACAGTTTCCAATTCCTTTCAGCGTACTCAGAAAAAGTATGCAACGTGAGTACTTGCTGTTTGTTTGGATATAACAGAAGAACTGCGAGTTTTCTATACAAAACTGTATCAATTTCCCCAGTGTGATCGCCACTTTTGGCCACTGCGAGCGCGAGCGTCGAAACTCGCTGCCGTTCAAGGTTACGCACATAGCGAATAGAGTCGAGTGCGGAATGCATAAGGATAGCATAGCACACGATACCCATCGGGGATGGATATCTTCGACACGACCGTCATAACCATGAAATAATGAAGATATGCGGACGAAGTGAACTGTGGTGCTCAAGTGAACATGTCGAGGAGCGAAACCCATCCAAATAATGTCTTCGAGGCTTCAAAGACTTCGAGGGATTTCAAAGTACTTCATGGGACGACGATTTCGACCAAAATCTCTAGGGACCGTGACGTCATATCCAAAGAATGTCTTCTGCGGAACGATTTTTACAGAAGAATTATACCTCCAAGAATCCTCACTATTATTTTCGAAATGTGTTTTTCGATTTGAAGCTATAATGACCTAGACTTCGATAATCTTGACCCATAAAACCATCTTGAACAATTGTACTCCATTTTGAAAACCAATTATTCGTCATTCTATTGTATTGTCAAACTATTCATATGAGAAAAATTCAATTGCTTATGAATTAATATAATTTAACATAAATTTGAATACAAGGGACAGGTGAGAATTGACATAGAATGACCCCATATGGAATTCACAACCCTTGTATGGCTAAACTGTTAATTGAATATTCATTTTGATACAATCAATAGCAAACTAATTATTACACATGACGTTAAAATATTAAAAATCCATGATGTCAAGAGGATTTTTATTTGTTATTTAATTTTTTTCATTCCCCGCTATGTTTAATTCTGGAATAATTTCCCAGCAACGTTCAGAAACACTGTATTCAAAATTTCATCAACTGTATTTTCGCGACTCGAAAAAATACTATTCGATCTTTGGATGAATGATGAATAACTGGGCGGCATATAAAAAAGAAGTAAAAACAATAAAACCGATATTTTATTGCTTCGGTATGTACTTTTGAATATAAATACTTGAGAATTTTCCCGCGTATATCGTCATAGGGATGGATAAAACCCATCGATTTCACGCAGCTACTTATCGATTAATTAATTCGATTGTCTCCACGCCAGACGTTAGTGGTGAGTTATCGAATATCTCCTCCCACGCCGAGTGAGTATCCGATGAAAACGAAAATATAAAAATAAGTAATGATTCAGAGACCCGCATTATGTGCCGGGTACGGGGGGCACGGTTCTGAAAGCCGTAATTATTTATCCTGTAAACTCACTTCACGCTTATTATAGGTACCGTCGAGTCTGACGCACTATAAACTATTCGAAAACAGGATTATCATCGTTGGCTTCACTTTCAAAAATTTTATAATACTAATTCTAGAATCGTTTTTCAATTCCTTGATTATTGAAAATAAACCCTTTCTTTGAACAATTCTTTTTTTTCGACTCATTATCAGTCAAAAAGTTGACGTCTTAAAGTCAGATTGAAGAAAAAAGAAACGGATAAATTTTCTTCTGTTTTCTCACCCCTAAAGCGATTGCCGAGAATTTGAGTGTTTCAATGCCTCCAGAAATCGAATTAGAAATCAAGTTTCAATTTTCAAAATGACTACCTCGTCATTTTTTCATTCGCATATTTTTGTACCGATTCAAAACGTTTCGAAAAATGACTTCTTTTATTTTTTATCAAATTCACAAACGAGTGAGAAAGGAGCTCAAGTGGAAAGTCCAAAAATCGAGTTTAAATCTTCAAAATGACGACATCATCATCTTTCAAATTTTCTAATGATATTTTTCTTCTGATTTGAAACGTAATTCGAAAACTGACTAATTTTTTTAAATTCAATTCACAAAATTGGGTGCCTTAAACTTTTCATTTCGATCAAATTTTATAATTTAACAAAATCTGATCGTTTGAGGACCCAGTACGAAGCTTTTCTGTTCCAAGATTTTCATTTCAATGGAGTTCAAGAATGAGAATATGGTCAGGAAACGAGTTTAAAAATAAGAATCGTAAACCATAAAGCACACCATATAATTTTTTCTGTAATTTCTATTCGTTTTTTAATTTTTTTGTAACATCATCTTTACATATAGATTCCTGAGCTGTTTTATTTTCGGTCATCGGTACATAAAACGTTGAAGGCGTCACCGGGGCTCAAATTATACCGAACAAATATAGCCGGGTGTCGATCGATACGACGAACGTTAGACCCGTAATTAAGGAAGTAATTAAATATAAGTAGAGAAGTAAAAAAAAAAAAAATGGGGGATTATAGATTACGCGTGGTTCGAAGTCCTTGAAGAAAAGCTTCTACGAATATGGTTAGAAATTCCGTGAGAATAAAAAAAGAAGGAAGGTGATGAAAAAAGAAGATGATAATTTTCTGCAGGTACCATCAGTTGAAAATTAAATTTGGCCAAGGTCGTTCTCGCGAAAGTAAACGGTGCGGTTGCGATTTAATAAGGAGCAGTCACCACCTTCCCGTGATTAATTCTTCGTAAAAAGCTTCGGAGAAACTTTACAGACGCGGGATACCCAACGCGATGCGACACCCCAACTTTACCCTACCCGTTCCATAACCTCAGCTCCGCTCTCAACCAACCCCTCGTAAACTTTATTTTCCCCCTAGCCTCCCCCGACTCCAGCAATCCACGATCTACGATTCACGACTGCAATCTGCCACTTTTCGAACAGGTAAAACAACCGAGGAGTTTTTTTTTAAACGCTGTTAATATTTCATCCCTTAAACTGTTGCATTTCTGCGAAGGATGGTAGCCGGAGAAAAAGTATCTTGGATTCTAAGAACGAAAAATAAAAGGTAGAAAAATATTCTGCAGCGGTTTGCTTCAATTGTTGGAGAAAGAGAAACGCGAAATTCAACGAGATTGAATAAGTTTGCGAAACTTTGGCAATTATTGTAATAATTGCAACATACATTATGCTAATTCACGTCACCCCGTTTATTTATAGAGTTTACCCCCTCGTACCATCCGCATTATATACAACACCTAAAACCAAGAGGAATTGTTTTATTTGCAAACTTTCCAAAAGTGCCGTTTGCGACGATATAATTAGCTGGGCCTGGATATTTTCAACCCTCTTTTGAATTACGCTCCTTTTTTTCTTTCGTTTTATACGAGGCTACGGTCTTTCAAAATTTCCAGTGGGACACGCAGTTCGACGTTTTAGACGATATCAAAATTGGCGCCTGCCAAAATATCAACCCTTGTGGAAATAATTTCTATGATTTTTTTTTCACAAATTCTCAGGGAAAATTATATGAAAAATTGTTGATTTTCAGTTACATAGAATTTTTACATTGAAATTCAGTAACGTAGAATTTTTACATTGACAGTTACATAGAATTTCGATTTCGTTTTTCGTTCTCCCTCGTTTCGAATTTCCCATACATTTATTCGCGGATGTATAAATCGAGTCATGAATATATATCCGCATATTTTTTCTATCTCTCTCTCTTTTTTTTTTGTGTGTGTTTCTTTCTTTACACGGTGCGTTTTGGGTATCATCGTCGTATTTCCCATGGGATATAAGAACAGGAGGATAATCACGCCCCTATATGGTGAATGAAGAAGGAAATAGATGACGACCTTGGTGGATTAATTTGTGGAGAAATCGAGGACTCGACCCGTTACTGTACAATGAACTATTATATACGCAGGGAACCGTATGGTGTGTGGCTCGTGATGTCGATCAATGTCGATTACCGTGGTATAAACCAATACAAATTTTCAACCCGTAAAACGTGGTACATGAACGTACCGCGTACCACCTAGAAACCAGTGACGGCATATCGAGTATTTACTTTGTCAGTAGTTTCCGGTATATTACGTGTAATTAATTACTATACACCCAGGCGAGGTTGCACAGCGGGATCAAATTTATGCAAAGTGTCAAAGGAAATTGTTGATCGTTGTTAAAACGACCGCTTATTATCAATTGGTATCGTGTGTACCTGAAACACCGCATCGTTACACGCACAAGTGTTATCGCAATGTGGGCTTTCATCACCCGTCAAAAAATAAAAATAAAAAAAAAAAAAAAAACTACAACAAAAATTCGACTTTCATGCCCTATACCTACTACTTTCCTTCACGGCCAGGGTGTTGTCAAGTCGCTCTGACGTCAGTTGAGAAAAATTAGCAAACTGCGGTGAAAATACTTTTTGAGTCAGTCCTGAAGTGAGCAGAAACGGGCGTCAAAAAGTGACTTTTCAATACCTGTGTCAGAAATTTTGTATCTCCAAGTACCCAAATCTATTCGTCTTGTATGTAATTTTTAATATATTAATGATATTTTACTCGATCCTAGTACATATATATTTACTTGTTGATTGACAAGCGATTTGATTACTTGGATCAAAATGGAATTTAGTTTGTAGTAGATAACACAATTTTTATTCTATGTACGTTCTGAAAAATTTTGAAGGGCTGAATGCGATAGAGAAATTTGAGGAAAAGTCGTGAAGAAATTTTTTTCTAAATTAACAGGAAATCGTCTACAATCTTAAGGAACTCAGAACTGATTAGATTCTAAATTTGATCGATACAGTAGTTTGGAAAATTACATTTTGAGATCAAAGTTTCCAAATATAGAGTAAAAATGATTATATATATCTTGAGAACGATCAATCAACGGAATCAGATGAAAATTTGTATCTACAAGATTTTTGAGTCGCTCATAACGAATCCAAGATCAAATTCGAAAAATTTTCAATGATGGATTCAAAATATTTTCCTAATTTGAGTCGCTGGTACCACGAATTTGACATTCAGCTTGCAAAATTCAAACAAGCTACTGATATTTTGTTCAATCTCGATAAGCGGCTAATCGAGCTGACTGAAAGAACAAGGTGACAGACTGAAATTTGTGGAATGTTCAAAATTGAACATAGGATAAATCAGCGTCGATTAAAAACATCTCTACGAATTTCTGCCTAAATATTTGAAAAAGTGGTTATATATTCTCGAACATAATTGAGTATATATCTTGAGAGTTTAATAGCTGATCGATTTTGAGAGGTCATCCAACCGTGGAATGCAAAACTCTTTGTTAAAGTGTCCATAAATTGTAGGAACGGACACTCGGTGCCCCAGGTCTGGTATCCTGGAGCTGGTGAGATACCACTAGGTGGAGAGAATGTATCAAAATCAGCCGCAAGGCTGGTTTATGGTCGGAAACGCTCGTAAATACGCACTTCTGTTACTACCAGTTCGCTATGTTCAATTCTCCACGAATACCGTCCACATATACCGTGGGTACCGCGTTCGTTACACCCGTGCCTCTCCAGCAGAACCCAGGAACCAGAACCTAGACTCGAGACCTCCGGGAAAACGGGGTGAAAATTGGATGCAACACGGTAGGGTTTGGGGCGACGAATATCGTGCCTCTTCCAGGGGCTAATAAAAGATACGAGATATGGCGACAGACCCAAATCAGAGACGGAAACTACGCCGATACCAGACCTCGACCAAACTTCATTGTCTCATTGTTATCGCAACCCCTTCGTACGTGCGGGTTGAACATAAATATGGATGCAAGTACCACAGGGTGAAATAGACGGAACCTGGCATTAAATTGTTCGACAGATCCGGGTTGATTAATTTGATGAAAAATTTAATAAATATATGGGCACTGATTTCAGGAATGAAATCAAACTGTCCGGAAATTGGTAGTTGAGTTAGAAACGTTGATCAAAAATTCCAATTCAATGATCGACGATTACACGAGCTGGTACACACTGTTACATTCGTTTATCAGTACTTTCGGACGATATTAATTATTTCATGTAATTAATTGAATTTTACGGTTCTACAATCACCGATGATTCTCGCTGCTATGTAAATGGCACGACGAATTGACATTTTTAATGGAACTTCATTTTTGGTTCTGGAATGTAAAAACAAAGAAATCGAAAACAAAAATGTAGTTCGAAATGAATTTTCGATGAATTTGTTATGTCGAAACCGTAAGACCTATAAAAAAAGTCCTCGTGTACACTTATTTATCGATATTTTTTGTGCCTATAGAAATTTTTACAAGCCATTTGACTGCGTTGTACTCGCTTTGCACGCTGGACCCCAAAAAGCTGCATTTCATCGGTGCCCATGATTGCGCCTATTGGACTGATGAGAAGAAAAAATCCTGATACACTTTGGCTTGTCAGATGACCTTTTATAGCTCGTACCTCGATCGCAGGAAAAAAATGATGATGCACAAAATGGCGACACAATATCAATTTTTTAAATTCATTTCGCAGCATTTGTCAGTTTTCCTCAAGATGTACGAGTCGTAATTTTTCATGTACACTATTTTCCGTGGTAGGGACTATAAGGAAACGTATTTCAAACCATTCAGCGTGAATTTGAGGTGAATCGGCTGAGAGATTCCTGAGATATCGTGGACACCGCTGAAATTCAGCTTTTTGGCAGTCCAGCCCGCGAATTTAGCTGATTTTCAATCATTTCAAAGTGATTTTGTACGACTTCGAAGCCATTCGTTTTCTCTGATTTCAATCCATGGTGAACAGCTGATTTCAGGAGTGAATAGCCCCTCGGCGAATTCAGTGTAAAATCGAATAAAACATGCAAGCCGATCGAGCAAAGTCAGGGTCCCCAGGTGCCTCTGGCCTCCCACAACTCTTGGACCGTAGGACATACCGGCGACGTGTCGGGCTGTCCAGCTGTCGCTTAACTTACCACTGCTGCAGCTCCGCAAGTTTTATGTTCGCAGATGTCTTATGTACCACGTACCACGTACGTACGCAAGAGTCGGGTATTTTTCATACGCGTCGTACGTACATTCGATACCGTAGGCGTTTAGTCGACGAATACGTTCTGAACGCCTGGTGGGTATGAAGTCGATCGTAAGCTTCGCGATTACATGTTCATCAAAATGGAATTTCCTGTCTAAATAACAACGCGGGTATAAAAGCAGACGCGAAGCTTAATTGCAGCGTACGATAATTTCAAATGTGTCGTGTCAAGGGGCGGTAATATCCGCCTGTCCGGACCCAGCAAGTGGATCAAAATCGAAGGCACAGGTGAGCTTGCCCGTCGGCGAAACGGTTCGCCTTCGAAGTAGGCTGGATTTGTGATGAGCAAGTGATCGATATCAAATCGATTTCATTCATTTTCTACCAAACATGCAGTAAAAACTCATGTTTTTTGCCCAAGTCACAGTTTTTTTACCGGGGAAATAAACTTGCCAGCGGGAAAAAAAAACTCTCGTAACCATAGTAACGGTGAAATAAACCAAGAAAGTGCTGCCCCTAGCGGAAAACGCGGTTCTAATGGTTCTAACCTCACTTTCACTCGTTTTTAATGCATATGTGCCGCATGGGAAGGAAGCAGGCATTTTGCAACTCGTTCTGCAACATCGGCGCGCGACAGAAAAGGCCTGCTTCCTTCCCTTGGTGCATAATGTACTATTTTTTCATTCTTCAAGCCCAGTTTCGATCGGGTGTGTGCGGATCGTGGGAGAGACGACGACGATCACGATTCACGCGCGATCATCGGATCTATAAATAAGTATACGTATTATGACGAAAGAATTTTGTCCAATTCATTTAGCGAGGCTATGAGAAAACGGCATTCACACTCTCGACGCCCCCGCTGGTTGGCAACGATCCAAATCCGAACTATTCAGACTCTGTGTAAAACAAGGATCTTGGTACACCGGTTTAACGAAATTATTTGCAGACATTTTCCACCGCGATGCTGTATCAGCTAAACAACCAAACAGCCACAGAGATTTAGATTTAGCTAATGTTCATCCGTTCATTCAAAGGGACTCGATTGATAATTTTTCTAGATAATTTTACATAACTTTTCGTTATATTTCAAGTATGAGACTAATTTTTGGGGTTGAGATAAGAAATTATTATCAAAAGTTCAGTTTATTCAATTATCGCAATTAATAAACGCACAAGTTCAGCAAGTTTTGCGAAGATGGCGACCATTTTAGTAATTTTTTTTTGTATAAAAAACGATTCAATTGATTCCACAATTAAAAAATCAGTATATAAGCATTTTTTCTACTATTCGAAATTGTTGATGAAACTCGAATTTTTTCATTAACAATCGATGAACGCACAAATTTTACAAGAAAAAATCGTCAACTTTCATAAAAAATGGACACCTTCTCTTGAAGCTCGACTGAGAAACTGACAACTTTTTGGATTCTGAATTCTGCTGGAATCTCCCTGTGATAAGAGTAAATGTTGGAAAAAAAAATTGTCTGACCCCTGGATCTTGTCTTCTCACACATCCAACTTCATTTTGTACTCAACGCTCTTGAAATGATCGATGAAAATTGCGGAATAGTATATTTTTTCACTTTCGACCATCCAGTAAAGTCCACTGACAAAGGTATCTTCGGGATGACTTCCGCTAGGAAGCTAGTCGTCGCTAAAGTCATTCCGCGATTATAGTACCTGCGGGTACAGGGTAATCCTTGGAAGGTCCCGGCGAAGTTTCCAATCCCAGCGGTCAGCTAATATCTAAACATGGCGTAAGCTTGAGTAGATAGAATGCCCACCCTGGAACCGAGAAACCCAAGACCCGAAGAACCGAGAGGGATAGAGGATCGTCTGAACTGGCCAGTACCAGAGATACTGGTAATAGCTATTTACAGATATCAACGCAAACATTAATACGGGCCAGTCTTGTTGTATGCCAACGGATTATCTTATTCTTGGACCGTGTCTGCACGACCGATCGACAGTAGTTCTGCGTCCGATTTTCTCCCCAGGGAATGACCAGCGTCCGCGTCCGTTTCTTGACCAAACACCACCAGGAGTTGCGTAATTCGCTGGGGCCAAGATCCAAACGGATAAACTTTTGCCCGCAAATTTCGTGCAAGTGGAATGCATCCGCTGGTTTTGAAGACACCGCCATGCATGGTCGCTAATTCCGTGTGTAGCGAGCAGATTTCCGTCTCATGGCCGTAAACCGGGATGCGGAATCGCGCCAAGAGTCACCGATACAAAAGTCGAGAAACTGGGGACGATTATACGTCCGGACATTTCTATTCCTCGGTATCCTCATAGTCTCAGTGGGTTGGTACATGGACCTGAGTTTGTTTGGGGAGTAAACGTTTGCCGACGACACCGCCGGACACTGGTGCCTCGCCGTGGGCTCTCCCTGAATATATACCCTGGTAGCGTTAGTCTGTCCGAGTTCCAGGGTGGACCGGGGGTTTAATACAATCTCTTGGTAGCTGGGCACAGCAGCGGTTGTCAAACGAAGTCGTCCACGTCTCTCGGATATTTTACAGATAAAAGGAAGAATATCCGATGTTTGAAAACGTCCCTCCTCTTCGACCCTGCAGAGGCCGGAGGGGGTGGGAAATTTGTCAGTGAAATTTACTCAGGGATAAGAAGCAAAGACAAGCGCATAGCGAGGTGTAACTCTGCGGGGTTAGTGAGGAATGGCCGGTCTGGCCAGCCTTAGCCTGGGCTTAACTGTGGTGGGACGAGCACCCCAACCCCCTTTCTCGTGTCAGGACCAAGTTATACTAGCAAACAGCCGTACATTAGTGCCCGCAGAGTCCTTCCCTAAAGGATTTATAAGGGAAGCTTCTCGCAGTTCGCAGTGCGATGCCCAGCCATGCTGCATGCTGCATTGCGAGCTGGCCTCAATTTGTTGTCAGAGTCAACGGCCCGGTTTCTGACCCCTAAAAATTCATGAAAATAACATTCCATCTGAATTCAAGGGCCTCATCGTATCGCAGTTACTTTCGTTCGCGCTGAATGCTCTAAAGAGTCAGAAGCCGAGGCGTTTAAGTTGAACGGTTTTAAAAGAATGCAAATAAAATTGCCGAGAGTTCGATTTACGGTCAGTACTTACTTCTCGTGGGAAAACATAACGAGAGACAGTTAAATCTGAATACAAAATGCGTTACGGTTAGCTAGTTTACTTGAGATTGCAAAACCGATTACCAAGTTTATATTCTCACCTGAAATTTACGGTAAGACTATGTAATTTAGCCATTATTTTATTATACAACAAATCAAAACTTTCGAGTTTCGTGTCTTCTAGTTCAACCGAATGGACCCAATTCCGTTTCACTTCATTCCACCGCGTCTCTGTACCTTAATCGAGGAAATAATCAATGCCTGCTGGTTCTAGACTCGGACTGGCGAAACACTGTTGAGTGAGAACTGAGTGAGAACTCGGCGTCGGCAGTCCTAAGAGTTTAGTTTGTTAGGCGAGCACGTCGCCCGTAGGGCGGAGGCTAGGGTTTTGCTTAGGCGAGAGGGTAGGAAACTGGGGAGAGCCAGTGGTCAGCACACTTGGTTCGAACCCTACTTCGCTAACTAGTTTAATGATATATGTTGAGCTACAAGCGCCTTGATTAATCGTTAACTAATGTTGAACCTAGCAGAACACAGCCAGTCGGGTAGCCAGCCAGACTCTCACACACACAGACCATCCGCGACCAAAGGCGGTCCAAATCCGTGTTCCAACTCCGCCGAAGCTAAACAGAAATCTAATCTCTCTCTTGATAATTTGATTTACGATATCGCGAGTATGGTCGAAGAAAAAAGGCTTCCCTGGACCGTCTCCGATTCGACCCTTCCGGTCTATTGGATTAGATTCATAATTAATTCCCAGTCTGGTCGGGCCAAGGTCATAATGCGGTATCGCGGATATCACAGAGAGAGAATAGATGGCGGAGACTGGCGTTGGCTCAGGGATGCAAGACACCGTGAAATTACCAGAGTCCCTCTCGCCCAACCACCCCCCGGTTTCGAAGGTGGGAGGTGGGAGGTGGGAACCGGACTCTGTCCACTCCGGGGCCCGAGAACCACCGCCGCCACGAACCAGGTATTTGTCTTGTCTTCTTGTTTATGGGACTCGGCGTTGTTATTTGGCACCGCCTGGGAGTTCTCACTTTGTGTGCACGAGTTTTCGGGTTAGGGTCAGGACACAGGACTTTACGGTTTAAAACCTTCGGTCAACGCTGGCCTCTCGTCACTGGAGTCTGCAATATTCTGCCAAGTATTGCTAAACATCCAAAAATCGCCTCGGTTGGAGGTGAATTCTTCTCATCAGGCACTTTATCGGTCTGCTATGGTAGCGGACAAGTTAATTTTTGTAGAATATCAAACTTGTCACGTTCGTAATCGATTACTTTTTTTTTCAAAAAAAAAGAAAAAAAAATTGTATGAAGAGACTGTGAAGTAAAAAGGGTTTGGTTATTCATACGAATCGACGCACCGGAAGGGTTTTTGATTCGGTGAATCTGGCATAGCGTAGAAGGGGTTGTAACGTTGAGCCTCAATATAAGCCGTAGGGTAGCTTTTTCCTAAATTGACAGATTTTCAATTAAATCAAGTTTCAATCTAATGGAAAAATACGGGATCTATTGATGTATGGACGAATGAAATACGAATCCTACCCCCGAATCCGTCTATACGTTATACCTTATACGTTATACGTACTCGACAACGGTTCGCAGAGATAGTACTGTCCATGGCACACGGATCGGGAAAATCAAATTCTTTTTTTCTTTTTTTTTTTTTTTATATTTTAAAATCGCACAAAGAGACATCCGTGGTGATTGCATAAGCTATCCAACGATCTCTCCAGATTAATCTATTGATAAACATTCCATCAAACGGAAATATATACCGCGCACAATGCCGCATCGATATTACCAGAGAAATAAATGAGCTATCCGCAACGGAATATTGCTTTTTCCTACCCCCTCCTTCCGTAGCTGCACACGTCCCTTCGAACGAGCACAAAAAATGTACATCAATCCTCTCGTATCATCGTCAGTGAAACAAAAATTAAAAAGGAACACGAATTAACTCGGAAAACGTGAAAGGATCACGTAAACAATAATTCTATCAATCCTGTGCGATAAGGTAACCGGATTCTTAACGGTTGACCGATGCAGAGAAAGAAAGAGAGGGAGTGGTCAAAAGAGTTGCCGGTTAGTTAGCGATCGCGGGATTCGAGATATCCGAATCGGATCAATAAATAATAATGATAATTGTGAAATCGGATCGGAAACGCAATTGAGACGGTGAAATGAGCCTCGCAAAGGGTCAGGAAAAAATAGTTCAGAGCTTGAAGCGTTCGTATTGGTTTCTTGCTCTCACCTGCCCAGGCCTCTGAGACCGTGCTCGGTCGAGCCGATCGTTTGCCTTCAATCACTTCTTGACAGATGCACTTACACACTGAAAACCCGGACCTTAGTGCTCGTACCCTTCGGTCAGGAATGCGAACCGAGGTGCCTCGTTTCGCGCTTCGAGTCATACAGCAAAAAGCGAAACACTCAACACAGCGAATCGTATCGATATAATTAAATGGGGTTAAAAACTCGAAAAGTATAGGTCACTATTTTTTTCTGAAAGACTTTCAGCCCACTGAGAACACACACGAAATTTCAGCCAAAAATATTGAGAATTGTAGAAGTTATGGACGTTTGGCGCCCAACGTGGGGTTCGAAAAATCATTTTCTCACACCCGGTCGCAAAATGCCACTTTTCATACCTCTTGAGCGGGCGGAAAACAGATCTTTTCGCCCTCGGGTGGAAACGTCTTTTTCCTGCCCTAGGGCGCAAAATCCTGTTTTCCGCCCGCTCAAGAGGAATGAAAATAACTATTTCGCGTTTCTTTGGCTTGTGACAATTGCAGGTACTTTAATACTTGATTGATGAGAATCTGCAAGTGAGAATGGATCGCATCCCAAAAACCGGACGAGGGTCAAGTTGATTTCGAAAATGTCCACCAGGCTTGAATTACTTGCCGAGACACGCGCGCTCCGAGCATTAAGTCTATGCGTGTAGCGTGGTATGAGGTCCAGCCTGTTTGCCGAGGGGATAATAGCGTAATGGATGAACACGAGAGCCGAGGCAACGTTCAGGCAACCGCCTCGTCTGGCATCCCAACATGCATCCAGTACTTACGTTCATCAAGGACATTTCTCTCTTCCACCCTGCCCCCTACATGATTAAACTGCTTTACCTCATGAGGGCTTTCCGAGACCAGATCCAACCGAGGAAAAAGCATACATGACATAATATCAGGACGGATGCGGATCAGCCACTAACAAACAACCGACTTTCCGCGTCGTCAGTTCGGATGCTGTTACGGAAGTAATGACTCGATCCCGTCTAGACTTCGGTTCAAATATCATCAGACGGTGATTTTTAACCCGGAAGTCTCAATAGCAGCGTTGATTTGAGTCGATTTTCTCTCTTTGAAGTGGACCAACGAACATCTGCAAGCTTTATTTATAATCGAAAAATGAACGCAGGTATGACGTCAATGGCGCGACGTGTATAACTGAATATCGTTAAGTGGTAACGATTTCGTGAGCTCCAAGTAATTCAGATCGGACAGGAATTATAATTCAGAGAGCTTCGAGATAAACCGGATATTGAACTCTGTGTGTGTCCACTCCGCTACGGCTTCGTTTCTATGTTAACGATATACGGGGTCGGTGAGATCATTCTTCGTTCGGATCGATTCGGAACGTTGATTTATTTTTTTCTTTCCGACAAAACGACAAGAATTCACCTGGAAGGACACTCACCTCGCTCTTAAGATTCAACGGTACGTCGCAGGGGGGGTCAAGATCCGCTTCGGTTTTTATCTGGTGCGATAACAGGCTGTGACTGTGCCGAGGCGGTGCGGCTGTCGCGAGCATATTGCGATTATGTCGATGCTGAAGGTGGTGCTGAAGACGCTGGTGCGAATAAGGTGGCGACAGCTGGGTATTCAGGGTCCGTAGGTCAGCTGGGGGCGAGGCAGGTGCCGCAGTACTGCTCTGTTCCTCTTCGGCCGAGCCCTCCGCCATGTCAGCCTCGCATCCCGAAGTTTCGTTATCTGCGGCAAAAAAAAAAAAAAAGCAATATAGGTTATTTATCAGGTTGTATCGCCGAGAAATATTATAATATCGTCTCACTAGTGCGGAAAGTGGTCGATATCCGTCTAGTTCTGAAGTTTATTGAGTTCAGACGGTTCGTATATATAGAATCGCGGTTTCACGTGGGTATCGTGTGGAGACAGACGATTCGTTTAATTTAAATATATGCTAAATATAAGCAAGATTGGGTAAACATCTGTTTTTAAAAGAGACACTCGGAGAGAGAGAAATTATAAGGAGTTCATTTGTGGCTTTTGAGTGACTTCAAAGGATCTAGTATATGAAAAAAATGTCCGGTTCGTGGCATTGAGAATCCACAGTGTAATTATTTTTAATCCTAAACTCAAGGGGTTCGGCTAGTTAGTTAGAAAAATTTTCATTTTTATTTTTTTCATTTTATTTTCAAGGGCAATGAAATCGCGAATGCTGTCTGCTGTCTGCTTCCCGCAATCTCTTCACCCCGTCCGTTAATTTTCTCTCTCTGCCTCTCTTTCTCGCGTCGTCGTGCTTCTAAAACGCAACTAACAACATCTGCTTCTATTTTTGATTCTGGCCATCATCCAAAGTCTTATTTATTATTTTTTTTTCTTCTCAAAACCGTACGTATGTAGGTACAACCGAGTATGACGAACGGACGGATGGATCATTTCGTACGACTCGAATGAGAAGCAATTTTCATTTTTCATTTCTTTTATCAAACATGTATGTATTACGTTTGTCAAAATCAATGTCAACTCACTAAGACACGACTGTGAGGTCTAGGAATTTATGTAATGAATGAACCCCAGGAGATAATAAAATGACTGTGAAAAAACCAATCATTTTTCACACACTGACAAAAGAGGTGCTCAAAGTGAGCAGAATTTTGGCGAGTCTCGTTTTGTTTTTTCAAGTTTAATATTTGTTTGTCACTTACGACTTACTTTTTTTAAACTGGATGATTTATCCCAGTACTATGCGATATTAACATTCCATAGGGGGGGCCCGCACTATTTTTGCAACTTTGAAAACAGAGTTAACATGCGGAGTGCAAAAAAGGGGGGACGTATATTTTTAAAGAAGCTTTTCTTCTTTCTTTTCTGTTTGGAGCGGCATTCTTTTATCCGTAAAGAAAAACTTGACACTTATTTCTTATTTTACAAAACGAGTAAAAACTTCACCACACCGAATGTTCGCGGTCAGGCTATTAATTTTCAAACCGAATTATATTAATTACCAGTCTAGTGTTGAGGCCTAGAATTATTATGCCTTGGTTCTCTGTGTAACCATTGGGTGTCTAAGAAATCGCTCTTGTTTGTATCGCGATTGCATCGAACGATCTAGACTCTCCGTGGATATAATTACACAGGTTAGATATCATCGTTCGACCGAAGCTACTTTCGTCAACATCGCCGGGCATGTAATGAAAGCGGTTACAATTAAAAAATGGATTTCGATCTCCGTTAGAAGTTACCCCAGTGTCGATAACAATCGGTATCACGTTTACGTGAAAAAGAAGCAATAAAAAATGCAACGTGTCCAAGACACACGAGAATGTACGTGGATGGTGATTATTTGTAAAATGATACAAACTCGCGTATAGTGTGTCTTAGTCATAGGAACTGGATAGCCAATAATTAAGGGTAGTTTGATTGATGTTAATTCAAAGGGTAATTAAGAAGGTTGTGGATAAAAATTCCGTAATTTATGGTCATTCGGGATAATTATATGGTGGCCAGTTTGTAATTGCAACCGATGTTAGGTTTCCAGTATACGGAGATCAGTGTTAGTGTCGGTTTTAAAATAGTCTTGTGATATATACGCTCTCAGATCACAGCTTATTATAGGGGCACAACGGAGGAGAGATAACGTGGGTTAGAGAAGTGGACTGGTTGTGTCCGTCTGCCGCTGTATACTTCAACCTATTCCGATGCCCCGAGGGCAACCCTCTGCAGTCTAGGTCGGGTTTAAATTTATGAAGCCAATTCGAACAACCTTCGGCTTTTCACAAAATTATTTTTTCTTTCTTTCCTTCTTTCTCATTCTTCTCTTTTTCTCTTTAAAAATCTCATAAATAACCAGATGAGTCAAATAATCGAGATAAGAGGCTTTTGATTGCATATGATTTCAGCTGATTTTTCCTAATTCTGGATCATTTCTGCTGATGAATGATTTTGTAGAATTTTACAGATTTTGTAACATTCCGAAGGTATTCTCTGTCTGATTTCAACGGATTTCAATTAACCAAGGTGTACAGCTGCTTTCTGGAGATTTTTTAATCTACCACAGAGTACTTTTCGCTATCAGGCGCACGTTTATATCGTATAATAAAGTGAAAAGAAAAAAAGGAAAAACCGAGTAACGGAATCGTTTACCTCATTGCAAACATCTGGTCTTAACAATTCAACGTATCATTTGATTTTACAAAGTTTTTTTGTTGTTGTTTGTGATCCTTTATGAGAACCGTAAAAAAAAAAATATATATATATATATACATGTATAGTACGCTTCAATAATTATCGCAGCGTGAACAGTTGGCCGGTCGACCGACCACCTACCGAGTCATTATGCGAAAGTCTTGTTACGTCACGTATCTCAAAAATCAATTGATTGTGAGTAAGTTTATCACGTATATATATATTATATATACCAGTGGAGCATAAAGGGTATGAAATATCGGTGTGAGAGAAATGGTACCTAAAATTGAAAAAAGCTAGTGCGCGGTTCGTCTAATGTGATAATACCAAAGCCGAAGTGTACCACACCTCAGATACATAACGTGAGTATAATACATATATACGACTTGTACAAAGGTGCATAACGCGTAACGTATTATATGTATACATACATACATATACGCGCGTAATAGGCGTTTCATGCGATGCCATTCGACCGGAAATCCACGAGGCTTTGTTCCAAGTCACGAAACTAAGGGATTAAAACCATGAACCGGTGGGTTTTATTAATGCAGTTCACAGTGAACGCGTGTCAATACGAACTTGGGGCGTTTCATGAGTCAAGAATACAAGAATAAAAAATAAAATAAAAATAAAAAAGAAGTTTGAGCCAGGGGTTGCGAAGGGATCAGAAATTATCGAACCCTTTCCCACCGTGGACTTTCTGACCGATATCAGTGACTCGATAAATTCCTAATAGTAGAATGGAAAGAATTTTTTTTTTCGCGGATTTTCTGTCGATATAAGTAGTGTAGTCACGGACCATTGGTTCTAGTTATGCAGACAATTCTCTACCTTCATAGATATAAGCAATGGTCTGATAGAAAGCTGATTCGGAGAAACTTTGAGATATTAGAATAATAAATACGTGAAAATAAATTGTTTCAAAGTTGTAAAAAACTAGCCGGTTTTAGCCAAAAAGCTCATCGCTTTTTTGCGTAAGGCACGATCGCACAGTGCTGGTTTGTTTTGAAATAGTGTTAAAAATCCCCCGAAAATTCCCAAAATTTCGATTCATGATCAGAAGACGGTATTTCAAAGCTCGTTGTATTATCTTCAAAATTGACGAAGTTAGCTACCGCCGTTTCTAGACCGGAAGTCGGATCGAGTGTACAAAGTCACTTGCACATCTTCAGGGTGAAAACACTATGTCCTGCAAATTTCATCAAAATCAGTTCGGTGGTTTGGCTAAAACTTTGTTTACAAGAAATGGGGGGGTCACATACACCACTCTTGAAAATGCTCGAAAACGACTACCCAGGTGCCAAAACGTGCTCCCTACATGATTTCAGATCTTTTACTCGATCCGACGTTTTTAGCGATGGCGAATGTATAAGGCACTCCGTTTTCAACGATCGTGCCTAAAAAGTAACAAAAAACTTAGCTCGCAATGTGTGAATGAAATGGTCTTTGAACCTTTCCAGATTGTAAATTGATAAGAAGTTTTTAGGTCATTTCTATCGGCTCGGTGTTGAAAATGATATCCAATGAACGAATCGTGTCTTTAAAAATTAACAGAAAAAAAAAGAATCGCTGCTACTCAGCAATTTTCTGAATTCATGATTTTAGCAAACTTTGATGAGAAAATTGTACAATTATTATCCTATTTGAGCTCACAAATCATATTGTACAATGAATACCAAATTTCTTACGTGAATAAAAATTACGATATAATTTATAAAATTTGTATCAAAGAAACTTTCAACAGCTGGGCTTAATTTCAGGACGAAAAACTAATTTTCCAGATAGTCTCTAGCCTTTCAGGAACCGAATCGAGGTCGACACGCCTTTTCTTGGCCATTGTACAGATTTTTAGGTCAATCTCAGTCCGTTATCAAGCCTTCATAGAACGGTCTTGTCTAATTCTAGGACCGAATCCGATGTGAAAAGTAAGTCGAGTTCAAAATGGCGAAGCTAATATTTGGTCAAACTTGGATTTAAATCCTTTTTCCATTCTCTTGTTACGAATATCAGGTGATAATTCGCAATCTTAGATCATTTTGTGACAAGTAATTCCTCTGAAATGCCAAATTGTCTTCTTCGAAGGGTAAAAAATTCTGACCACCGATATCGAAAGACGTACTTCTACTCCGTTGTTTTCGACGTTTTTCCTCACGGTAACCGCAAAGAGAGAGAGAAAGAGGGAGTCATTAGCCCTTGTACGTAAAGTATTCATTTTAAATCGATCGCGCCTACATACGATTATGAATGTCCGTGGTACAAATACACAGTCCAAAGTGTAATCGAAGTTAAATGTATTTTTAATGGGCGAAGGGCCTATAGCAGCGGTTAATTGTTGGATTACAACGCTAAAATTGGTTGATTTTTTTTCCCCTCTCTCTTATTCTATTCGACTTCAGGCGAGGATAATTTCGAGTGTACGAGCGATTCCGCGATTTCATATTGATTTCATATACCATTTCAGCCGATTTTTCATCTTTTAAAATTGATTTCCATGAATTTCAGCTGATTTGAATTTTTTTCAGCTTTCTAAGTGATGGCAAAGCGATTCTTTCTCTGATTTCTGATCATTCCCGAGTTCTCAGAGTCCCGGTATGGTTATGAGATAGAAAAATTTCCTCGTCTGGGTCTAAATAAAGCCTGGGGAGTGCATTAAACCCGAAATATCTAAAAATAGAAGCAAGTTATAACGTATGAGAAGCATTATAATAGCGCCTCCCCCACCGAGAATGTATTTAAGTCGTGAAAACGGAAGAGAAAAATTAGACAAATGAATATTCCGTAGGTTGTTTAGTCAAAATCGAAAACCGTTTTACGCGATGACGCCCGAAACCAATATGAAGCCTGAAAGGACGAGAGACCAGGACTTAATCGGTCATGTGCGATTGCCCTACCACCGTGTCTCTATATGTGCAACGTATTTATATATGCATACAACGTGTGTGGACATTGCAGATGACTCGGAACCCGGGGGTGGAATGGGGTGGGGGACCAAACGATGACCGTTTCCATTGACCACTGCTCAACGCGTCGATTCATTGATCAAACCTCACACCACGGTTCACGGTATGCGTATGCTATCCTTATACATATGTATATTCCTTCCCAGTCTTATTCAACAGCCTTCGCACTAATTGGGATCGATTTTCGTTCCGGAAAATCACTTAACAATTTTTTGAAGAACCAAAAATCTCTGTATTGAAGGTTGAACGCGGCTCCTTGGTCGATTTTTTAACATGCTTAAAAAAAGGAGGAGCTTCTCAATTCTTTTTTCATTCGAAAAGATATGCTTTCAGATTGGTCGAATTGAAATTTCGTCAAAATCGGTTGATTAGTTTTTTTGATTGTTATTTGAAGTCGATTTTGATGTCGCCTTCGAATAACGAAACATTTTTGCAGATCGTAATTTGTGGAGACTGAAATCTTGAAGGACTTCTAATTCCCACCTGAATACATTATGATGTTGAAATTCTAAATTTTTTTCCCCACTCTTACGAATAATCATCAACTAAGGAATTTCTATCCTTATAGCAGGGCCCTGGCTAGTTTTACCCATTTAGAAGTCAATTTCATCCTTAAAAATCCTTCAGGACGAAATGAGTTTGAATGCATTATATATATGTTCTTTCTATATGATTATTGTCCCAGTTTCTGACCCCTGGATTCTTTCCTACCGCGTCACCTAATTTCAACGCTTTTTTTGGACATGGATGTCAATTTTCTAGAACAGAGACTTTCGATGAATATTTATTAGGACTTATAATAGGTATAAGAATTTATACAAGTCATCGTCTCGTAATTATAGGAAATATTGACCCACTCATAGACAATAAACTGGCTATAAAACTAAAATTTCAATTTTCGAATCAAGCGTGTTAATTACTATAAATTCAAAAGGTGATCAATAATTATTGCAATGAAGAAAAATTCTCAACCCTTTTCGTTTCGGACAAGAATAATCAGAACCTTGGCTTTACTGACATCCTTACAGTGTCATGAATCCTGTTACATGTATATACGACTGAAAATCAAGCCTTGGTAAATTGGGTCTATTAGACGCACCAAGCGTACAAAAAACACTCGACGTGCAACCCTTTGCATCGCGTGTGACGCGAATAAGGACACGTAGGGAATAAGGACTCCTGCAGTCACACGTGCGTGTCAGGCACGTGCTTTTTTCAAGTCCTCGATATTTTTTTTCTCTTTTTTTGCTTTGTATTCCCTTATTTTATTTTTTCAACAACTTTTTTTGTACAAATTATCAGAATTAATGACACCGTTCGTGCACAGGGATTTTTTTTTGGGGGGAACGTCAGTCACGAGAGAGCTTAATAAGCCCAGGTTTCAGATCCCTTATTATAAACGGTACGTGTGTGCATCGGGGGTCACGAAACTCATTAAAGTATGTACATATTCAGTTTTTTTTTTCTTGATCTTACAAAGAAACGTTACAAACACACACTTGATATTCGTGCGCAGATCATATCACGAGTGAGGAAGAGATCCTTGGGATAGATTATACGAGTGGCTCGAAAACTCGCTTTTCAAACTCCACAAATGTTAATTTGATCCAAACAGTGAAGAATGAGAGAAAAGAACGAAAAAAATATGGCGTCTTCCCCTCCAAATGGGATTCCGAACACGCGAGATTTCATTTTTTTCATACTATTTCACAGCACGATACAGGATAAAATCCTTATTCATGATCTTCGTCCTTCGATTATTTCATACTGAAAATTATAATCATGAAATTTTCCACATTCTGTGGGAAAATGGTAGGAAAATAAATGCATGGATCAATTGTGACGAATATTTAACCCTAGAAATATTTTTTCAAATAGACTGGGGTTAATACTCACCCCACGCTCATAAAATCGTTCTGGAAGTGAATAATGGGACTCATGAGCACATGAATCTTTTCATTTTTCGATGAGGAAAAGAATGGTGAAGAGCAAATTGAATTTAATTGAAGAATAGTTGGTGGAAAATCCATTTAATTTTCCCAAAGTGTCGGAGAAAACGACAAAAACGTCATTTTTCAAGTTTGCTTCATCCACCCCAGTTCGTACTTGTATGGTTAACGAGAAACAGTCGCAATTTTTGGCGAGTACATCCATATTGCTATTAGCGAAATAAAAATTCTTAAAAATTAAAAAACGTGTATCTTCCATCTTTTGCCAACGATCTAAAAAAAAATCGAGCTTTTCACCTTCTGTCGTCAGACACGCTCCAAGGATTCGATACGGTCTCAATGGACAGGACGAAACGGAGGGGGAGTCGAGGATTTAAGGAGTGGGAATGAACCTTAGCGTGGAGGGAGTATCGATCCGCTTTCTTGACCTCCGCAACATTTCATATTCTCTCGACTCGAGGTGCGGAGTCACCGTCAATAATCGTGTGTCTCATATACCCGGTGTGTTATTAGTCATTTATAACGAGACAATTTTTCCCTCTTTCCAAATCGTGACGCAAAAGCTTTGCGATATAAAAAACAAAAACTGTATACGAATATGAATAACTAGGGGCTCCGCACAAAAATTTGTTTCACACCTTTTCATTCCCTTAGGAGTCGAATTTCAAAAAACGCTTAAACTGCTTTCTAGGTATTTGAATAAGCAATAATTTGAAGCTAAAACGAAGTCGATATCTCATCGGGCCGAGGAGATATCTATGAATCCGCGAAAACATGTTTTACCCCTTTTATTCTCCTTGTGGGGCGAATTTCGCAAAATCGCTTCTTATTGGGTGTTGACAAAGGGAAGGGAACATGTTGCCCAAATTTCAAGTTTCTAGGTCAAGGGGTTTGGGCTGGACGTTGTACAAGGAAGAAAGTGAAAAAGCTCGGCGCGCTTCTTCCTGCGCGCCTCGCACGGTCTTAAAATTCTATTCCCCCTTATCTCGCGGTTTTCAAGTGCCTACCGCAACAATATCGCCACAGATCTCTCAGGCTCGAGTGGCTTTCGGCTTTTCCAACCCCGCCGCAAAATCGTCGAGGGTCTCCGCCGAGCAAAGAACTCCGGTGCGCCGGAAAATCCTCTCCTCCACTCGGTAGCTCGCACGGATTTTCAACCTCGTGCAGTGCCACCCCTCCTCGACCCGCCACGCTGCTAGTCACGCCGTCGACACGTGCTTCTGTTTACACGAACCACCCCCCCCCCGCACATGGTTTTTGGGGGCATGGTTTAAGGGGACCAGTAGAGCGTGATTCAACAAATTCTCCATACTCAAAAAATCATTAATCATTACAGATCGAAGAATTGACTTTTTAAAAAATCACTTGTCGTAAGGTTTCAAGGCACACGGTTGATCCGATTATGTCTATCGACATCTCATTTTCTTCGTAGAGCAATCCTTCATCGTGTGAATGAGGGAAATTGAAGGAAAAAATTTTTGGACCAAGTTATCAGGAAAAGAGTGACCAGATTGTAGGTCAACTTCGATAACTTATCACAGAATTTTTTTTTCTCATTCATATGATGGAAAATGTCAATTTTTTTTTTCTGTTTGACGAACTTTCGAGTTTGATCTTTCTGCTTTAATTTTGAGCCTGTCCATCGGAGGTGGAGCAGCTCGTGAGCATTACTGGGTCGCATTAATTGCGCGTGTGTGTGCTGATTATTGTAACGTGGCTCACGAGTATATTGCCGAGAGGTAAGTTATCACCGAGCTAAGAACGGCTCGAAGCTCTCTAGAATCCGTCCGAGACCGACATTCTTGGGCCGCGCGGTGCATTAAAGTAGGCAACTTAATTGCCGAGATTAAGTTAATTGTACTAAGCTGGAGGTAATCATGCTTGAGAAAAGACCTCACAATTCCCGTTCCCATTCGAGTTTTCCAGCGAGTGCTGATTATTCATTCCCTCTCTCTCCATTCTCTTATCTTCCGTACGAACAAGGTAGGTATATCATTTGATTCCACGATTCTAAACAGTTTTCTGATTCTCTGACAACGACCGCGTGCTATGCCCTTCCAAACGTAGTGAATTTGTGTAAATAGATGCGATCGGGTGACATCATCCCGGTTTAATCGCTACGAGTGCGGGGTAATTGCTCGCAATTAGCCGTAATTAAGAAACAAATGTTTAATTGGAATCGTTGATAAAATAAAATTGCCGCGCGCGGTTATCATTCGCGTATACCGAGAGTGTCTAGCGTTTATAGTACAGTATAGTCGCGATACGTACGTCTGGCTAGGTGGTACACTTGTTTGTCATTATTTTATATTGGGTAATTTAACGACACGAGGATTTTCTTCGTTCTCTCATAATTTCTATATATTTTTTTACGACAACCTCGTTCGTTCGTTCGTTCGTTCGTTCGTCGTGCTGCACAGCTCGGTTAATGCGGTTTTAATTATTCTGTTTGTCCGCCAACCACCTCTATACCTACGAGACTACACACAAATTACGAGCTTAGCCGAGCTAGGATGTGTGTTAACGTTAACCTCGGTGAGTATCATTTGCTAACTACACACTATTTAAGACCCACGACACATTCGCGTTGGGCAATGCCGACGATTACACACGAATCCCCATCAGGACGGATCACGGTTTGACTTATAGTTACTAGTTTTCTGTACAAAACATGAAACATAATATTTTTTTATAGAAGAACGTTTCTTTTCTCCCCAATCGGATCATTCCATCAACCCGCGTCTTTTTATATTCAAAAATATTGTCAGACTCACCGATTCAATGTTCTTCTCGAATGTGGAAAGGAATTTCAATTCGTGGATAGAACAGAAAAAAAAAACAGTTTTGTCTTGTTAGAAGTCTAAGACTCGAAAATCACGGTTTTCTTTTTATCGTTACTCCAAAAAAGTCACTCTGAGCGATTTTATTCACTTCGTATGCCACCTTGATAGACAGACCAGACCATCGAGAGTCAGTGTCAATGATCTCACGTCACATTTGAGTCCACGTGGTTCTTAGTTTTTTATTTATTTTATTTTTTTGGTAGTCAGAGTCACTGGAACGAATCACAAAATCACTCTGAATCGTTTCACGTTTCACTGTCTCGAAATATCTCCTCTGTCCAAATAACGATAAACCGGCGGGAATTATTCAAACATTCAAATATTCGCGGTCTTTCTTTTTCCGCGTACGCCGATAAATCCTTCGATTTCAATCTCCGCTATAGATCACCGCAAAAAATCACAACCACGTCGTTGATCGATTATAAAAAAAACAACAACCAACCAACTACGTATTTACTTATTATTTCCGCGTCACGTGCATATGACAAACACGCGATAATATATATATATATATATTATATATACCTCCGGGTATGTTCCCGGTTCGCAGTCTGGCTGCGTAGTGTGACTACTGCGAGTCTCGTCTGGCTCTCGATTCCCTATCCTCTTCGTTTTCCACGGTGGGGGTTCACTCGGGGTGGGGGAACTCGCGGGGGGTTCGCGGGGGCGTGGTTAGAGGCGGACCGTGCGCGGAGGTCGGTCCCCGAGATCGACTTGTTATGATTGTTACCGAGTGTCCGAGCAGCTTTTTGGGGGAAGGGGGTTTTGGGGATGTTTCAACCCCCCCCCCCCACCCGCCTCCTCATCTTCTCATCCCAAACACCCCGAAACGCTTGGACCTGTGATGCAAATCGTGAGAGGTGGATGGGGTTGATTGGGTCGTGAGGAGGCACCACACACGAGCTTTACTACAGAGAAATTTAACCACCACCACAACCCCCGTGGAGGGATTGAGGGATAAGATCGCGAGGATTCTTTCAAGGGGTTGTTTGAAATAGGCTTAAAATTGTTGTGTGAGAAAGTATAAGTGGAATGAGACGACTTACTTTGAATTCAGAAATTTTGAAAAGAATCTGAAGAGAAAACAAAAAGAAAGAAAATGGGTTATTTTTGGTGAAATATTGAGTAGAAATTGAAAGAGATGGTGATAGACGATTTTTTTTTTTTTTTTGAGTTTTTACCGCGAACCCCTTGTCTGTACGTTTGAATAGATTAAAGTACCTAATCACTAGAAGGGTTGATTTTAATTTTCGATAATCTTGAATATCATATCAGTGAAGAAACTTTGAATTTTTTTTTTTTTTTTAGCATGCCAAATTTTGTCAGTTTTTTTCGAAGTATAACCCTAATTTGTCAATCATTTGAGTCATCAATTATCGTTTGCTGTGTCCGCGTTTTTTTTTTTTCAAAAATTGTTTTCAATAATCGCAGAATAATTTGTTCTTGAATGACGGAAGAAATTGGAATCGTCACGTTTGAGAGCTTCTGCAGCATCTTCTGATATCAATTGTTTTCGACCGCTTGGAAGAATCTTTCAAAAATTTCTTATACATTGACGAAAAGAATTTCGTTTTTTTTTTTCATCATCATTTTACTGTCAATTGTCGGAAATCTAGAAGGACTATTTTCACATCACTGCAGTCGGCCCTGAATTTATCAAGATTTACATTAAACTTTTTAGAAAGTCGATCAAGACTCTATAATTTTCTACAAGTATATCGTATAGGGACAGACATTTGGATAGAAGTTCTATGATCTTATCTCACTGGGTTTCAGACTGTAGGATCATTCCCACGTTTTGAGACAGTGATAAAGAAAGTGACTCAGAATCAGAATCAAGAAAAGCTAGGGGGAGAAAAAAAGGACATGAACAAGCGAAAATTGACCCTCACAGACAGTAATTGCAGAATTATTTGAGTAGGTACAGAAAATCCCGTCGCAGGGGGTATAAAAACTTTTGAGAAAGATCGTATCGTCGCCGCGTTAAAGTCTCCTTGCGGCTTAGAAGTACACTTTTTTTCTTCTCATCCCTCTTTTTCCTCTTATCAAAGAACTCGATCTTGATTAGGTCAATTTCACTGAATATCCGTTTGAATAAATCCGCGCTATTGATCCTCACGTTATTCACAACTTTGTGACGACACTTCGCACATTTCTTCGATTCGATTCGATTATTTCTAAACTTTCTACACTAGGGAGAAAAAGACAAACTTCGGTATCGACAGAATAACATGATTAAACACTCGGAATGTGACAAAGTCATTTCTAGTTCCTCATCATCGACAGGATGACGTCGACACCCTTCAATTTTGGACTTGGGTTCAAATTGCCCAGTCTTTTTTTTTTAATCCTTCTGCTGCTCATTTATTCCTCACTCGCAATCAGGCGAGATCTCGGTCCGCGATATCGGGTTAAGTATCAGCCACGGAACAGGTTGTGATAGCCGTCGGGTTAAAGTCCCGCGCGTTACACGCTGAACGATATGTAACTCTGAAAATATATCGCCAACAACAGAGACTCGATGTGCTTATTTCGTTGGAATATAATTAGAAAAAAAATAGAAAACTTTCTCAATTGAAACTGTGCAAAAAATAACACAGTCATCATCAATCGATGAGAAACTAAATTAACGTCATCACAAATTATGAGAAAATCTACTCAACTTTTTAGAGCTGATTGCATTGGTTTCATCCTAGGAAACACAGAAATATTTGTTACAGAGTCAAATTTGAGGATATCAGCACAAAATCGCCAGACAAACTTGACTGGATTTTGTGCAGAAGACAAAAAAAAATGTTTTACCACGTCAGAGGATCATCATATTGTTTTTTTATCAAAGAAAAAAGTGTTTTCCTAATTTTTCTCGTCGTTTCGGAATCGAATATGATCGAATTTTGTGATATCTTATCGACTAGTTGATGCATTTCGTTGCATTTCGTGGTCTGACGATTGTCGATCATTCGCGAAGATCGTTGAGCATTCGAGACTGACGTGGGTTGGTACAGTCATAAGTGCCAGGGTCTGCTTTCAGGATCTATGATCCACAACGTGGCTACAGGTGCTTATTCAGGTTTAGCTCCACTGCAATTAGGAAACGGGGCCCCTATACCTACTGTGCCATATATATCGACCCTACAGTTGTTCGGGGGTTGATTATACGGTCTAGTATTCGGCCGCACGCCTTCTTCGTCTCTTTTACAGCTCATGAAATGAACCATGCTTCCATTTCTGAACAATAAACGTTAGTTTTTTTCAATAATTTATGGCGGTCTAAGTAGTCAGTGCGAAAAGGGAGAAAATGCAAAATAAAATAGAAGGCAAAGAAGAAATATTGGCAAAATTTCTGTTCACTTCAACCAAACTTTGATTAAATGAGTCCGAAAAAATACCTTTCCGCAAATTTTCCTTTTTCTAATCACTCAGACAGATTTTCGTAGTAAAAAATTGGCTTTGAAATGAGGAAAACTAGAAAGGCCCCGCAGATAGTTTTCCGAGTTTCATCAATATATCCAATAACAATCAAATTAATTGAGCAAATTATTGATGAACTATCAATCTTTCATCGATAAAATGAGAATTCCACTATTTTTTAAGCTCGACGTTTCTGTTTTTACACGTGTGATGGCAGAAAATTGACGATGCTTACTCGAACCCAGTAAGTTTATTATTCCGTGATCAAGTTTATGAGAGAACAAGGAGAGACCATGAATTGGCAACTGTTTTACTTTTTGATTCTCTAGTACAATTTTATGCAAAAAAAAAAAAAAAAAAAAAAAAAAATACTGAAACGAGGAACCCGTGCAGAAAGCTGCAGACAGAGGCACGCGGAACTGATTCCCGTAGTTCGCCAGCTGTCGCGGTTCAAGTTGTAGGAGTTGGCGCGTCGCGAGGTTCGCCTTTCTCTCTCACTCTCTGTCTCTGTCCTCTGCATGTGTATGTGGATATGGTATTCCTGTCCCTTTCTTTCTCTCAGGGTTTCGGATCGAGCCCTCATCCTCATCCTCATCCTCATCCTCGTCCTCGTCCCACCGGGATCGATTAAAACTACAAAGTGTTGCCTCTCCATCCGTTGCCACGTTCATTCGCGGTCTACTATATCGCCGCGCGGTACTCCGCGGCACTGGGTTACCAACTCTTCTCTCAAACTCACTCTCTCTCTCTCTTTCGCTTCCTCTTTCTACTCCGCGAACTTCCACCTTCAAACTTTCAGCCACACTATGCGTATATCTTTTGGAATCGTTTAGCCAATCGGATGATCTCAATGCTTCGGGAATCGCAAATAATCAATTGAAATCATTTGGTCTTGGTTTGGTGGATAATAACTTGCTCATCGCTATCAAGAGTCGACTTCATTCAGTAAGTCACGTGGTTGATGATCAAAGACGTTGAAAATGACTTGATGATCGTTAAAAATTGTTCTAAATCGCTTCCTGACGTCTAAAATCGCCCAAGATCGCTAATATTAGTTCACAACAGCTTCAAATCGGTTCAAATCACTCTATCAGCCGTAAAAATCGGTTCGAATCGTTCGTCAGCCGGACTGTAGGTGAAAAATGTCGTGTATCGATTATCAATCAATCATTTATCAATCATCGAATCAGTGACTGAGGCTTTGGATCGAGATTATTTCGTCCTGAAAGTTGAAAAAATCGAAATCACGAGCGATCTCGTCTGCAAATCAAAAATCACGGCGAATGAACGATTTTTAGTTTTTTTTTTCCTTTTTTTTCCGACTCGGTAATCCAATAATCGTGGTCGCGTAGTAGCCGGGAAGAATGTCTTGGTAAGAATGCTTCGAACCTGTTGCTCGCGGCTAACGGGCCGATGTATGTTAGCCCGTCGACAGCCATAACCGAGTTTTGTGCAGTTCTGCAGTCTTTATCGTCTGGAGCAATACCCGATTTTCCTTGAAACAAGAACTTTTTCCCTTGTCCAATCGCTAATTCTTCGAGCCTTTTCAGACTTTCCATGACCAGCAGTGATTTCAAGCGATTCTAAGCGATCACCTGACTTTGATCGGTATTCAACGATCAACAACGAGCGGTTTTCAACCATTTCGAACGATGACCAAGTGATTCTGAATGATTTTTAGCGATGACTAAGCGATTTTTAGTGATTTTCGGTGATAACCGAGTGTTTTAAATGATTCTTGAGCGATTTCATCCACGATATTGATTTCGTCTCGAATCGAAAGAGCGAAGAATAGGTAGCGAATTCGATATTATCTTCGGATTTTAGCCGAGAGTATCGGAGGTGCTCCTGAGGCTTGCTCCTGGCCTCACGGATAATAACAGAGTCTGTGAAAGCCGGCAGTCTTTACGAGCGCCTTCCCAGAAGTATAAACCCCTCGGCACAGACTCCTTCCGATTCGTCTGTAAGTCGGTGCATAGGATGCAGTGTAGTTCGGTTTTCGAAGTATGGCTTATACTTACTGAGAGAGAGAGAAAGATAAAGAGAAAGAGAGAACGAGAGATCATCAAACTGGCCGCGTTTCACCGCCGCGGCGCGGCTAATTAATGCGATCCGCCTCAACAAAGTTGTTCGCGCTAGTATCGCTCCCGAAGCGGCAGAGTCTCAGACTGAACACCGATTGTGATACTATGAGAATAAATGAAAATGTAGAATGATAAAAGAAGAGAAAAAAAAAGAAAACGGTATGGATGCGTAAATAAGAATAAAAAACGAGGGAAGGATCAGAGAGCACCGATTCTTTGAGACATCGGACGCTTCCGCGCGGCCCGACAAAGTGACAAAGTCGCCTACCGTAAGATCAATCGCCCGTAAAGACAATCGAATTCGATCAGGATCAATACCTTTTGCTCCGGCCAATCCCCCGCGGTACATCTCACACTTTTTTCAACGGGTTTTGTATTGGACAAAGCCGAGGATCGTGGACGTGCAGGAAGGATGATGAAGAATGTCGAGGCCTTCGATCGGAGTCGGTCTAATTTCAGAATATTCCCTTTTCCTAAATCATCGGAATCCTAGCTTCTGCGATATTTCGAACATTTCCTTTTCTATCGTCGTCATTATCACTTATTTCAAATATTCCGCGTTTTTTTTTTTCAAAATAGAACGTCTAAATCTTCAAAATCTAAAGTCTTAGCAGTGACTGAAAATATGTTACGAAGTCTTCCAGAAACTTGAAACTTTTCATACTCGATTGTTACCAACATTCACGTATCTCCGAATATCAAGTACACGGAAGTAAATCGCAAAAAAACAGCTTCGTAGCGGAATTCTACAAATGATTCTGACCAGATATGTGCAAAAATATTTTGAATCTACTACTCGTCAAAAGAATTAAAGCATCACCCATTTTTTGGCTGAAAAATTGGCCATATTGAAAGTGCCATAACTTCGTGTGAAATGTTCGCAGAGGAGGGGTAAAAAACGCATTTTGAAGCTTGGAGCCTTGGCTTCCGAAAACATTTTTTCAAATTTGCCCAGCGCCATTTTGTTTTTGAGTTTTGGCCTCGTAAAGACACTTGTGTGACTTTGTCAAGTGATAGTGTAAAGTTTGAGGTCATGCACGGGGAGGAGGAATTTTGTGACCGAAATTCGAAATCGGCCATCTTGTAGGCGCAGGTTTTCTCTGCAAAATGCATTTTTGATATCCACTCTCGGATTTTTTTTCGCAAAGTTATTCAACTTTTCAACAAAAAACGTCGAAAAAACTTTGAGCGGCCATTAAAAACGACCCGATTATCGGAAAAGGGTGAACAAAAACTCATTTTGAAGGTGGAAGTATCGACTTCAATTTGCTGCCAAGGAAAATTGAATTCCGCCCCGATTCAACCCTTGCCTAATTTTTTATCACATAAAACGTGTTCAGTAATCGTTGAATTTGACTACAACTTAACAAGCATAAATGGTTCAAATTCGATGAAAAAAAAAAAAATGGACGTGAAGTTCGAAGTTTTCCTTCAAAACGACCCCTTACGATATTGTTGTACGGTTTTCGTGAACCGAGATATCCGAAGTTGAAAAAAGCACTACATCGACCGAAATTTACGACGCTCAAGCTGCTTGGTCGGACTGACACGAGGGGTTGACCACTCTTGAAGTCAGGTGTATACACCTGCCGAAAAGTTGGGAATTTTAAAATTTGAAAAAGCTGGAATTCCGAAGTTGGAAAAAAAGGTGTTTTTTTTTTTTCATATTTTATGATTTCCCATTTACATGTCAAATTTACCATTTTCACAATAACGAATTTTCTTAAACACGACCTTACGTGATCAATAATTGATCAATAATTCGCAAATTCGGAAAAACCTGAAATTCCAAAGTTGGAAAAAAAAGTTTTTTTTTTTTTTTGTCAATTTGGAGATTTAATGATTTCTTTGGTTAAACGAATTTTCTTAGCCACGACCTTATCTGATCAAGATACCGCTCGTCGATCGACCGCAGACCTGATTTCAAGACTTCATGAAGTCAATTGACTTCCAACTGACTTTAATGACTCACTGACTTCAACTGACTTTAACCGACTTCAGCTGACTTCAACCGACTTCAACTGACTCACTGGCTCCAACTGACTTGAAATCAGGTCTGCGGTCGTCGACGAGCGGTATCTTGATCAGATAAGGTCGTGGCTAAGAAAATTCGTTTAACCAAAGAAATCATTAAATCTCCAAATTGACGAAAAAAAAAAAAAAACTTTTTTTTCCAACTTTGGAATTTCAGGTTTTTCCGAATTTTCCGAATTATTGATCAATTATTGATCACGTAAGGTCGTGTTTAAGAAAATTCGTTATTGTGAAAATGGTAAATTTGACATGTAAATGGGAAATCATAAAATATGAAAAAAAAAAAACACCTTTTTTTCCAACTTCGGAATTCCAGCTTTTTCAAATTTTAAAATTCCCAACTTTTCGGCAGGTGTATACACCTGACTTCAAGAGTGGTCAACCCCTCGTGTCAGTCCGACCAAGCAGCTTGAGCGTCGTAAATTTCGGTCGATGTAGTGCTTTTTTCAACTTCGGATATCTCGGTTCACGAAAACCGTACAACAATATCGTAAGGGGGTCATTTTGAAGGGAAAGCTTCGAACTTTCACGTCCATTTTTTTTTTTTTTTCATCGAATTTTGAACCATTTATGCTTGGTTGAAAAAGGTAGTCAAATTCAACGGTTTACTGAACACGTTTTTTTGTGATTAAAATTAGGGGAAGGGGTTGAATCGGGGCGGAATTCGATTTTCCTTGGCAGCAAATTGAAGTCGATACTTCCACCTTCAAAATGAGTTTTTGTTCACCCTTTTCCGATAATCGGGTCGTTTTTAATGGCCGCTCAAAGTTTTTTCGACGTTTTTTGTTGAAAAGTTGAATAACTTTGCGAAAAAAATCCGAGAGTGGATATCAAAAATGCATTTTGCAGAGAAAACCTGCGCCTACAAGATGGCCGATTTCGAATTTCGGTCACAAAATTCCTCCTCCCCGTGCATGACCTCAAACTTTACACTATCACTTGACAAAGTCACACAAGTGTCTTTACGAGGCCAAAACTCAAAAACAAAATGGCGCTGGGCAAATTTGAAAAAATGTTTTCGGAAGCCAAGGCTCCAAGCTTCAAAATGCGTTTTTTACCCCTCCTCTGCGAACATTTCACACGAAGTTATGGCACTTTCAATATGGCCAATTTTTCAGCCAAAAAATGGGTGATGCTTTAATTCTTTTGAATCTACTACAAAATGAAGGAATGGCATGGCTTCTACGAAGTCATGATAGTAATTTTTGAGTAAATCGAAAATATTTTTGGACGTATCTGCGCGGAATCACGTGTGGAATTCCTCCAAGAAGCTGTATTTTGCGATTTTGTGGACAATTGGATATTCGGAGATATCTGAATGTCGGTAACAATCGAGTAGAATCTATAAAATCACCAAAAATCGTTGAATCGTTTCGAAACCTTTTGGAATACCCTAAGATCTCTTGAATTGTTTCAAACCACTTGAATTCTTTGAAATCTAGAACCTCTAGAATCACTGAGAATCACTAGAATACTAGAAAGAAATCTCAAAAAAAAATTCGACCTCCCAGAATGGTCTCAGATTTCCAATTGTTCATTCAGATTTTTTTTCATTTTGGAATGATTTACTCAAAAAGTAACGTTTAGGATATGTAAATTAGAGCACTTGGCTGGTCCGGAGTTAGCTGGGTGCCTGGTGCAGGGTTTGCAGGCCTGCATTGCATGATTTGAAATTTAATATGCCCTCACGAACCCGCACGCACACATAACGCAGCGCACAGAGAAGGTGGAGTGGCAACGTTACGATCCAACCACGCGAAATGCGGCTAGGGTACTTAAATGAGCACGGGGTGCCGATATTTTGTCCCGCGTACAATTAGAAGCCTCCGAGAATCCGAGTATAATCCCGCGAGTTTCCGCTGTCTCTGATAACCAAGATCCGGGAATCCGGAATCCGCGCGTTGGCTGAACGCGAAAATCCAGGTTTCGAAAAATTCGTCACTTTTTAGTACTCCGAACGATCGTCCAAACGGGTGTCAATTATTACCCAGGCCTAATGTACTCATTCCGAACGTAGCTACAGGCTTGGTTTTGTCCACTTTCAGAGACTCCGAGGAGCCTCGGTTTTCTCAGGACTCTCAAAAATTCAGCAGTGAAATCTTGAGATCGTCCCGGTCGCCGGATCTCTTTTCAAGTTTGACGAAATCATGCGAGAATTTTTTAGCAGTTGAGAAATTTCGGATTCTCCGTTTCGACGGTTTTAAGACAACATTTCTCCGTCCGCACGCTTCGTGGTAGCTTCGATCATTAAACGTGCGTATATAGCCTCATAATATTGCAATCCGTGGCCATAATTTAGGTCGTTTTATAGTTCAAACTGCAACCTACGTGTAGGCTGCAGGGGCGCTCAAAGCTTTCCATACTACTATGAACCACCTCCAGCTCCGCCTATATACGCAGTGTTTGCAAAGTAGCTATTCATCTAGTAGCTACCGGTTAACGGTCGCCCTTTGTACCCTTTTATAACCACGACAGGCGACTAGAGACAATATAGTTTAGCTCCTGCCAAACAGCGTTTCTGCATACAATCACTCGCTCCGTGCCTCCGGATAGACGACAAAATTGTGATAAAGTCGTTTGACGCTGTTTTTTTTCTTTTTGTTCCCTATTCATAGGATAAACTGCTCAGGTATAGTGACACTGTTCCAGATTCAACCACACAACTGATCATTCCGAACGTTTAATTTGTTGATTAAAATTTGTTGAAAGAGGCAGAAACAGATTTTTTTCAAACAAGTTTGAGTAGGAATTGAAAATTTCCTGTAACATGAAGCGAGAAGTACAGGGGATACGAGGTTCCCACGGATGACGCTAGATAGCGCGCCCGTTGTGCCGAATAATGACGTAACGGAATGGCGCGAAAAAGAGACCGATTCAAACGTTGACGAGCTTTGGATTGACGATATATTGAATCTGAACGATGTAATGATTTTGTATATTCTTTTGGTAGTAATGACTGATTGCAAAGATAAAGAAAATAAAGAATTGAGGACCGAAACCGATTCCGATTCAAAATAGGGTTTTTCTGTTTTTCCATTATATGATCACCAAAGTAAAAAATCATGATCATAATTCATAATTACAAAGTGAAGATAAGTTTGTCAATTACTTATCTGTTGATATCGATCTTCCTAGGTAATACGTGTAAAAACTATGTTCTAAAGTCTGAAAAGTAATTTCAAAGTATCAATGTCAGGTTGTGTCTCAATTTTGTTGGGTTGTATCAATCGACATGTTTAATAACACTTGAAACACCCTGTAGGCGACGTACGTGCACCAGTTCGCCTCTTTTTTTTTTTTTTTTTTTTTCTCGATTCTTTATTTCCGTACGTGGCAAAGTGAGAAATTGAGATATGCCTTGCACCTATCTCCCGTTTTATAGCAAACGATCCAAATGTAGCCAACTCGTATAAGGAGGAGGAGGTGGAGGAGAGAAAGGGCTGTTTTATGGAGTTACTTCAAAGTGGTTATACTCTTAGTTGTAAGACGGAATATCACCTCACTTCAGTCTCACGCTTCGCGGTTACACTGTAGTATAAACCAAGTAGGTATGTGCAGCTTTTGTATTACCATAATAATTTCAACGATCTTCTCGCCCCGATAGAGACGCAGTCCTCGACGCAGGCCTCTTCTCCCCAACAAGAACAGGAATAAAGATTCCTCGAGTCTCCATAAATTTGAAAAGTTTATACTTCTGCATGTAATCGTATCGAGTAGCTCCCACTTGTACTTTGCGTTTAGGGATGGTTGAAAAAGGCCTGAAGTAATACGGTTTTCAAAAAATTTTCCATTTTGAATACGTTCGCCTATAAATATCTGCAAAGACCAAATCCGAATCTGATTTCCAAATTGTTCTAATCCGGGCCCAACACTGATAATCTGTAAAAACAAGCGGGTTTGGGCTGACTCTATGAGCCAGCCTTCGAAGTTCCCGTTATTTATTTTGTTTTCAGCTATTTTGAAATTTGTAAATCTGACCTCAGATTCTTGATCAGCGGTTCAAAAAACCTTCGAGTACAACTTTCCGTAAGATTTCGAATGTTTTTAGTATTTTTCCCAGCAAATCGGACTCGCCATTTTGAATTTCGCTAATCTGACTTCAGATTCGTGATCAGTGACCCAAAAAACCTACGAGTACCAAGTTTCATTCAAATCCAAATGTTTTTAGTTTTTTGCAGCATATCGAATACGCCAAATGAAAATTTCGCAAAACTGACTTCAGATTCGTGATCAGCGATCAAAAAAACCATATGGTACCAAATTTCATTGAAATCCGTTGATTCGTTCTCAAGATATCGTCATTTTTGTTGTGTTTTTTTATAATTGTGTTATTTGAATAGTTCAAAAAGTACTAATCCGATCGAAGCCAAAATCTAATCAGTTCTAAGTTGAGAAAAGCCCCGTCGATTGAGCCCAAGTTGATCGAAATCCGACCACGCGTTCTCGAGATATCGCGCGGACAAAAATGTGGTCACGCACATACACACACCCAGACGTCAAACTGAAAATAGTCGGAGGTGATTCTTTGGACCTCGAAATGTGAATATTTAGTGAAAACTCAACTTTTCATTTTCGGGGTGATCATAATAACTTCCTTTTTTCTCTGAAAACAGAGAAACGGGAAGTTAATTATCCAATTGCATAGCTCACAATCAGAATGAGAGTGATGCATGTCACAAAAATTCGAGAGTGATAAGAAACTTGGAACTTGTTGTCAGACCAAACTAACACCAAATATTAAACGATATGAGTATATTTGGACTACTCTTTTTTCTGCAGTTCTCAATTGATATGCAGCCTTTTACAAATCTTGGATTGTCTCAAAAACTGATTTTTACCTACTTTTCAGATTTCAAAATGTAACTGGCGATGAAATATTCATCGAACCAACTTCTAGTCTCACAGATATCTTCTTTTGATATATTGTGAACAATTCCACGTGAGCTTTTTTAGGTCCGGTCACTGAATCCAGGTGAATTACTTTCATATTTATTAAAAAATAACAAAAAAGTGCTTTTTTGGGTGAAATTATTGTTTCAAACTCCATTTTCCAGAACTTTCTCACTGTACAACAAAATCTACTCTTCTTCCTATTCTGATATTGAAAAAAATTGAGATTGCTGTAACTTCAAGTACTTCATCGCCATTTTGGGTGCATCGCAACGAATTTTCAGCCCATATGGATTATTATATATTGTTTTTTTTTTTCAGTTTTCAATCTATAAACTTGTGAGAAAAACGTTGGCATCGGTACCTACAATATAAATTATAAAAAATAGTTTCCATCCCGAACTGAATCCTCAACGCGTCGCAGCGGATATTGTGAACAGCTCGTGTACTAAACGTCGTAATTTTGCCTTTAAAGTTTTCCCCAGGGGGTTCGAAGGGATGCGTCAGGATGAACAGTGAACATTGAACATTGAACGGTGGCCGTGTGTGTGTGTGTGGCGAACGCGCGTAGGCGAGGTAAAGCGCGCGAGCACAGTTCACGCGGACGAAACGACGCCGTGGCTGACCTAATTTACATACATATAAAGCGCATTCGATGTGTTTTAGGGGTCGTAAATCGACGCAGCTACGCGAATCGTTAAAACCCTTCCTTGGCAGTGGACGAGGTTCGGATACTCCCTGCTCCTGCTCCCTCCTGTCTTTGTCCGTTTTCCATGCGAACCACGGTGGGCCGCTCTTTCCCTTACCAGCTTCACCGCACTGCAACCTCTGTTTGCTAGTCGAGGCTGCGCCTCTATACGAGGGATATTATCCGTAGGAATCTCTGCTGGCGTAAAGCACAATGCCAGGATGTTGGGATCATAGCTTCGGACCTGGAAGCTCTATACTGGTTCAGGGATCCTGATAATCAACCATGTATGGAACGTACGCGCCACGTAACATCGCCCTGAACGCTTAAAACTTGAAGCATCCCTTTGTGCGGACATTCGAGAAGAATTTTATCGATGGTACTGGTTCAAATTTGATTGCCCACTGATTTTTGGTCGTTGTTGGCAGCACTGATACGTAAACAGCCCATTTATTGATCATTCAAGCCGAGATGAACGTCATTCGGACTCTTTCACCGTCTCAATATCGACAAATGTCCCACTTTTTGACGTCTAAGTCTTGTCTTGACTCTGAAAGACGACTACAGGAGACCAAAAGACATTTGACGTCCATACGGCGTCCTTTGGACAACTTTGAGTTTTGTGGAGTCATCAACTGGGCCCCTCGCTCTAGAATTAACCAGTCACAAGATTTTCAACATCATAACATATATCGTCAATTCAAAGTTCGATAATGTTTGAAACAATATCTTTTTCGCGGGAAGTCATGACGTCACGATTTGGTACAACAGGCCCGCCATCTACTCATCTGCATGACTTCAGACTTCGTGGCTTTTGCTTCTTGTAGCACGGTCGTATAAAAAGGTCCGTGACCGCATGAAGCTGAATCTAGCAGCCATGGTTAGCAGCCAAATTAAATGAGGCAATGAGGCCATAGAATGTTGAATTTTGTCAAATATCATGTAAACGAATACTTTCATAAAATTATAGACACGTGAATCTGTACTGCGTGATTTTATCTAGGAGAACTTTGGAATGTTTGGCTTCCAACAATGGCTGCTAGCTTCAGCTTCATCGTAAACGCCAATGGTGGGGGTACAGGGTCCCTTGATAAAACCAAGTGTAACGTAGAGGCACTGCGGTAGGCTAGTACACGGTTGTCAATAGTGAACAGACACATAACCTACTACTTTCCCGACTTATCGAACGTAGCAGTTTTCCAAATTTAATATTAGGAGATTCAACTTGGAATTAGCAATTCATCAGTAATAATAATTCACACTTGTATCGAAGGATTTGTATTTCTTATGAGCTAGAATAATAGGTCGTTGACATAGAAATGTGTAAAATAGTAGTATCATCAGGTAATTTGCTTGATTCGATTGAAACTGTGTCCAAGATACCGATTTTCCAATCATCATACCGTGAAGTTGTTCCTTCATAGTCGTTTACAGTCCCTATTCTGTCCCTATTTTGTCTGAGCTTCGCTGAGACACCCACCTCCATCATATGAGATAGGTTAGGTAGTTCAAATATGGCGGTATAGTAGTAAATTCTGACGTCACGTGGCTGATCAAAAAGCGCTGAAACCCGTTCAGACCACTTATTAATCTACAAGATGGAAGAAATTGAATATTCTTCCGATGCTTCTTCTTCTTCTCCTGTATGGAGATTATTGAAATGTGTTCTGATGCTGCAGATCAGTTTTGAAGGTCTTCCGGTTTCATCTATGGACATCAAAGTGCGAGTGTCTTCGCTTCCAGTTTCTTTACAGTGGTTTACAGTGATTTTGGGAGAATGACTGCATCGGGAGTAGAGAATTTAAGGGAAAATAAATTCTTCTTCTCTCTCACAGCTGATAGTCGAAAATCGGCTTGGATCGATCGGTCCATATATCCACGAAGCGCAATCTACGTGTAATGACAACGCAGCTGCATCGTAAATGCGTTTTACGTCCGAAGCTAAAACATTACTACGGTAATGTCTTGTTGCGTGTATCAACTCCGCGTGGTACTGCCGCAGCGCAGCAGCACTAACACGGGTGCCATGCGGGAGAAAAAACGCTGCGGAATTATCCCACGTAGTGTTGTATCATTCCAGATAATGTTCAAGAAATTCTTCAAGGATCTGATAAAATTTATCTGCGGTAATATGTTGCGGGTTATTCAACCCTGGAAAATCCGCATCAGGAATCTCGAATCTCGAATCTAGAATCTAGTCGAGGTTAGATTATGGCTCCGCTTGCGGGTTAAGGGCCCTCAGTGTCCAGGACGCGATATTACACCGAGCTGTAAAACCCGATGCATTCGTAATTGTAATACGCAGCGAGCGTTTGCGTTGACGGTTTACGCCCAGGTCCATGTGTCATTTTCCCGTTTCCGTGCGTGCACGCATTTTCCAGGTGTCTCTCTATCTCTGTCCCAGAGCTGCGACAAAGCCAGCACCATACACCGGTATAGTTCAGCACATAGCTATTGCTCGTACGCTGCGTTTATGGCATATAACCAGGCGGTCGGTCGTCGTAGCCAACGGAGATTATATTTCGGCTTGATCAATTTCATAATCTCACTCGGTTATGTCGCCCTGCTGATTACAGGTGTGCGGGTGGTTAATCTTTACGACCTACGCTGGCATTGAGCGGATTCTGTAGCTGCGCGCTGCAACGGATCGCATTTCCATTGCTCGATTTCACAAGACTCTTGGTCTCTGGGCGTTCGATGAATCGATACATCTTCGATTTTACACCCATTACGTGAATTGAATCCATGAATGGACGCAGCTACGTCTAGTTTTATCCACTTTTGGTCGTGTTAGCAATTTTTTTTTTTCACGCTTGCTTTCGATCCATAAAGTCGTACTTTATACGACTAGGTTTCAAAGTTTAAGACTGCCTGAAAAAACTTTTTATCACACTTAGCTGCCCTATAAAGTCTTTTTACGGTATTTCATCTACTTTTAATCACAGTTAGCTGCCATATAAAGACTTTTTACGGTGTTTCATCTACTTTTTGTCACACTTAGCTGCCCTATAAAAACTTTTTACGGCAATTCTTCTACTTTTTATCACAGTTAGCTGCCATATAAAGACTTTTTACGGTGTTTCATCTACTTTTTGTCACACTTAGCTGCCCTATAAAAACTTTTTACGGCAATTCTTCTACTTTTTATCACAGTTAGCTGTCCTATAATAGATATTTATGTGGCATGCGCCGAAAGTAACTGTTTATTCGGCAAGGTTATGTTTTTCGTACGAGCCGTTGGTTTTACCTGGCGAGCCGAAGGCGAGCCTTGTAAAGCAACGGCGAGTACTAAAAACATAACCTTGCCGAACAGTTACTTTCTGCGCGCGCCCCATACAATATTTTTTACGGAAAAGGCATTAATAGTCACTTTGACGCCAGTTGAGTTCCGCACGAACTGCGTATAGAGATGGGGTAACCTGCGGTATAAAGACTTTATTCCGCAACTTTGACATGCGCACTTCAAACTGCGCATCAAAGTTGCGGAATAAAGACTTTATACCGCAACTTTGAACGGAGCGGTATAAAGTGCCATTTGCCGGAACGAAAACAGGCGTCAAAAAGTGACTTTTTAATGCCTGTGCCGTAAAAAGTCTTTTTACGGTATTTCATCTACTTTTAATCACAGTTAGCTGCCCTATGAAGACTTTTTACGGCATTTCTTCTACTTTTAATTGAATTGAAAGTATCTCTGGGGATCCTATACTTTTTTTACACTAATATATCAGTTTGGTTCACTTTGAAGAAAATTTGACGCCAATTTTAGCTCATATGGACAATGAAAATAATTCTGAGCTACCTTTGAGAGACTTTTTTTCATATTCAAAAGACAACCTGGATGAAAAAACAATTGTTGGAACAAAAAAAAAGGTGCTACACGAGTTAATATAGTTTGAGCAGCCTTGATCTCGATTCTGAGTCAGAGGTGTTGAATCGCGGTGATAAAAGACAAGACGACAAGATTTCTTATGTGGAACTTACTTAACTTTTACGAATTTTTATAGTTTCTAAAATACAATTCGAGTTGTATAACCGAGAGTTAGATATAACCGACTAAAGAAGGCTCGTATATTTCATGGGTTTTTATTACACGACAAAATTGCCTTTAATTTAATCTTTCTAGCTGTGGATTTGTGGACGTTGATAATTTCAATTTCTTAACGAGGCGTCTAAGAGACACTACGAATTAGTATTCACTAGATTCAGAATAGATTCGAGATTTCGTTTTGTCTGTATGAAATATCCGTTATCTCGATCATGATAAAAAAAAGAAAGAGGAAAAAAAGGTTTATAACGTTTCATTTTTGCATTGGGAGTCATGAGGACTGGTTTGAGAGTGGCATAAACATGTAACATTTTATTTTACAACCTAACCCCGGGGTGATGGCGGAGGTTGACCAATAGTAAAATAATATTAGTTATTGGTGATATTTGCGACCCGTAGCTAATAAAAATTCTCGGTCAGATAAAAATCACCGAGTTATTCGTGTCTCTTGGTCACTGCAGTGGGTGGATTTACAGTTAATAAATTTTTCTTCCACAGTTTTGGGTCTTCGATAAAAAAAAATTAACAATTTATTATTTATGACTCGAATACATAAATGGGGACTATAACATTATTATTTTTACATTTTTACTGGAATATATATCCACGTAATTTCGGATCGCGAAGGGTTTTTGCAACGTTAACATTTTTCGATAAAAAATTCTGCATCATCAAATTCATGATCAGCTTTCCTTCATTTTTGACAATTCTACGCTCTGAATGAGACGAAAATCCATTCGGTAAATCTAAGTCTTAAATAATCGCGTCGATTGGGACCAAATTGATCAAGAATTAGTCAGTGCAGTTCTCGGAAAAATTTATCGAACTCACAGAATCGAAATATAAATTTTTGGTGTGAATATAATGACTCGATTTTCTTTTTCTCTGAAAAAAAAACGTCGATATAATTGAAATAATAAGTTTCTAATTACGTCTTCCGTCGATTAAATCCACTTAAGAAACGTTACGGGCTTAATTACGTGCAATGATTAGCGTAAGTAATCTTCAACTGGTCTTTCAGCCTCGATCGAGCTATTAATAAAAAGACTTGGACTAATTTCTTCAATTGAATCTTCCATGCCACAATTCGCCAGTCTCGAAATTCATTACCCAGCTTATCGTTAGTCCAGCGGTTTCTTACCGAAAATTAGTTAAAATTGGTTAACAAATTTTTGAAAACGTTTTTCGAAATTGGCTTCTCGCCAGGATGATATTCGGCAAGTGAAGCATGAATCTAACCGGCCGGACGACGATTCGAGTGGAATTTTGGCAATCCTTTTAGGTTGTAACCTGGTGGTATTTGCACGCAGATTTTTTTCCGTAACGCTACCTACGTAGAGCACACAGCCCATCGTTTCATTGCGCTCAATACGACGGTAAAAAAGCTCGTAGGTATTCCGACACTAAAAAATGTAACTGGTAATTTAGTTATCCGAGGTGCGTTGCTGCTGTTGCTGCTGCTGTTGCTGCATTTTTCGACGCTCTCGTACGGTACGCGTTCTGACGGACAGTAATAGGGCGTATCTCGTATCTGTCCGGACCCTGACGGGTTTTTTATGGCTTTGCGATTCACGGATTCGTCATTCGATATCATATTACAACGCCATGGACAGTGAACTTCCATCAGCCATTAACAGCCAACAGCGAACTAAATCAGGTAAAAAAAAAGGGACAGGAAATTGCAGTGGACAGACTTTGAAAGTTTTGCTTTTATGCTCACCCTATAATACAGAGAATTTCAAAAATTGGAATTATGACAGAAAATTGAGATAAATTATCCTCAATTTTTGTGTTAAAATTCTGTAAATTCATATGACGTCGAAATTTTGTGTGTTAAATATTTTAATCTTGTGAATGTTCTTCAAGATCTTTTACTTTTGCTTCTTTCAAGTGTCGAGAAATATTGAAAATCTCATAAAATTTCATTTTTTTTTTCCATTCTGTACAATTTGAAGATAAGATTCGAATATAGAATGAAACAAGTGAAAAAAGGCTTGAAATTTATGTCAAGTCTTCCTCTTCAGAAAAAAAAGAACTCTTCTTAGATTTGGAAAATTTTGAAAAAATTGAAGACAAAGATAACAAATTCAATGCTTTCACGCTATCAAATTGCCATTTTGGTATTCTTCTCTCTTCTAGGTATTAAACTTCCGGACATCCAGTATAATTTCTAAGAATCAGGTAAATTGCAAAAATATGCGTGTATAAAATTCTGGCAATTCCGTATACGGCACTTCCGTTGCATTATTGGGTAAAGTGTATGAAATTAGTGGCTACTGTATGTTTCGCACATGGAAACAACGGGGCCGGCCATCGCGCCCGCAAACACACGTCTCTCTCGATCGTAGGTTGATTTTTTTCCTGTGCAAATTTCGCTCTTTTTTTTCTGCCAATTTTTTTCTCCCTCTTTTTTTTTTGCCTTTTTTTCCAACGCGAAACAAAAGTACAGGGGAGAGCGATGCACTCGGTGGGCGGGTTGAGGGTGGGCTTCCCTTTGCCGACGATTTTTTGGGTTTTTACGGGCGGCGCTTCTCGCTTGTCTGGATGGGCGGACGTGGGTGAACCCGTTCACCGGGGGGTCCAGGTGGGGGTGGGGGTGGGGGTGGGGGTGGGGGTGGGGGTGGAACATCAATAATCTATAATCAAACTGCAGATAAAACTAGAATCGTTCGGAGCTTTTGTGAATTTTTCAATGAGAATTTATTCGGTTTATGTTTGCCAAAAGTTTGTCGATTGCGTTTTTCGCCAAACGATCAGACAGACGGAAACGTCGGAGTGACGAAAATAACAACGAAATTATCGCAAAATCCTTCAGCTGCCAGGCCGCGATTATCGCTACGGCTTGTAAAACGAATGAACCTCGACCAACGGCTGGCTCTTATTTCCATTAATGTTCTTCTCGCGATTATATCCAATCCCGAAGAAACGCGAAGGGGATAAACGAATTCGCAATAAGAAGGTCGACATTAACGTGCTCGCGAGCATGGAGGCCACATTCGCTACGCACGCTCCAGCCTTCAGCCTCCAAGGCCCCCCGAAGACGTAATGAGGAGAACATCGAAATCATATCGACCCCCGTTTCACGAATATCGATTATGCCACCCAATTATCGACTTGCATTATTTTTTACTACTTTTAGACTTCCGTGTCGCAGATTTTGAACGAGACTAATTCAGAAGAGAAAAGTTTTGGCGGATTAGCTTAACTAGATTCTTGTAGTCCCGTCAACTTCCTGACATTTTGACCCGTATTAGGTTCTAAAATTGGTAAAATTAATTAAATTGAATGACAGACTAGTGAGAAGTCAGTAACTCTGTCACTGTCACAGTCACTGTAACTCTGGAGCCACTGATACAGACTTTTATTATCAACAGTTTCAACGTGAACCAGGATCTTTCACTTCGGATCTAAAATTTGTGATTAACCAATTAAAAAGTGGGTCAAAAAGCGATGAAAATGTGTTTTTTCAAATCACTAATATGAGCCAATATCTCCTCAAACATTAGAACGAAAAAACTGAAAGATCCTACTTCAAGCAAAATAAGTACCGATGAAAATTACAGTATGTTTGCACTGATTGAATGCAGTCGCTGTAAGTACTTCGAGTTGTGATATCTTGAAGGATTCACCTTTTTTTTTTAGTTCAATAGTTATCAAATTAAAGATGAGACTTATAGCCTCACCTTAAGGCCCTAATAACGTGATACATGATAAGATGAGATAATGTAATGCAAGATTTAGCTGAAGAATCGGACCCAAACCCGCAAATGCAAATTGTCCATTTCATTGAATATAGAATTTTGTCAAACTATGAAAATAATAGAAGCGATTGTCAACAGCGATGGAAAATTATCCCTTCTTGAACGGTTATAATAATACATACAACACCTTGGGAGGTAATATTCCTACGTTTACCACAGCGCCATCTGTGTGACGTGACGCGCGTGGCGCGAAATTCAAACGCTCTTAGATATCAATTCGAATACTAACTCACGATCGGCAATCAATCGTGATAAATTTCTCGTGGGTTCAGTTAATCAGGGAGTTAAGAAGGAAGCAAAACTGACAAAACTCAGTTTCGCTACTAATCCTGGAAAAAATTGAGACATGATATTAACGAGGATCAAATGGACAGAGCAGGCAGCATCGATGCTCTAAAAATTCATCGTGGGGGTTCATTCTGCGGATCGTACCAGGAGATGTGGCATTTTTATCGCGCCGTATATCGGAATGTAAATGTATTTTGCATCGGTATGAACAGAGAGACTGTATATCAATTTTACGGTCGATTTTAGTATTGGTATAGCAGGCTCATAACACTGCCCGTGAGGGTATACCTAAAGCCATACCTACAAGCAGGAGTAACTAAACCCGCAGGGGTTTGGATCCAGCATCCATCCATCCATCCATCCATCCATCCATCTATCCACCTTCACCTGTATTTATTGCTCGTCGTGTAATTCTCTCGTTTGTAGTACTCGAACGTCCAGAAACTAATCAGTTGGAGTTATTAAACGAGGTTCGAAAATCGTCAAAGATCGATCAACATCCTTCGCAAAATATATTCCCGGTGTATCAGCGCTTGCAGGAACCAGGCGAGAGAACCAGGGTTTCGCCATTTTCGTCGAACACTTAATATGAAATGAGCCAGCTCTCGAATAGGATTGAAATTTATACAGAACGGTTGGCAATCTTGAAAGTTCCGAGCCTTTCACCCTCACTTCCACCCTTGCTCGCAAATAATGTATAGGAAACGCGGGGCTCATCTACATAAGTAATACCGCGTTAAGGGAACCCAGGACTGTTCTCTGGCTCTCCTAGAGAGACAGAGTTAAGAAGAGTAGGGAGTAGGGTGAGGAAAACCGGTAAGGGATGAACGAGCGAAGGGTTGCCGGCATTAATTGTGCCGGAGAGAGATAAGAACACAATGTTTGTTACTTCTGTGGAGCAGACGTTTCCACCCCGATTCTCTTCTCTCGTCTATAGCTTTGTTCATATCCGCTACTCACCCCCCCCCCCCCCCTTCCTATTATCAATCCCATGAACAAAAGAACGTTTTGCGAAATGATTGATAATTTCGACTTCACCTAATTTCGAGGAGAGAAAAACTATATATATATACGGAATTGACGAATCCTTTCTGTTACGGGGTGAAATCATCCCTCGATCTCGACGAAGGCCTGGAGAACCCCTCTATTTATATTCTGACTAACCCTCCTCATCAACTGCGCGTTCATCTTTCCTATTAAAGTAGTAATTTAGCAGGAAATTAAGCCACGCACTGGTTCCTCGTGCGACGCTGCGGTCTGTCGGGTTGTAACCCCGTTGGTCTCTCTTCCTCCGGTGCTGAGTGGATGGAAGAATGAGGGGGTAGAGTCCCTTTGTCGCGACACGGCGGGTTTCGAGTTTCATAAATTAACACGTGCTGCTTATTAGCAGTCTCCTGATTCAGATTCTATTCTGATTAGGGGAAAAAAATATTAATTTTTGGACACAAACTACCCCCAAAATCTTCAGACTGAGGCTCTGGAACCTCTGGCAGACTCGGTCTGCCCAACCTACGACAGAAGGGTTGTAGCATTCAGTGGGCAAAGAACAAAAGCTCGAGAGACGAAACGAGGGGCGGAGTGGAGTCGGGATGGGGATGGGGATGGGGTGGGGGTGGGGGTTGATCCGAGCACGAAGGGCTGTCAAAAACCTAATGAGAGGTGTGACTGCACATGTTCGCGAGCCCGGCTCTTCAACCCTCGCCTCGTTCTTCATGCGCCGGCTCTCACCCAACTGATTACGGCTAGAACTCGAAGCCAGAAATTAAAAGACATAGAAAACGTACCGCGGTGACTCACCGAACCCTCAAACAACTCTGATCGAACTCGATAATCGAATAGGAAATTTAATATTTTTAGACAATTTGGAATAGGAGGTTGAATAATAATCGAATTTCGAGGGTCGAAGAATGATAGAGAAATCGACGAAATCGTTGGGAAATCGGGATTTGGCAGATTTGGATAGAATTTCAAGCTGATCATTTATGCTAACAATGAACAATTTCCACTTTTTTTGGCTAGAAAAATATTGTCATTTAATTTGAATTTTAGGTAATTTGAAGACAAATTCGTGGACACTGAGCCAAAAAAACTTGCGGGTCTCGTTTCTCATCAGAATCCAGAAAACTTTGTGATTTTCTGTCATCAAATTCGAATATTGAGAATCTACCCTCAGGTTCGTTATTAGAAACCCAAAAAAACTTCACATTCCTTTTTCAATCAGAAGCTAAACGTGTTTAGAATTTGTTATCAGCATATTATATGTGCAATTTCAGTTTTGCGATCAGTGACCCCAAAAAATCTTCCGATACCAATTTTTGTCCAAATTCGTTGATCGAATTTTAGAATCTAAGCGATCGAAATCGAAGCCAAAATACAATCAGTTTTGAGTTTGGAAAAGTGGCGTCGATTAAGCTGAAAATCATTAAAATCTGATTCCTCATTCTCGAGGTATCGCTGGACAAAAAATTGATCGCGGACCTATGATTCTCTAGACTTGATAATTTCGAGATCCAGTGACAACTGAACTTTTCATTTTCTGATCAATGACAATATTAACTTCCTATTTTTTGGAAAAATTGAGAAACAGGAGGTTGGTAACGGTTCACACGCCGTTCTCGGAGTCTCTGTTCTCGTATTGGCGCGTGCATAAATGAACCTAAGGGAGAAGCATGTGAGCTTTGAGCCGGTGGTAATGGTAAATTCATAAAATCACAGACCCCATTTTAAGTCACAGCACGACGCACGCGACGGGGCGTCGGTGGCGTAGTTCGGTACAGTCGGAGACGCGCACGGAGGGGGCCTCGTAAAACAATGCTCCCACATCTGTCAGCCTCTTCTATCCCCCTTCAAACCCCTAATTATGCCACCCCCCGTATCCTACGTCTGTATTATGTGTCCGTACCACTTGGGCACTTGGGCACGCACTGGGCGAGGGGATGATGCGAGCGCTTGCGAACCCGGCCGAAGGCTGCTAGTCAGCGTCAAGACGCGCAAAACGTGAAAAACGGAGAAACCTGCGGGGAAATCAATCAATTTTCCACGTATTTCGATAATTTTCGTGTAATTTCCATGACAGAATACGCGAGGGGTGTTTGATTTTCGGAAAAGGGTTGCGGCGCGAACTTGTTGTGGCTACTGTACAGCCACGAGGTACCGAGGTCGAAGCTTAGGCAGAGAGAATTAGAAATCGATTGATTCGCAGGGGGACCTGGTTGGGAAATTAACATCGTGTTTTTAATGCTGGGGATAATTGTAAGGGTGGAATTATACGAGGGTTGTGCACGCCGTGACGGGGTTCGTTGCGTAATGGCAGTGGTTCTCATAAACATCTCGAAACTAACCTCAGCTTTGCAAGAACTACGAGGTCATGGAAAAAAAACACGATTGATATAAAAAAACAAGCGGGTTTGGGCTGACCATGAGCCAGCCTTCGAACTTCCCGTTATTTATTTTGTTCTCAGCTATTTTGAAATTTGTAAATCTGACCTCAGATTCTTGATCAGCGGTTCAAAAAACCTTCGAGTACAAATTTCCGTAAGATTTCGAATGTTTTTAGTATTTTTCCCAGCAAATCGGACTCGCCATTTTGAATTTCGCTAATCTGACTTCAGATTCGTGATCAGTGACCCAAAAAACCTACGAGTACCAAGTTTCATCCAAATCCAAATGTTTTTAGTTTTTTTGCAGCATATCAAATACGCCAAATGAAAATTTTGCAAAACTGATTTCAGATTCGTGATCAGCGATCAAAAAAACCATATGGTACCAAATTTCATTGAAATCCGTTGATTCGTTCTCAAGATATCGTCATTTTTGTTGCATTTTTTAGAATTTTGTTATTTGAATAGTTCAAAAAGTACTAATCCGATCGAAGCCAAAATCTAATCAGTTCTAAGTTAAGAAAAGCCCCGTCGATTGAGCCCAAGTTGATCGAAATCCGACCACGCGTTCTCGAGATATCGCGCGGACAAAAATTTGGTCACGCACATACATACACACACACACACCCAGACGTCAAATTGAAAATAGTCGGAGGTGATTCTTTGGACCTCGAAACGTGAAGATTTAGTGAAAACTCAAATTTTCATTTTCGGGGTGATCACAATAACTTCCTTTTTTCTCTGAAAACAGAGAAACGGGAAGTTAAAAAACTTAAAATACGGAAATAGAAATTACTTCAACAGTGTTGAAGAGATCGACGAAAAATGAAAGTATCAAAAACTGTAGGAAATCTTGAAGAAAAAAAAAAAATATATCAAAATACGATAAGTTACAGAAATATTAGAAAGTCGGAAAGTATGAGAGAAAAAAATCATGAAAATATCCAAAAACCATCAAAGTGGAAGAAAAAAGACTACGAAAAACTGTGCAAATATGAAAGAAAAACGAAAATATCGATAAAATTGGGCAAAAATGAGGAAACTTCTGTGGTTTTGACGTTCCAAATGAATTTGTTTCGGGACGAACGAGAAAAGAATCGAGCTCAAAGCTCACGTCACTAAAGCTTTTTGAAAAGAGTAAAGCTCCGAGTGAACAGAAACAAGAAAAAATTGGAACATAGTTCGCTTTGGTTGAAAACAGTGGAGTCCTGAAAGTACGGCAATTGGCTCCTTGTAACAACCGGAGGTGACTCACGGCTGTTTCCCATTCCAATGTCCTCTTGACTCGAGTCAACGGCTTAGCCACGTCGGTTACGCGAACCGCGAAAACGACTGCCATTACGATTCGATATATCCGCGCAATTACTGTAGAATTTCTTTCGATCGAAGGGGTCCGTAAAGCCGAGGGTTAAGCGCCGAATCAGGACCTCGTGAATGAGGTCCTGATCCTACACTCCGTCCAAAAATCGACGATCAGTCAAGCGATAAAAGGACCGGCTGGCTGCTCCGAAAAACTCGAGACGATTAAAAGATCGGATGGTTAATTGTTCAACAAATTAATCGAGTTCCATCAAGTCCTTGTAAACTCCTGAACGCCTCGTGAAGTTTGAAAAAGTTCGACAAGATCCGATCAAGTCTTCTGAACTTCTCTTTCGAAGGTTTTTAAATCTTCGAAGTCCCGGTGAAATCTGCGAGTGTTTGACGAACCCTTGAAGTTTGTTGTGCTTTTTGGAGTGATTAGCCTCCTTGTGGGTCGGACTGAAGACTCCATTTCTGGAATAAAAAATCGCATTTAGACCCACGGCCTATGATCAAAACACTGGCTGGCCGCTCCGAAAAAGCGTCCAATCTTTTAATCGTCTGGTTAAGAAGTCTTCAAAATCTTGTAAAGTCCGTGACGCTTCGTGAAGTTTGACGAAGTTCGACAAGATCCGATGCTGGTCGCTCCGAAAAAGCATCCAATCTTTTAATCGTCTGGTTAAAAAGTCGTTCAAAATCTTGTAAAGTCCGTAACGCTTCGTGAAGTTTGACGAAGTTCGACAAGATCCGATGCTGGTCGCTCCGAAAAAGCATCCAATCTTTTAATCGTCTGGTTAAGAAGTCTTTCAAAATCTTGTAAAGTCCGTAACGCCTCGTGAAGTTTGACGAAGTTCGACAAGATCCGATGCTGGTCGCTCCGAAAAAGCATCCAATCTTTTGATCGTCTGGTTAAGAAGTCTTTCAAAATCTTGTAAAGTCCGTAACATTCGTGAAGTTTGAAAAAGTTCGACAAGATCCTGTGAAGTCTTGTGAATTTCACTTTCGAAGTTTTTTAAATCTTCGAAGTCCCGGTGAAATCTGCGAGTGTTTGACGAACCCTTGAAGTTTGTTGTGCTTTTTGGAGTGATTAGCCTCCTTGTGGGTCGGACTGAAGACTTTATTTCTGGAATAAAAAATGGCACTTAGACCCACGGCTCATTATACATCGGGTACGATTAGGCAGGGATACTTCGAAGGAAGTTTGTATTTGTGCTCTAGCCAACCCGCGACTATGATTAATATCCATTCTTGTAAGTTTCGGTCTATTATTATTTTGTAGCACGGTACAAATTAAACTTCCGCCCATTAGAGGATTGATCCGTGGCTCGGAATGGAATGTAATATCGTTGAGGGGGTTGGAAAAGGGGGTAGGTATGGTACTAGGTGGGAGAGACGGAAACCTGGTGGTTCTTAATTATAATTCTTGGCCGCAAAGTTCGAGCTAAAGCTTCGCAAATGAGACTGGCGCCCGTCTGACACAACGATCATACCTCGCGGATGCGGGGTAGCTCTCCAACCCCACGGGGTGTAAGAGAGGAACAGACTCGGCGAACGGACGTTGCGCGGTCATTATTATTCAAAACATAAAAACCATTTAAAAATATAATACCCAACCACCTCCAAAAGATTGACTACATGATCCAATGAGAGACCGCTAACCAAAATATACTACCAGGTTTGCATCCCAACAAAAAACAAAAAAAAAAAAGCAAAAAAAAGAATTCAGCTTCACTGAAATAATCACGATTTATTATTCTCGGACCAAAAATTTCACGTGTGTTGGATATAAACCAACATTAAAACCATCGAATGAAAAAGTCTTTCTGTGTTTTCATCGGTTTTTTATTTTTGTCTTTATTTCTGTCTTTTTTTTTCAAAGAGAAAATAAATTTTAAACACTGTGAGTTAAGAATCGATCGATGCGAGAGGGTTGAGAGTTTGCTAAGGCGGAAAGAAAGCGATGGCATGAAATCTTCACTCGTGTCGTAATAGGCTTTCCGGTATTTCTTACTTTCCACGTCTTTTTCCTTCGTGGGAGTATTTTTACCCGGTAATTTTGCAACGGCTATTGATATAATTGTTACGGGGAACACCGGACATTAAAAACGTCGATGGGGTGTAATTGACCCGGAGGCTTTAAATGCGGGTGTAGGAGATACAAGGCGACGGAGGTTATATTGTGGCAAAAATATAGGTTAGGTTTCTAGGTGTGCGAAGAAGAAGCGGTAATATTCCGTTATTCATATTGTTGTTTCTACCCCGTCTATGTAATACCTGAAGACAATTTAATCGGTGCGATTAGACAGTTTCTATACACCGCGTGCGGAAAAACGACAGATGTTTTAAATGCGGCTAATTAGATATTCATTATCTAATTACAACAAACCCCGTTCGTATAAGACGAGATTCTCTTCATTAAAAACTATTTTTTTATTACCGATACAAACACCGAACTTCCGGTTACATCAACATTCAATCCTCACGGTTTTGGATGTTTCAGAAAATTGATTAGAATTTTTTTTGTCTATATTTTCCTTCTTTTCTCGGACTTTATCACAAATTGTGAGATAATGTGATTTAATTGAATTGAAGGTAATAGAAAAGATTAAAAATCTTCCATAGACGAGCGTCAGAGCCTCTAGTGACAGTTTTCGCTGTCTACGACGGCAGCGCTCATGGTGGTCAAAGTTATCCCTTCAGAACTGAATTCTACACGTACAAATAAGTTTATTTCAGCGATAAAACTGATTTTAAACCATAATTAAACCCACCTTTATCAATATTTTGATGAAATACATGAATGAATCTAACCTCACCCATCAATTTTGCACGGAATCATCACCAAAGATGTTGGGATTATTCGATTTCCAAGTTTGAAATTGTCGAATAAAAATGTTCAGGCGTGAGGTCAAAATAGTTTTTCCTGAATTAAGAATAACGGGTCAAGTATAAGTATAAATCGTCTAAAATTTTTTCCTCTTCGGTATAACGCGAAGTGGAGTAATTTAGTAACCCGAGTAAACAGGGGGATATGTGCGTATAGCATAGCTGGGATATAGATCGTTGTGAAACGAAGTTGAATTTTTTCCGTTACGGGGGTTTCCAGAGTTTTGTGCGGGTGGTAATTATCCATCATTACGAAGCCCAAATATTACTTTAATTACAGATACCCGCGTGCGGTATAGCGCAATGCTTTTAACGTTGATCGAACATGGCGGTATAACAGGGACGAGTTCGTATTATACACAGAAACTTGCTACGTGCGTACAACCCCAGCTCTCGTAATTATTTCCCTTTATTTGAAAGAACAAAAAAGAAAGAAACAAAAAGGCAACACGTGAAACCGTTTCACTTTTGCCGTACCTGTACACAAATGCCAACGCAATTAACTTCCCTTAATGCCTTACCCGAGCATTGATTCCAAGCAATCCTTTTAAATTATTCAAGCCAACACACGATCAACGAAAAACGGAATGGAATATATGGATACCTTTCACATCCTCAAATACAATTTATAACTCATTATCTCAAAATAAATAATATTTTGTACCTCGAGGTGCCAGGCTTTGACATTTTCAAGTTGAACGCCGAATTCGTGACCAGAGAATCAAATAAATGCCAAGTGTAACGTTTTATGAGAATATATGTCACGAATTTTGGATTTTGGAGTTCTGTACCGAGTCTGTCATTACAGATCGCAGAAATTTCACCTGGAATTTGTTATGAGAAGCCCGAAGATTATTATTAATTTTCGGACTTTTAACGTTATATTTAATCCACCATTTTGAATCAAGCAAATCTGACTTCAGAGCGTTACCAATACAATAACCCGAAAAACGTCCAGGTAAAAATCCTCATGGAAGTTCGTTGATCCGTTCTTCTTCTCTAATTTTAAGAATTTTACTATCTAAATAATACCAAAACTACTTAACCAATGCAATCCGAAATTTAATCAGTTCTAAGTTCCAAAAAAACGCGTCGATTGAGACCAGAATGATCTAAAACCGATCACTCGTTCTCGAGATATCGTTAAACAAAAGATTGATGACAGACATATAACCTCAAAATGGTGGAAATGGAGTGGAAACTAGATCTACTTCTTTTCGAATGTTTCGGCTTGACTTCTGCTCTGAAGAACAGAGGACCGTTGAAGAAATGGAAAAAGCTACGTCGAACCAGGGCGACCCTGGACTCTGCTAGACTGCAAGCAGAGTATAGATTCGTTCAGGTATAAAGGCATCTAAGGTTACAGTTTTCTGAGCGCAATAAATTTATTCGAATAGCCAATTAGGGTATCGTCTGCATGCTCATTAGATTCTCGATTGAGCACCGCTGGCTAGTTACCCGTAATTTCAACGAGATTATTCATCATGGCGGTTCCTATAACCCCAAGAACCGTGTGCGGTTTATTTTCGCGTCGATTATAATAATCGGTGTTCTATTTCCGTCTCACGAACCCCTGGAACCCGTGAACCAAATTAAAATCATCGGGATCTTTGATTTTTTCAAAACACCTAGTGCATCGCGTAACGCTTCAAAGTTGTAACACGTTGTGCACGGCGAAAATAAGGGGGGTGCAGGGCGAGTCGGAAGGTTACCTACTGTAATTAGTGCGAGAACGTATCGTAATTAGAGAAAATGCCACGTTTAATTGCTAATTGAGTTTCTGGCTGATGCGAGATCTAATTTTAATCACCTAATTACCTGACTACGGGCTACAGGCTACAGGGATACGGGCTCCGGACGCTTGCCAGTTGACGCCGTCCGCGTTTCCTCCCTTCCTCCCTTGGCTCTATGCTTTCGCTTCATCCACGCGCCTCGCTTCCTGAGGGCTAAATTCTCACCGATTTCGATTGGCAACAAATCCGACAGATGCGAATTCCGGTTTTTGTTACAATTTTTTTTTTCCATTCTCTCGACAGGAAATATATACGGTTTATTATAGGAGAAAAAGTTACGCCGTGATACAGGAGGAGGGAAAATTAAAATTAACTCGTTGGATTTGATGCGCCAATAAGTTCGTCATATAATTTTCATTCACGTTCAGGATGTATGAGAATTAATTGAGAAACATTCGAGATATCGAACGAATCGAACATTATTACAAATTATTCTGCTATAAACAGGAAGTATGAAGAAAAAGGACCGAATTTTGGAAATATTAACTTAAATTTGAATAAATCATCGATTTTTATTGTTGAAAAATTGAATTCAACGAATTAAGATGAACAATCAAGTCGAATCAAAAGAATTCGTTCAAAATCCAAAAATCGAATCGAATCGAATAACTGAATTCAAATTAAGATTGAAAAATGATTGAACTGATTAAATTGGGGAAAATTAATTCGAAATGGAATAAATTAATTTGAATTACGACGACCAGAAAAAAGGGAAGAAAAATGTATCGTGTCACTCAAATCTTGGATTATATTCCCCCTCAGATCAGATACAGGACGTGATTTGATTATAATTTTGACAAAGTGTTTCAATTTTTGGTATTAGATTTTTGGTGAATTAGATCTGGTCGCATTAGGAGAGAAAGAGAAGCTGAAAATTGGGGTTACTTTTATCCTGGCCAGTGTTTTCCTTTGACTCGATAAAAATTAAGTAATGATATTATTTAGTCGGTATTAATCAAACGCGGTCGCGGTTCTGCAATTGAAAAAGATAATTTAATAAACGTATAATCGAGTTATTTCATAATGGATTCTTCCCCCGTGTTCCTAGTCTCTGAAAAGAGATAAACGACGTTTTTTTTTTTTTTGTTGTCAAACCCCGAGTCCCTGGCACCGTGTCTTTTAGATTTGACTGCTTACTTTCAACGTTTAAAATCATTATTTTATATAGTAAGAACACCAATGGGGTGGAAAACCACTCAAGTTATATTATCGATCGATTAAACAGACACAGACCGCTTCGCTTCTTCTCCTAAAGCCCAACCACAGTGACACCGTCGTAAGTGACGTTACAGAACGTTACTAAAACGTGTCTTCACTAATACCTAAGGATACTTAGCAGAGGAATACAGCTAAGAGCCCAGAAATTCTCCCAAGAATTTCCATAATTTATGTGAATCGAGGATTATGTACGGTAATTAAGGTACTAATAACTATATGTATGAGCAGGTATGATTAACAACGTGAACATAATCATGAAACAGAAAACTAACGATAAGCGCGTTCCTAATTCTTCGAGACATCGAATTTCAACCCTCATATTGGTGAGAAACAAGAGCCACCAATTCTAAAGGACATATTTTAAATATCACTTCAAGCCAGTCTTACAAAATCTCTACCATCTCTTCAAACACGTCCACATTGTGAAATATTTGTATTTTGGAACTTCTATAGACTGCTTTTGTTTCGTGCAAAATTATTTTTTTTCTGAACCATTTGATGCCAGATTTTGAAATAACCATCAAATACTGCCTATGAAAGTCCAAAGTACCATTTTTTTTTTCACATCAAATTTTCAACAGCATTAAGAGTGCTAGGTAATTTACTGTCTTCTTTGTAGAACGTCTGAACAAATCAACTTAATTCTGATCTCTTCAATTATTGTCAAGTCATACATCCGGCTTTTACCAAGTGCATCGAGCAATGGTTCCCTTCATAAAGCAGCGCAATAAAGAGGGAAAAAAGTTGAAAAATTGAAACAAGAATCGCACACGTTATTCTACTACGCCGGTAGTGAGACTAACTCAAAGTCTTACCGATGTCGGTATTCACCGACATATACAAGCACATGTGCCGGTGTAAGGTATGAGGGGATAGGGTGGTGATCACACAAACGCAGAAGAAGAGAGAGAGAGAGACTCTAGCGAGTCATGAGGATGTCGGTAGGTACTGTAGGTAGGTAGAATCGAGGAAAAAGTAAGTAGGGAGTGTAAAAAAGAAGGGAAAAAAAGTACTAGCTACCTACCTACGTACCATGGCTCGTTCATTTTTATCCCCTAAAGCAATTTCAGCATTGTTTTAAAATAGTACTTAGCAGGGTCATTGTATTATGCATGCGCCCTATCCCCCGCCCCTACCTAACCCACCGGTGGGGTTCGCCAGTGTGAGAACACTTGATTCCGCGTGAGCGCTCGAGCCTATTGTTGCCAGAGCCAAAGGGACTTTTCATGACCAAGATTTTTCTAACAGTAAAGGCCTTCTTTGACGATCATTTTCAAACCAGAGTTCTCGTCATTTAAAACTGAAGGGAGACGGAGGAAGAGAGGGTAGTTTAATTGGACTGACCTTCTTTTTCACTTCTGCTATAACAGATATGTTCCCATACAATACCGTAAGTACTAGAAATTATAGTAATCGTTGCCATTCATACAGTTGAGAACACCATGGAACAAATTCATAACAATGGACGTAACGATCCGCACAAATATGCAAAATCTGATAAAACATTTCCTCAATTTTTATTCTCGCAGCATGAAGCACTGAATTTTTAGTCAAAACTATGACGACGTACCTTGGTGCTTCTCTCTGGAAACTGAAGTAGCTAGTATAACCATGTGAACATGACGAGGATCACTAAGATGTCGAAGCCGTCAGTTGGAAACTGGAAGCACACCATGACTAGTGTGACGATGTGAACATGACGAGGATCACCAAGATGTCGAAGCCGTCAGTTGGAAACTGGAAGCACACCATGACTAGTGTGACGATGTGAACATGACGAGGATCACTAAGATGTCGAAGCCGTCAGCTGGAAACTGGAAGCACACCATGACTAGTGTGACGATGTGAACAAGACGAGGATCACTAAGATGTCGAAGCCGTCAGCTGGAAACTGGAAGCACACCATGACTAGTATGACCAGGTGAACGTGACGACGATAACTAAGACGTCGAAGTTGTCCTTCGGAAACTGGAAGCACACCATGACTAGTATGACCATGTGAACATGACGAGGATCACTAAGACGTCGAAGCCGTCAGTTGGAAACTGGAATCGCACCGTGACTAGTGTGACGATGTGAACATGACGAGGATCACTAAGATTTCAAAGTTGTCAATTGGATAGTGAAATCATTGCTGTTATTTTCTTCACGTCTGAAGGTCGAAGTCACAATATTTGATACGTGCTATATAAATGAAACTTTGAGGAATAGCGCCAGTAGTACCTGGAAGAACAAGGGAGACTGTCAAGTGCGCGTCGCCCGCGGTAAAGTTTTCGAGGACTGAGGGAACTTCATTCTCCTTCATTCAGCAAGATAAAGGCCTGCATCTATCCTACTTATGTACACACACTCTTCCCTTACACGGTGCCATCAAACTGGTGAAGTTTTGTCCGAAGGTAGAATGAGCTTTATGGTAATCCCGAGTACCGGAGTGACAAAGTCCGATCAGCTGGCTTTCCCAACGCTGATAACATTTGAACGGACTGAAAAGTCGCACAGTCAGTTGCTTTTTTCTTAGGCTATAATCGATCACGAGTGAGAAGCTCCACTCCAATCTCTCTTCCGGATTTTTAACCGAGCTACGAGAGACAGAAGCTCGCTTAACTCGGTCGACAATTCCAAAACTACGGCGTTAAGCACATGACCGGAGGGCGCGTGGCCAGAGGCGGTGGAACGGCCCTCTCATGTCCATTGTTCGCAGGGGGTCTCTCGACTCTATACCCTCTCACTTTATACATCCCGGCCCTTGTCCTCCTCTACTTTTCGTCTTGTACCGAGCCTAGTGACTTCGCAAGGGTCTCATTTTCATTAAGAATTAAAGTACGAGAGTATTCTGAAAAACAGTTCCTTCTCATCCTGGTGCTGAACAACAAAAAATAAATTGAGTAAGACGTTAGCGCTATACGTGTTTGGCTCGTCTTTAACGACCGACTGGACATCTGAGAAGGTTTGATAATCTTTAGTCCGTGATGCGATGTGATGTGATGTGATTACCCGAAGCTATTTTGTGCCACTTGTACTTATTAGGGGTGATACGACCGACTGTGTCCCATTATGAGTGCCATCTGAGTCCCGAGTCCGTTGAATGGACTCCATTTACAATTCGCCCATTAACCATTACGTGCATTACTATTATCCTATCACGCGCTCACTCGTCTATATAAAGAGACTCTTCTTCTTTGGGTTTGAGCGTCCGTGATGTACGATGTCATTTGCACAAAGTGGAGACCCATTACCACGCATTATGACGGGTTTCATAGTAAGTCGGATTAGACCATGATAGCCTGCCGAGACCTGGTCAGGGTTACGTGCCTTCAACACTTCGTCGAGAGGCCAGGTTTCATCGGTTGAAATACTTTTAATTACCGTGTTACTCGGACCACGAGGTTTCTTCACACTTACACTCGCTGCTAATGCCCCTGATCTTCCCCTCTACACAAACAGCGATGCGTTTCGAGCTCATTCAAGGCTCTAATTAGATTATACTAAGATCATGAACGTCATTTTGACGCTGCAGCGGCCAGTCAATCGGTCCATGCATGACGGTCGCGGCTTCCGTTCTATTCTGCACGGTGCATCAATGCAATACTGTAAACCCTAATGGGATTACGTCGAAGGTATTAGAGAAGGCCTTGCATCGAGGACCAAGGGACTAAATTGGGGGCTTTTAATTCCTATGGTATCCGATGGTTATGCGGATAGTTAAATCAGGCAAAATCGTACGTAGAACCGAGGGCATAACTCAACGTTTGCTCGCATTATCTCCGAACCGTTCAAACACGTGATACTCGTATGGTGACACGATGCTGCCGTGATTGGTATTTTATTGACGCTGATTCCGGAGGTTTTGTGGATAAAGAACGTAGTTTGACGCGTCTAGTATCTTGGCGCTGTTCAAAAGAGACTCTGGACCGTCGAGGATCGAAATTGGCAGAAATATTCGGGCAAAGTCACCCTGCATCACTGGAGAGTAAAGTGCTCTGGCGCCTGGGTCGCTTCGGTCCAGACAAAACTTAGTCAGTGGTGAAATTTGTATCCTTGTGAATTTTATTATTTTGTTTTTACCTTATCGACGATGGATGAATTATTGATAGCAAACGCAACCGCGTTACGAATTATGTATTCAAGTCGTTAATTCATGCATCGTGTAACTGATCACTCACCTATTTATTGCTTCACAATTCAGACCCCAGGGTGAAATCATTGATTAATTTTTTTATGAACAATAAATCGACTAGACCGATGATAATTATATGGAAATAATTAATCAACGCTGAGTGTATCGAGTGCATTAAGTAGATTGAATGATTGTTTTTTTTTTTCAACTGCAGGAATTGAGCTTTTGTGTCAATATTCTATGTACCGTGTTTCTGATCATATTGTAGATTCGTAAATGATCGTCCCTGGAGAGAAATATCAGAGAATATTATTGAACCGGCTTAATATGCAAATTAACGGTGCAATTATCGTTTAATTGCATAAATAGCTCAATTGTATCGGCACACATGCGAAAAGGGGGAAAATGCCGAATGTAGTTTTCTGCAATATATCTTCTTCGAATAGTCATATTCCTTCACGATTGTGTATGTGTGAATCTAGATAGCAGGGAGCACTGATCACTGTCTCCACTCGATGTTAATTATCAGAATTTAAAACCACCCACGCAAACGTACAAATGAGAGAAAACGATGAAGATCAAAATCCCGTGGTACTTCGAAACATCAACGCAATCAGAGCCTAAGTACTGCCAATTAAATCACAAGAATCAGCAAGAGCAGCCTTCATTAGAATACAATAAAATTAAAAAAAAAAGAGAGAGAACACGGTACAACATTTCTCTTGATATCATACTCCACTGTGGAGAGGAATAATAATTATATCAATAATCGCTCTCGAACGATGATGAATGATTTTTCGTACGGGTGACGTCACAACTCTGTTATTTTTAATCCGGAGATAAAATTTCTGTTCTTTTCCCCCAATTATTGGGAGTAAATGATTGAGAAAGGAACTGTAAATGTGAACAAGTTTTGAAGACTTTATATCCACACCCACTGATTTTCGATGATTGAATTATCACCGAATATAGGCGGAAATAAATAATTGATTATCGTAATTTACGGGGGATCAGGATCACAAGGGGTCTTGTTTTAATTTACCCCAATGAAAATTGATACGCTTCAGAGTGCAGCCGGCTTATTATAGGCTCCATAATTAATTCACCACGAGCGTGATTACATACATCGTTAGCGATAATTGTTTACTGCTTATGTTCTAATCAGGGTGAAGAAAAAATCACACAAAAAACTGACTCAACAATTACAACATTTTCGTCACTCGACCCTCTTAATTTTTAACTTCCCGTTTCTCTGTTTTCAGAGAAAAAAGGAAGTTATTGTGATCACCCCGAAAATGAAAAGTTGAGTTTTCACTAAATATTCACATTTCGAGGTCCAAAGAATCACCTCCGACTATTTTCAGTTTGACGTCTGGTGTGTGTGTATGTGCGTGACCACATTTTTGTCCGCGCGATATCTCGAGAACGCGTGGTCGGATTTCGATCAACTTGGGCTCAATCGACGGGGCTTTTCTTAACTTAGAACTGATTAGATTTTGGCTTCGATCGGATCAGTACTTTTTGAACTATTCAAATAACAAAATTCTAAAAAACACAACAAAAATGACGATATCTTGAGAACGAATCAACGGATTTCAATGAAATTTGGTACCATATGGTTTTTTTGATCGCTGATCACGAATCTGAAGTCAGTTTTGCAAAATTTTCATTTGGCGTATTCGATGTGCTGCAAAAAAACTAAAAACATTTGGATTTGGATGAAACTTGGTACTCGTAGGTTTTTTGGGTCACTGATCACGAATCTGAAGTCAGATTAGCGAAATTCAAAATGGCGAGTCCGATTTGCTGGGAAAAATACTAAAAACATTCGAAATCTTACGGAAATTTGTACTCGAAGGTTTTTTGAACCGCTGATCAAGAATCTGAGGTCAGATTTACAAATTTCAAAATAGCTGAGAACAAAATAAATAACGGGAAGTTCGAAGGCTGGCTCATAGTCAGCCCAAACCCGCTTGTTTTTTTTTCAAATTAATATTCTTCGCAATATAAAAAATCACGTTGGGGAAAATCGTAGTCAATTAAGAGTCTGAAAAATTCCGTTTTTCATCAGGTGATGATCAATTCCTCTTCTTTTTCTTTTTTTTTTGTCTAAATTGAATTATTATTATTATTTTACAAACAGTGTCACGTAATGCGTACTTTCCGTACGGATTAGGGGCTGTTATTTGGATGTAGAATTATATATGGACCCTGGATATGTATGTAACTGTAACGTATAATTTATATATATATATATTTATTATTGTTATGTGTCCGTGTCTTCGTGTGTAACGTGCGTATAGCTGTAAATGGTTCGGCGGTGGGTTGTGTACGGCTGCCCACCGAAGATAACCAACGTCCCCTGGCTTCCCCCAATCCCTGGACATACCCCTCTTCGCACGTTTTACCCTTGACCACGGTATCAGCCGTGCAGCGGTGATCCGGAGGCTTTTAATAATATTTTCAAATTTTTTCTTCCTCTTTATTTTTTTTTTCGCCAATTTTTCGCCATGTCCGAGTTCTCATAGCTGATTCTCTGTGATATTTTCTTCTTTTTTGGTTTCTTCTTTTCATCGTGTTGCCTTCGTAATCCCAACGTATTAAAATTTCCTTTTTTTTTCTAAAGCAATATTTGAAATATAAATGAACGGTCATATCGAGCACGCGTATACCTCTCGAAATGACTTTTGGGTTTTGTAATATATATTTTTTTAATCTCTCCCCATTTCTCTCTCTTTCATTTACTATGCACACGGTTACAGCGAGACCCCCCCCCCCCCGAGCTACACACCACGCTTCGTATCGAATTTTCAATCAAAACTGAAAAACAAGGTGCGAGTTATCGCGAATTTGCTTTTACACATACCTACATAGATACGTCCGAACGGATATCTCACGTGAAATTTCAGAAACCAGAGTTTTTTCATGCATCAATTATTCTTCATTTTTGAAGACCGCGAGATAAGACTAAATCTGCATGTCCATATTTCATCCATATCGTGACAATACTGCGATTCTCAAGACTCCCAAACATGGACCCTAAAAGCTCCGCGAATTTCTTCCTACCTCGGGTGAAAAAAAAAAAAAACGTTTCAAACGAAAACGTCAAAAGTTTCGTAATGTCAGAATTTGGCGTGCCATTCTGGTCGGACAATCAGAAGTGTAATAACCAGGCTGGATGAATCATGATAGAAAAAAAAAAATGAAAAATTACAATGAGAATGAAAAAAAAGGAATCGGCCTTCATGATTATGTATCAGCGAAACGCGTATTCTGGTACCCCCAGCGTTTCCCCGGTATCCTCCCCGCCCAACCAGCAGGATTTTTCATCCCCGTATACAGTGGACTCTCGTTTGAAAAAATCGAACGTGTGTGTGGAGTGGGGCGTCGCCATTTCTGATTGAATCCTGCAGGCTTCGAGCTTATATTTTGTCATCCATTGGCGCCGCCGGGGGTGCCATGCTCGGGCCAAAAGAGTCGCGGCTAACACCGCGGGGCGAGTGGAGGTGGAGACGGACCGACCCGGGACTGGGGTTCGGTTCCGAGCGCCTGTTTGCCAACGAGAATTTTAAAATACGACAATTGCAAAAATAAAAAAAAAGGGGGGGGGGGGGGAAAGAAAAAAATCACACCTCTGCAGATAGATACGTGTGAAATATTCTCAGGAATTTTGTACTTTTGAATCTACAATGAAAATTAGTCACTCTGTGAGATCGATTCTTACCACTATATACTTGAAATTGAGGGCACGACGCCTATTTCAGAAAGTCAAAAATAGTGTTTGAAGCTAGATTAGACAAAATGAGGGCCCCACGTTGGGCGCCTAATAAAACTTTTTCAATAATATAACAGCAAGATAACGAGATATGGAAAATCTGACAGAGCTGATTGTTTGCGATGGTGAGTAGAGGGCACACTCAAAATTTCAGCCAAAAATATTCAGAATTGTAGGAGTTATTCCGACTTTAGAGCGAAAACTATGAAAATTCATAGCTCTTACAATTTTCAATTTTTTAGTCCGAAATTCGGTGTACATACTCAGAGTGGAAAAATGCATTACAAAAAATTCTACAACCATTTTCGACTAGTAAGTGTTTCCAGAATTCAGAATTTCTGCCCTTAGTTGATTGCAGTGAAAATGTATATCGTCAGTCTGTACTGTATTTTCACAGGATGTCGATTTAGCATGATACAAGAAGAACGAGGAATGATTTTCAGGATGTATATCACAATGTATAACCAGCCGAGTAGCGGAGACGTATATAAGGACTGGCTATCCACATCCACATCCACATCCACGGGATGGATACATAATTTTACATATCTTCGTAACGGTGCAGCAGTAGCAGCGCGGTTAGGGGATCCGGGGGCGAAGGACTAGGCGGGTTTTTTATGTACATGCATATATTCCTGCATAAATACATTATATATGCTCTCCTCAAGAGATCCTCCGTAGACGCGGCCGCATATAAAAATACCTATAAAGATACTTTGAATTTTATATCTGCCGGAGCGGTCAACATTTAAATGAGCCCGATCGACGGGTCGATATTACATTAGAATATGATGCCACGGTCCCTTAAGGGCAGCGCTTGCCCACCGAGGGGTGGATGCCGACGAGATGCCCGAAATCGTATCGATATTGCCTCGGACACGTACTTCACTTCACCCCCTCGCATCGACACAGCGGTATAGATATATTATACAAATATGTAATGCGAGCCAATGTATTTCTTTGGGGGAGGAATGACAAGGATTTTACAAAAATATCATAGTAACTGTGTTGGGATGAATTTTCGATCATCAAGTATGATACGATAGCGGTATAAGTTATAGTTATCTTTTACTATGAAAATGAACGTCGATATGAGATAAAGATATTCGAGGCGAGGACAAACACTAAACACTTTAGGAATTTATGGAATTTCGAGTCCATATCCGAGGGGTCGACACGGACACATTGAAAATTGGGAAAAGAGTTGAATCAAAAACGGAATTTCGAAGACATTCTGAATGTTGAACGAAATCTGAACAAGTTTTGAACAAATTATGCGAGTCTGTCCAATTTTGGATTTTTTTTTTGGAAAATATGCTAATTTTATCACAGATGTAGGTAATTTTTTGATGGATTCATTTCCCTTGAGTAACTCAGGGAAAGTGAAGAGCAACGACCGAAAAACCCACTATTTGAATTCTGAAAGTATGAAAGAAAAAATGTCAAAAATCAATCTTCCCAATTTCATATGAATTGACTGATATATTAAATTTCTGACTGAAAGACACACCCTTAGAAATTCGATCGTCTCGACGCTTTCTTGCAGAATTGGGGACATAATCCAGGGATAAAAAAAAGAAAGAAAAAAATGAAAAATGTTGTTTGAAATATAAATTATACAAGAATCGAAATGATGAATGTAATAACAGAAATATTGTAAAGGCAGGTGCAGGCAGCGGTGGAGGTTCGAGAAGCCGTAATTTAAATAAACAAATTATAAATATTCGTTTGCGCAAACCATCTCAGCATGAATAGTCATTACAACTCCGGATGGTTCGAGGATTCGAGGATTCGAGGAAACGTTGGAACCGATTCGATTGATTAAATTTTTAATAATTCATTTGCATTTCGCCCACTTCCCTCGCTCTACCCTTTATATATATATATATATATATATATCTATATAACTTTTTTTTAAATTACATTTTTAATTGACGCAACAAATTAATTATCGATTGTGTTCGCCTCGCTGCGAAACGGTAGACAAATTAATACTAATGGGGTACCCCTTCCGTGCCCATCCACATATCCCCACCTCGATTCCCCTCGCTCTTATTCTACACTGATTTTTTGCAAAAAAAAATAAAAAAACTGTTTGTTCCAATATTTTTCATCATTTTTTTTTTCTTTTTGTTTCAACTTTTTTTTTATATTTTTGTATTATTTATACATCCGCGTAGATAAACCCGAACGAATAATAATAATAGAGGAGAAAAAAAAACGTACACTTAGTTAGCGCTGAATAGTTGATTACATTTCCAATCGACGTTTTCACCCCCTTTCTCCCCCCCTCTCCAACTCGCAATCAGACGTACTGGAAACGAGTACGGTCAACAGCTTTATTAGCTACCTGCCTATCTGCGGGAAATATTTTCTGAAACCATTATAAATCCGTACTATCCCCTTCTTCTGCCCTCAAGCTCAACGATATTGTTCAATCCAGGGTCTCAAAAAGGTTCGAAAATCAACATAAAACAGGTGTGAATTGTTTCCATCTGAAATATTGAGCTTTCAACTGCAATCAATTTCTCAATATAACGTCTGACGTGTCGTTTCTTAGATACATCATTGCAAAAATTTACATAACTAGCCGATACGAAGCCGCGCTTCGCGCGGGCCCATGATTTTCGAATTCTCGAATTCGTGACGAATAATTCGGAAAATCGAATATTCGCACAGCCCTACTATTTTTCTGTTACGACTTGCTTGTTGGCTTCCTCTGGCCCTTTCTCTAGGTCATCATTTCCACGAACCACAAACGACGATTCGGAAATCATTTTCAATTCGAACCTAAAACTCGTCGAAAATTTACTCATTTCACAACGTTGATATTTGTTCGTCCTTAAGAATCTGATCACGAATTTACGTCTCAGGCTTTGATAACGATACGAAACCGACCTTTTTCCCCGTGTTCGATGAAGAATCAAACCTAAATCAGGAAAATAATTTAATTCGATAACTCAATTCGATCTTCAACATGTATTTTACTATTCGATTCGTGACGAATAATTCGGAAAATCGAATATTCACACAGCCCTACTATTTTTCTGTTACGACTTGCTTGTTGGCTTCCTCTGGCCCTTTCTCTAGGTCATCATTTCCACGAACCACAAACGACGATTCGGAAATCATTTTCAATTCGAACCTAAAACTCGTCAAAAATTTACTCATTTCACAACGTTGATATTTGTTCGTCCTTAAGAATCTGATCACGAATTTACGTCTCAGGCTTTGATAACGATACGAAACCGACCTTTTTCCCCGTGTTCGATGAAGAATCAAACCTAAATCAGGAAAATAATTTAATTCGATAACTCAATTCGATCTTCAACATGTATTTTACTATTCGATTCGTGACGAATAATTCGGAAAATCGAATATTCGCACAGCCCTACTATTTTTCTGTTACGACTTGCTTGTTGGCTTCCTCTGGCCCTTTCTCTAGGTCATCATTTCCACGAACCACAAACGACGATTCGGAAATCATTTTCAATTCGAACCTAAAACTCGTCGAAAATTTACTCATTTCACAACGTTGATATTTGTTCGTCCTTAAGAATCTGATCACGAATTTACGTCTCAGGCTTTGATAACGATACGAAACCGACCTTTTTCCCCGTGTTCGATGAAGAATCAAACCTAAATCAGGAAAATAATTTAATTCGATAACTCAATTCGATCTTCAACATGTATTTTACTATTCGATTCGTGACGAATAATTCGGAAAATCGAATATTCGCACAGCCCTACTATTTTTCTGTTACGACTTGCTTGTTGGCTTCCTCTGGCCCTTTCTCTAGGTCATCATTTCCACGAACCACAAACGACGATTCGGAAATCATTTTCAATTCGAACCTAAAACTCGTCGAAAATTTACTCATTTCACAACGTTGATATTTGTTCGTCCTTAAGAATCTGATCACGAATTTACGTCTCAGGCTTTGATAACGATACGAAACCGACCTTTTTCCCCGTGTTCGATGAAGAATCAAACCTAAATCAGGAAAATAATTTAATTCGATAACTCAATTCGATCTTCAACATGTATTTTACTATTCGATTCGTGACGAATAATTCGGAAAATCGAATATTCGCACAGCCCTACTATTTTTCTGTTACGACTTGCTTGTTGGCTTCCTCTGGCCCTTTCTCTAGGTCATCATTTCCACGAACCACAAACGACGATTCGGAAATCATTTTCAATTCGAACCTAAAACTCGTCGAAAATTTACTCATTTCACAACGTTGATATTTGTTCGTCCTTAAGAATCTGATCACGAATTTACGTCTCAGGCTTTGATAACGATACGAAACCGACCTTTTTCCCCGTGTTCGATGAAGAATCAAACCTAAATCAGGAAAATAATTTAATTCGATAACTCAATTCGATCTTCAACATGTATTTTACTATTCGATTCGTGACGAATAATTCGGAAAATCGAATATTCGCACAGCCCTACTATTTTTCTGTTACGACTTGCTTGTTGGCTTCCTCTGGCCCTTTCTCTAGGTCATCATTTCCACGAACCACAAACGACGATTCGGAAATCATTTTCAATTCGAACCTAAAACTCGTCGAAAATTTACTCATTTCACAACGTTGATATTTGTCCGTCCTTAAGAATCTGATCACGATTTTACGTCTCAGGCTTTGATAAAGATACGAAACCAACGTTTTTTCCCCGTGCGCGATGAAGAATCAAACCTTAAAATCACGAACGAATCCATTTTAACCGTCGAATCTGTCAGTCGTACGCGAGAGCCAACTTCCCTCGTTGACTTGAAATCAAGAAAGCCAATATATTTCAGCTACCCAAACCGTAAGACGAAGATCATGAACACAAATCGATGCGAATCGAATCCTTATCCATTCGAATGTCGTGAAGTTTTGATTGAAATATCCCGAACACGAAACCTCGTATAACCCTAATTCTTCGTAACCGAATTCTCTCGTAACCCTTGGATCTGTCATTGACACCCAAAATAATGACAGGCGAGTCAACGAAAGTACAAATGACGCGCGGGAAACGACCAGCAATATCTCGACGCGACCTCGAGTCTCGAAACGAACCGACCAATCGGCGCGCGAATAAAAAGTCAACAATGGGTGCGAGTTTTCGAGTTTAAGCGGCCGATTGCGAGTTTTCGAGTTTGAGCGGCCGATTGCGAGTTTTCGAGTTCGAGCGGTCACGGATCCTTTAAGATTGAATTGGGAAAAGTATCGTCTCTCGAGCAGGTTTCTTCTTTTCTACATTTGAGGTTAGGTTGAGCGCGCACCTCACTGCGCGCAGCCACACAATGGCTCCGTTTTACTCTGACCACTCTAAAAAAAAACATTTCAAATACTGAAAATAGGGTAGAAGCACCGTTTTGGGCCACCTAACCATTCGTGGCCACTTTTCAAAGGTTTGTTTCTTATTTCTGGTGCTTCTATTTCATCAAACTATTCAATTACTGACATGAATATCGCGTGTCTAATGACATAAGGACGTAAGCGCCATTATACGACGTTTTGCTGTTTATAATGGTATAAAGTCGTATATTTTTTTTTTCACGCCAATCGCTCTGAAAACGTACGGAACGTATAAATCAATTGAAATTACGAGATCAAAAAAATGTAAGTGCAAAAGGTCGTAAGTTGGGCGGATACGACCTTCTGCATTTAACTGCGAATATTTTTTATCGAAATTTTCGAAGCGACGTCGATTGCGATTTTTCTTTGCGTTTCACAAGTTTTCACAGCTATTTGGAAAAATCGTGGAAAATAATTTTTAAGAAAATTGGCGCTTACGACCTTCTATTTGTACTTTGTTTTTCAATCTTCCTTAAAAATTGTAATGACAGAACGACGTATCCTCCCAACTCACGACCTTTTGCACTTACATTTTTCGAACTCGTAATTTCAATTGATCTATACGTTTTGACGGTTTTCGGAACGAATGACGTGAAAAAAAAACAATGATACGACCTTTTGCCACCAAAATCGCGTTTTTGGCGCTTACGACCTTATGCCATTAGACACGCGATATGGCTTGAAGAAAGTCATGAACGCAGTTTTTCAATCATCAATTAATCATCAAATTAATCATCAAAGTGTGTTTTTACCTTTTGTACCGCTTGTGGCCATCGGGTTCGACAAAATTAACGTCTGTATGGATCTAAAACTGATCTGACTAATTCCACGTTTTATCAAAATCGTTGTTAACGTAATTCTGAGAGAAACTCTGAACTTTGGTTTGATTATATAATCGGAAAAAATCGCTTTACCCCACTATTCCCTCTTTTTCTAATTCTAACACTGAAAATGAAACGGAATGATTGAAATATAAAGTTGAAAGTCCATCGTGGGGTTCGGGGGAAGGTAAGAATCTGAATCTGAATCTGAATCTCATAACTTCCGGTCCGCTGACAGTGGACTCAATATTCAAGATGACCAGCGGACGGGACGGATGTGACGTCACGCTTCGTCGCCGCCCCAAGCCATATTAGATTGAAGAGGTTTCATATTGCCTTATGGTAACTGTAGATCCCTTCAGTTGGAGTTTACGTATGCTCGAGTTGATCTCGTAATAATATCCAATTTTAGGCGCTCGTCTCCGCGACATCTTGACCGGAAACCCGGCTTTTTTGACTCTGTACCTCGAAAAAAAAGGATCCTGTTTTCGAATTCTTTTGAACGATGAAAAAAAATCAAAAAAATCTATGTATTCATTTGGACGGTAATTCGAAGCCTGGATTTCAGCCGATAAAAGGATGCACCGCACACGCCGTCGCGCATAGAGCAGGAACAAACAAATGAACAAATTCACGTTTCAGAATAATGCCTGGCAATCCCGCGGACCGAGCAGCCCGCCACCCACTAGCCCAGGCACCCGACCACCCCCGTCAACCCTGCTTTTTTTCATTCCGTCCTATCAATTGATCAGGTTTTAAATTTCCGCGTCCGTCCGAGCAACCCTCCCACAGCACAGCTACGGGCAGCTAGCCTGACCAAACCGCCCCGCCATGGCCATTCCGTACCCGCGGCCCAATCACCCTCCGCTCCTCCAGCTACGGGCACGGGGCTCCGGCCGAGGCTGCTGTCCCTCTCTGTTTAATTAAAAGGACACATTAAATTATTTTTTCAATTGAACCCACCATTGTTACTCGCGGACTGCTGATTCTGTCCAATTTTATTCCTTTTTTTTTTTATTTTTTTGTCCTCCTTCAGGATTTTGACGGTATTCGATATTTTATTAATTGGGAAACGAAAATACAACGTCGATATTCTACCAACTGCAGATTTCAATACTAGAAGATGTTTGATTTTCATGGTATGTACATTTGTTGAACCCTGCAGGGTTTAATTCGAGTATAAAAATAAGGAAACAAAGAAACGAGCAAAAAAGGGCTGCGGAGTTGGAAAGTTGTTGGTGGATTTCAATTAAGACCAATCTAAGCTGAGAGATGGTGGTTTGTGCAGTCGTGAGGAATGAAGGTGTATTAAGGTGAGAGAATCCTTGATGCCAAAGTGTTGTAGGAACCTCTGGGTACTCTTGAAAACCGTGAGACCATACATATATATGTGTATATATCCGTTGGCATTTCGTATACAAATAATTAATAGAATTGAACTCTGGTCTGATGTACGGAAAGAGCGAGCGGTTGTAGAGCAAAGGAAGCGGAGGTCTCGCGTCACCGAGGGTCTCATGCTTCTCTCGGGCGGGCGGCGCGCAATTTAGCACTTTGTAAATCAAGGTGACATACTTTAATTAAGATGTTAATTTGAATTTAAATCACTTTATGTTAATTCTTATATACATATGTATATATATGTACGAGTACCTATGTCCCTCAAAAGTCCTACCTCACATATATATTCCATCGACATTCTACATGACACGAAACTCCAAACTCAAAATCCTCCAGTCCACGCGGGTATATGAAGTCAACGAAGTCAGCCTAATCACAGAATTGCCTTTCCTAGCGTGTCGAACGAACTGAACGTGAATCAAACCCCGTTTGATCTCTAAATACAATTTTATACAGCACATGCATTAAAAACTCGTGTTTTTTCTCCTCCTTAACGGGATGGAAGTCACAGTTTTTTTACCGGGAAACAAAGAAAGTGCTGCCCCTAGCGGAAAGCGCGGTTCTCATGCTTCTTACCTCACTTTCACTCGTTTTTAATGCACATGTGGTAGAAAATAAGATATGTGCAGCCTTAATGTACCATTTTACTTCATATGACAGTGAGAGAAGAGAATCTTAAATCGAGAATAGTCTACTTTCCGCTCTAGGGCTTTCATTTCCCTGTCCATGTTCCCAGCTGATTTTTCAGCTCACGTCAGTGGTGCCATCTGATCTGATAATCTAGGAATCTGGTCAACTTGAGTATTCTGAATTCTCGCAACGAGACTTTCTGCTGGTGAGTGTGAGAAGCGGTGAAAAATGTTCATTAAGATTACCGAAATAAGTATAATGAGAATAAGGGAACCTGGCCGGCCTCCAAGTCGAGGGGTCGCGAGCGAGTTTTGGTGGTAAAAAAGTGAAAAAGTTTAAAAAAGGAGTACCTAGCGGACAAGCTCTTTGTTTCTACAAGTAAAAGTAGAGTGTGAAACGGCGAAGCCGGTAGACACGGCTACATCAGTAATTCGGAAAAGCTAATTAAAACTTCACTCGTAGGTAGAGGAAAACCCGCGGACTTTGCACCGAGGGGTTAAGTGGGGTGAAACGTAGACGGAGGCTCCACTCTTCCACCATTCTTCTTTCAGCTCTTTCTCTCTGTTCTTTAATCGTTCCGTCTTCTCACTCTGCCAACCCACGTCCCATTGTCTTGATGACCACAAGCGTTTTTTACTCCTCACAAACTTTCTCTATCTCTATCTCTATCTTTCTCTTAACTTTATTACACTTTACAAAGGAAAACAATTATTCGACAAACTTTATTATTATTTGTGTCTATAAAAAAATCATCAGCTGTTCTGGAAAAAAGACTCGAATTGTAAAAGATCTCCGGTGTGGCGGTGGGAGGGGGCGACTGAACTGGATGGAAGAATATCATGTCGCCGATATCAGTTACACGTGTTTATACAAGTGTTGGTGAGTTTGAGATACGAGTCGCGTCCGCGTGGGTGTCGGACTCCGCGTGTACGCAGTGCACAGTGATAGCATAGGTATAACGCAACGTTCCACGCGAGTATAATCTGCACGGGAGAGAGAGCATAGAGACGGATAAATGGCGAAACGTCAGTAACTCACGATCAGGTTCTCCCATTGCTTTCACACACTGGGTGCAGCGGCAGCAGGAGGTTTTGTGCGAGTGTAGATCCTAGGCGTTGTGCTTCATCCGGGGTTGTACATCTAGATCAATAGGATTGGAAATTATCCAAACAAATTATCGAGGAAGTCGGAAAAAATGGGAAAAAAAACTGAAAAGTCCTCTCGCGGCGTGGGCAGGGGGTCCTACATATCACACACACACACTGAGCCGAGCGTATTAAAAGATAAAAAATTGCCGTACATTTTTCAGCCGCTTTCCAGTCCGGGGTGGGTGCAGGATAGGTGGGTGCGTCTACCGATCGAATCCCTAGGAGCCAATTCGCGACCGATACGGACGCACTGTTTAGTGAATTCTTTTTTTTCCAAAATAGGCAAGTTTCGTGAATTTTTTTATTTTATTATCTAAAAAATTTTTCATAATTGGTTTCCACGTGAATCAAGTTTTTTTAAATACCAACAACGTTTGAATTTCCCGGTCGCGTGTGACGTCACACCGTACAGATCTACCGTCTGGCGGCGCTGCGGACAACCGTGGTCAATGGAATAACATGGCGGCTGAGGTACCGTGTGACGTCACGTGGCGTTTGAAAATTGATAATTTTCAATTGTTGTTTAAAGTCACCTGAAGAATTTTTTCAAAATGAGGAATGAGGTTCGATCCGAGGAAAATTTCCTATTCTACTAATTATGTGAGACTGCGCCAACGATGGCTAACACGAACATCGATATACTCTCACATTGAAACGGTCATTGGGGGAGGGCAGCGCATATCATTAATCAAGTTTAATTAATGGAAATGGTTCGGAAAAATAAAACAACCATCCGCATTCGCATTCGTTTGCGTTTCGGATGTACGATACGAGGAAAAAAACTTGGCTGAAAGCAGTTTTCATTTTGTTTGGAATTCTTGGATCGAAATTTCACCCAGTTTGTCGAAATGACTTGATAGAAAACTTAAATTGCCTCTACGAGACAATTAAAATTGACACCCCCCTTACCAGCAGTGATAAGGGCTGGTTTGAAAAACGGCCTTACGGCGTAAACGGGACCGGCGTGACGTCACAAGTCACGCGTAACACCCCCGAACCCCGCCACAAACCCTCGGTAAGGAAGATTTTTCGAACCTTCAATAAAAATCAAATCGACTATGGGAAGTTTATTTAACCGGAAAGTTTAGTAGTCTAGGGGTGAGTGAGGATAGGGTGATGAAAAAAAAAAGCCACGGTAAGCTTTCCAGGTTGAGGGTGCAGGCGGAGGTGGATCAGGTGGAAGCTCGGAAGGGGGTCGGCGTACGAATATCGAGGGGGTATTATTTGTGTGCTGCGTTCGTCGTGTTGCATTTGCGTCCCGATTTTTTTTCAGAGCCGTGCCCGTTCCTTTTTATTTCTCCGCTTTTTTTTTTTTTTTTTTTGTTTGTCCCGCTTTTTTCGCGCTCACCGCCTATTATTTATTAGCACTAACGTGCGATTGTATTGATCTGCAATATTCAACCCTGGTGCAGAACCATTGTAGGTATTACCTAACTTCGCTTCAATCCGCCATTTCGATTCGCTGGTGAAATTATACCATTTCTTTTTTTTTTCTAGCTGTATACGTCTATTTTTATGACGATTGTACATCAGTCAAACTCCACGATACGCAGATACTAAAATTTGATCAGTCGAAATATTTAGCTACAACATTTACTCAAAGTAATTATAAAATTTTATAATTTCAACAAATTATCTGACAATGAATCGAGAATTGAGTTTTTATTTTGACTGTATAATCGTTCAAAATCAATCAAATTAGTGCGTTGGAAAGATGCTTTCTTATCACTGAGAAAAATTATCATCATCATTATGTAAAAATTGATACGGATAATACTAAGTGGATCCTAGAATCTGATAAACTGATATTTCGTTACAATACTTGACATAATAATTGTATAGGATTTTTTAGTCTTTACGATGAAGGTATAAAGTCATGGAAGCAGTGGATCGTCCACGCCTGAAAAAAATTCGGTTTTTTGATTCAGAATGACTGATTTTGTGATATCGATACCTAGAAATCGTCTGGCAAAAAATGATTGAAAAAATTCACAGATCTTTCCACGACATAGACGTAAGTCATATTGAACTATTGGAAAATTTAATAAATCTCTGGTCAAATCGTCTGCGATAATCCTTGAAATATCCCACAATATAAAATCTATATACCTACATAAAATCTGTTTCTTTTAAAATCATCAAGTCATCATCATCGTCGAAAGGAGTTTGACATCGATTATTATCATTGTGAGAAAAAAGCTCACGAATTCTATTACCAAAGAGAAACTTTTGTGTAGAGAATGAAAAATTTCTATGAAATAAAATCACAAAATGAACAACCTGGTGCATCTGACTCTAAGAAACGCCCAAAAGTCAGGAAAGAACGACCTGACCCTGAGCATGAGCGATATCGTGACCCGGTGAATTGAGCATCGGCGAACGATCGTTTGATTAAAACGACTCGCTATCAAACTGATTCGACAAGTTCGGTATCACGGTGGCATCGGGCTATTATATCGCGATCATAACCCGATATGCCGAAAATCAACGCAGCTCGAACGAGAATGATAACAGGGATTTTGCGTGGCATCGTGTACGTGGGAAACAGCGAGACGGTGTTGGTGCGGCGTTTATAGAATGACCGTGTGGAATTTGGCCCGCAGTCGGACCGCGTCCCGTTGATGTAACTAAATGATTGGGTAAATGATTCCACAGCGGGACCGGGAACCGAGTAATTGAGTGGTGCCCGTGGTACCCGGCCTCGCGCGATGACTGCCGAGCCTGTGTCGGGGTCACATCGATACCCTCAACGCTGCGGGTGCCGGACCTTCGGTGTGTGCGTGGCACGCGCCCCGGCCCGACTCGCCCCCGGCAATGACGAGTCATCCACGCCAGGACACCTCTCGTGTAGCTTACACGCCCGTGTCCGGTACACCGGTGTATATCGTGTACAGAACGGTGCCGCAGAGCTTCCATACACTGGCAGAGGCAGAGGCAGAGGCAGAGGCATGCTGCTCGACGTCCTCATGATTTCACGTTTGTTTGTTCGACGCGCGGTCGGGTGTTGGCGAATTTGCGTGGCCGCAGGGATATGTTTTCGTTTCCAATGATTTATGCCACATGGAACAGTGCGAAACTTGCAAATCGTCGGATAGCGGCCTGACCAGTACAGCCTGATTCGCCAAATACTCTATACTCCAAAAATCATTGATATCTTATCGAAAGCTGGATGGATTTTTTAAAAGTCACACTTGTCGTAAGGTTTCAGACACTCGACGTCTCATTTTCTTCAGAGAGCAATTCTTCATCATCTGAATGAGGGAAACCGAGAAAAAAAATCCTGTGATAAGTTATGGTCAGTTATCGAAACTTAGCGACGATCTAGTCACTCTTTTGCTGATAACTTGCTCCAAAAATTTTTTTTTATAATTTTCCTCAAGCACACGATGAAGGATTGCTTTCCGAAGAAAATGAGACGTCGACAGACATAAACGGATCAACCGTGTGCCTGAAACATTGCGATAAGTGATTCTTGAAAAAGTCCATCTTTCGATGTTTAATGAACTTTGGCTCCGAATCAATTAGTGCTCAACGAGGGGTCACCTGCACTCTTTAGGTCACTTGTACACCTTGCCGAAAAGTCCACTAGAGTCACTTGAAGTCAGCTGAGGTGATTTGAAGTCAGTTGACCTCACGATGTCTTGAGTGATAACTTAGAATTGAAAAATCTTAATCTTTAGACAAAATTTGAACGTGACCCATCATAATGCCATCCGAAGCTTGTCTATAGCCCGTTTTCGTTATAACTCATAGCGTTTTTGCATTGACCGATTCGAATTTTTGCACACAATTGGAACAACATTTTTTCTTCTAAAAAGACTAATTTTTTTTTCGATTTGTCATTTTCAACCCCCCTTACAGCATGACTCTATCAATTTTCATGATTTCTTCACGATTTCTAACGTAATTATTAATCGATCGAATGGATCACTGTGCCTAAAAGCTTTTATTATAATTTTGAAAAGCGGTTCATTGTATAATTCTGGTACCCACTGTGATATGAATATAAAAGAGTTGTGGATTTCAAGCGTGGGAAATATTTCAACTGGGTGATCGTGTCAACAAAAATCGAAATGGAATCGAGTTCACTCGGCAGAAGTGGGGTTTGTAATTTAAAAAACAATGGATGCTAAGGCACAATGAGGCCAAATGAGATAGGGGATGGTCGACGGAGTGAGAAAGGGGGGGGGGGAAGAGTAAGAGGAGGGGGAACGCTTCAACCACTGTAGGAGGGGGTTAGAGTGTGGGGGATGAAATCCTACACTGGACAAAGGGCGAGGCGAGTCGGGGCAGGCGGGGGTCGGGTGGTCAGGGTGGCGTCAGGGTAGCGTCAGACCAGCGTCAGGATGGTAGCTGCTCTTCGTAGGAAGAGGTAGGACCGAGTCTTTGTCCCGAACAATCGAAAATGTGTTTCCCTCAAATCTGACAAAATTATTCAATGGAAGATAGAAAAACAGCTTTCCGAATAATTTTTTTTTATTCGCTGCTATATGTGATATTATATATAATCAAATTAAAAATAGTCTGATATCTCTAAGATTGAAATTTCGAATGGTTGAATTTTTTTCAAAACCAAAGGCATGACTACAGTTTTTAGATGGAATGTCAGATGATCGAGATTCATGAAAAGACGTTTGAGTTGCTTGCTCGCAGCCATCGCTAGAAGCTCCTATCGATTGTTGGTCTAATTGTGTTACTGTGAATGTCCGATTCACCCAACGAACCCCAACCAGCTCGTCCAGAGAGGATCCGAAATGCGGTTCTGCTTCTCCGACAGATAAAAAAGGGGTGGTTTGCATATTTTTTCATACCACTGATGAAACGAGATGAAAAAATGAATTTCATTTTTTCGGTTTCGCTCGAGTTTTCTTCCATTCGACAGATTTTCGAACAGTCAAAATCCAAAATGGTGAGAATGGAGCTGAAGATCGGCAAAACGAGGTTCGGATCGGTCTTGCTTTTTCTTCGAATCACTAGAGCCCCTCTTCGCCTCTGGTTTGACCCCCTTTTTAACTTTGAACAAGGTTGTTATTTCTGCTGCTGGGTTATTTTTTGAATAATTTTCTCATTAAAATTACACTCGTTAATTTCCGCGGGGGTTTGACCGGATCGGCGAGAGCAATGTCGAGTTTTTACCACAAACGCAAAGGAAAATATTGAGAGATTTTTTTCTCTTCCATGCGGAAACGACGTCGTCGAGGATGAGGACGACCGGCGTCCATATAATAAAAGAATACAATGAAACTTATGAATTTTATCATCGCTTCAAGTATTATTCTCAATTGGCCTTTACTTTCCTTTCCTTTTTTTGTCTCCATCCCCAACCCTGTTTGCCCAACGTTTTTAACCGCGGACTCTTAATTTCATCAAACAATGTCTCCGCATGCACGATGGAATCATAAGATGATAATCGTCAAGTACGTGTAAAATTAAAACCACAAAGGTAAAAGAGAGTTGAAGAATTTACATTCCACCCACGTGATGAAAAAATTTACATGATAAATTCAGGACTTTTCATCATGATTAAAAAAATTAAATAAAAAAATCTATGTGGTTGTGCAGCGATGCAAATGGAAAATGTCAATTTACCGCTTCGCATATTAACTAATAAAACTTTTGCATCTGAGAAACCGCCTAAAATATCGCCAAATCACCGCTCATTATCATCGCTGCAACTTCTGACCTCGTTTCCGTCAGGTATGGGTACAATAATCAACTCCGGGTCAAACTTCAGGCCAGTAAGATAATTAGTCAGGATGTAGAAGCTCCGTCTCCCTCTTTCTCTAACCGAATCCAATGCCGAAGCCAAATGACTCACGTAAAAGTAAATTATACATTGAAAGGGTTTAATATAATGAAATACTCCATATGCATGAGCAACCGACCTGACGCCTCGCAACGGGAGCCACAGCTCGTTTCTCTTGGTGTCGACAAAGAATAAAAAGAATAATCCCTTTTTTCCCATCCCTTGATTTAAGATACCCAACCCCGATTTGAATTCTTCGAACCTTATCCTACTCCCATCGGTCAATTTCTTAATCAGTTAGTTAGAAATTATTTCTGCGTCTGTTGACTCATTTTTCCACTGATAATATGATGAGTTTAATTTCCAAAAATGACTGAAGATCAGAATCTAATCTTAACAGAAAAAAAATCTAATTCTTCACTATTGAAATCGTCTGTAATAATCAGTTGAAAAGCCTTAAATCACGATTTTATATTTTCAAAATGTGAGAATGACCTAAATTCGTTAAAAAAAAAATGACCTGGATCCAACTGGCCTGCAGTTACATATAATTCACATTATCAGCCGTTTTTCATGGTAACCAGTATGAATGACGTACAGGATCATCCAGTGATCATTCTAGAGTGATAAAATCTGTGAAATTGATGTCAAATAGATGTTGAAATAAATATCCAACCCTGCATTTATGACGTACGACGATGGTGGATGGGATGATAGTCGCACAGGAAACGACCGAGAGAGCATCAAAAGCAATATTTGGTGGTGGTTTAATGAAATGAATTTATGCAGAGCCGTAATTCCTGCATATTTAGCAACCCTTTCTTGATTCTGTTCTGCCCAGCCGCCACCCTTCCGCCCCTCACCGGGTTCGAGCCGAACGCGATAAATTAATGAGGGAGGAGAAAGGAGAAAAAAAATTAATGATTTTGGGACAATCTTACCGCGATTGGGGTTCGATATGAATTTGTATAAAGAGAAATACCGATGATCGGGGGATGCTGTTGAAGCCAGGCTAGTGTTACCTGCTGGAATTAATTAGAGCGAACTATTTTGAAACTCTAAAATTATAGCCAAAACTTTTCGCAGAATGTCGTTTAATTTTCCGGGCTCATATATTTGAGAAAACTATTTGTAACGATTTTGGAAATAATTTATGCAGTATGGGTCGTGACAACCCCGGGGTTATAAACGTTTTAATAACCGTATGAGTGAATGAATTAAATCTGCAGAAGTTTTTGACACGACGCGATGACAATTTGCAATCGATTGAAGGGCGCGAATCGAACGATGAGGTAAATATTTTATCATCGGATTTAATTCTTGTAATTCTTGTGGAATCTTAATTGAATTTATGATCGGCTCAATTTAGCGACCGGCGGCATACCTATAATGGACCGGTAAATAATTGGTGTAATAAATAAGTGATTACCAGAGTTTCCATAAGATTATTTAATCAATGATGCGGATGGTTCGACGATCATAATTTACATATAATCGGAAGCGGTAGTTCGCGAACTGAACCCGTATCTATACAGACAGGGTCCCGCGTTACGTACCCACACCCACCATCCATCCCCGTTCCAGTCCTCCATCAAACCACCAAACTCCGTATACCCACTATATTAATATCCACGATGCACGCAAGACGCCCAAATATTTTAATTGTAGCTAATCGACGTGCAATAATGGAGAACTCCCGGTAATATTAACCAACAGCCGGTTGGGTCTCGGTCGTCCGTCTTCGCTCACATTCCCCATCACCGACCCCGAGAACTTTCAAGGAGTTCGCGAATGTTCGAAACGAAATTGACTATTTCGGAATTGGGGGCGATTCAAAAAACTATAAACACACAACAAGAATAATTGACGGTCAGTTTCGGCGGATTAAAAAGAAACTGATTTCCACGACAAATAGAAGATTGATAATCGAGGAGTTCAGAACTTAAACTGACTTTAAGTGACTTCAACTTATATGTACCTAGAGTCACTCAAATTGACTGACTTCAGCTGATTTTAACTTTGACTTCAATTGACTTCAGTTGACTTCGGCTGATTCCAACTGACTTGAACTGGTTACAGCTAATTTGAACTGAGTCGAACTGATTTCAGCTAATTTGAACTGATTTCGGCTAACTTGAACTGACTCAAACCAATTTCAGCTAGTTGGTACTGATTTGAACTGACTCGAACTGACTTCAACTAATTTGAACTGATTTCAGCTAACTTGAACTGACTCAAACTAATTTCAGCTAGTTGGTACTGACTTGAACTGACTTCAGCTAATTTGAACTGACTTGAACTAACTCGAACTGACTTCAGCTTGTTTGAACTGACTTGAACTGACTTTAACCAATTTGAACTTTCAGGAACTATATAAATGATTAAAAAAGAAAAAAAAAACTTTCGAGTTGAACAAATATTATTTTATGTTTTAAATTTTGGAAGCAGATCATAAAAATTCATGATTTGCAACTAAAAAAACTCCAAGGTACCGAGTTTCATGGGAATCTGACGTGATTTGGATTTTCACGCGCCATACTGGAATCGACAATTATGAATTTTGGAAATTTGACTTTGATGGATTGATTATCAGTGACTCGGAAAGCCTACGAGTATCAATTTCCATCGAAATTAGAATATTTTCAGTTTTTTTTTTAGAAGCATATTGTATTTTCAAATTTCAGTTTTGTAAATCTGCCATCAGATTCCTGATAAGCAATCCGCAGAACCTCCCCAGATACCGATTCCCATGAAAATCCGTTACTCAATTCTTTTTCGAGTGATGATTCTTATTATATTGTAGGGAATTATGTTCTCTCTATGATCCAGTAAAATACTCTACAAGATATGGAAAATCTAATCATTTTTCAGTTTGGAAAAAGCCGCGTCGATTGAAACCAAGTGAGTAAAAATCCGTTCACTCGTTCTCAAGATATCGTCAAACGGTACCACGATGTAGTAGCGCCACCTGTCTGACGTCACGCGCGTACCGCGGGAGATTCAAACGTTCTATCGAAAAAACTTCTTTAGTTTGAATATCGATCATGATAAATTGAGTGGAATGAGTTTTTTTCATCGATATTATTGACCGAACTATCAGATAAGAAACGGACTTTACTAACAAGAAAATGAGAAAGTTCCCTAGTGCAGAGTATATGGAATCCTTGGGAGATAAGGTAACCTCGGTTATGGTCAAACAGACGGCTACTTCCTTCCGTAATAATTCTCTAGAAATATAATGAAGTACCTAATAGCCCCATACTTGGCGTATAATATCTCTATATTTCAGCTCATATTCGTTTATAATTATCATGTCCAGCTCATCCAGTACCGCTTTTGAAATACGGTATAATATTTTAGTAGTCGGCTCGGAAGAAACGCCCCCTCTTTTGAATATTACTATGCCTCAAAGTACTTAACGACATGCGAACAACGGCATGCGGCTATCTTCGAACTTACGATGCAGAACATTTTTTCGAGTAGCTAAATAAATTTTTAAACAAACAAAAAAATATATATGGAGGAACAGAAGAGGCAGAAAAGCACCGGATATCGATGCACATAAATTTACTTGACGGAAACGAAAGAGTTTTTTATTGAAAACGCACGGACACAGGTGTCGATCTAGGTATAAACCGAGGAAAAGGCACTCGAAAATGTAGTCAAAAGTTGATCATAATGGAATTTTAATGGGGATTTTACCGTCTTCGGGGCCTCCGCCGTATCCCGAGTTCGAAATTGCCCCCGTGTGTATTGGCGGGGTGGTTCGGACTATATGCCAGCGTAATATATAGATGGAAGAGTGAATTCAACCGGGAAAACTATTGTACGTTAAAAAATATTTCGTTTTAGAAAAATCGACCGGAAAAAAAAAGAACAGGAAAAAATTCGTGTAGAAAAAATTTGGCGTTATAATTTTCGTACGTTGGATCCATTTGGTTGGAAAAAATTGTCGAAAAAAAAAAATAAATAATAAAAAATTGTATCACACGTAAAAGTATGGTCATTCGAACCTTTGCGGTATACCCTGTAATTATTGATGCTCCATCGATTATTTTTGACAATACTTTAACAGTGTGTTGAAACGCAAAACGAAACCGTACCCCCGGCCCCGTTGAACGTACAAACGAAAGATATACGAGATGCAGGATAAATAATATATGCCAAACAGTAACGAATGATTCGAAAAATATCGTTTTTCATGTTTACATATAGATGCTGATATAAGCTATTCCAGGCAAAAACAAACTTCTCACTCTTCACTATCTAACAACTTCACTAACTAATAGAAATCCGCACAATATTTAACTTTGCAAATTTTTCAAAGTAAAGTCACTCGGAAGTGAATTCTGATCCGTCGTGACATCATAATCCATGTGTCAAGCGCCAAATTTGAATTTGCACGCGTTTTATACCGAATAATGACGTCAGAAAATTGACAATATTCCTTTAAATCGATGCTAAATCGATTTTCGACTGATTTGTGATCAAAATTAACTATTTTCAATCACAGAAAATTTCAGAAAAGTCTCTAAAAAAAAAAAAATAATCACCTTCGGATAGCCAAGTTCAGACACAAGTTAACAAAACTTTGGGGGTACAATTAGCAATTCTTGAAAGTTTTGTCGTTGTAAAAGGTGAAGAAAGGCGGGGTAAGAGAGACGGGATTAAAACGTCAAGTGATAAACGGACCTACCGACGTCCCGACGCCTCTAGCTTAATTATTAGCGTCCTGCAGGCGTCTACGAGTTGAATCCATTCTCATTAGCGGCGATCACGAAAACCCCCCCGTCGCCCCCCTAATCTAAAGCATTTCGGGCCATTTGCGGCCAAGTGCCATCCTAGCCAATAATCTCGTATCTGTCGTCTATCGGTCGGACGCTATCGGCTAATGACAAAACTACAGGCCATGGGTCCTCGCAGTCCGCTACCTCGGCATCAAGTTGTTCACCCACGTTTATACCTACGCCGTGTACATAGGTCTGACCCTCGCAACTGGGCGAATGATAATTTGTACCCCTTCCATCTATACCCTCCCCCCCCCGACATCGGCGTGTCCACCACCCTTTGATTACGTCATACCCCACCCCCAATCCTCTAATTATATTCACTCGGATGCTTCTGCTCTCAGGGACCACGGTGGAGGGAGAGAGGGGGGGGTTCAATTTCAACCACCTTTCATTACTACCCCCGCGGTTGCACGATTCCTCGATGTCATATTTGTTTCTCTTTTTCAAAGAACTTTGCACCTTTTCTTTTTTTTGTATTGTGTTCAACGGGTAACAGTATGTTGAATAGTTAAACAAGGGATGACGGAAGGGGGGCTGGGAACCAAGTTCGTTGAGCAAAGATTCGATCGGTTTTAGGTGGGTATAATGCCAAGTAGTTTGAGAAACCTTGGTGGAATTACGTTGAATTAGATATGCAGAGGCACGAGAGTGGGAACTTGCATATTGATGGATTCGAAGCAATTGTGGGGACCGAAAGGGTCGCCCGCGCGAAATCAGACGGAACCTAGCCAGGCTGGGGGCTGCCTCGCCTTGCCTGCCTGGGCTGGGCTGGGCTGGGCTGCCCTGGCCTGGGATGTCGGCTCACAGTTATACAGTTCTAATGCTATCGATTTTAGTGCTTAGCATAATGAGCACAGACGGATTTCGGTACCGACGACCATTCGACCCCGAAGGACCTCGGCCATTCAATTGAGCATAAATTCAACCTGATAACGTTACGATCATAAAAAGATCCAGCAAACTCCGGGTTTTTTCAATGCAAAGATTCAACTCGGATTGGCAGAAAACTCTAAGTTTGTCTTCTGCTACCAGGAGTTCAATTTTTCTGGATCATACCGGACTTCAATACTCCAAGGATTTTGGAACATCGCAGGGCTTGATTGAACCTTCTGGAAACCCAAAGGATTTCTGAACTTTGGAGGCTTGACAGACGTGTCACAAGATTCTAGAAGACTTCTAACGATTTCATGCGACTCCTCACTGGACTTGAAAAGTGATTGACGACCCTTCTTTTCGATTTAGAAAAAGTGCTTTTTTCTACACCTACGGCTTGAGCAATGTGGAGCAAACTGATTGATACGTTATGGTATATAACAATAATTATCCCCCGCTGGTTATGCAGAGCCTTGAGCTGTGAAATCGCGGAAATATCGGCGAAGGGGGAGAGCCTGAGGGTGAACATTATATTTCACGCAATTATCGACGAGGTATATAGTATATGACGCAGTAAATGCTGCACCAAAAGTGAAACTGCTGCAGCCTCTTACTCGGTTCGCTTTATGAACAGCTTTCCGTTTCCCGCTTATTCTAAGTCACATCTTTTGAGAAACTTAGTCGATCCTCATTTTTTCGTGGATCGTTCTGGATACAGAAAATGAGAGATAGATGGTTTTGTCTGATCTGTGTGAAAGATAAAAAGAATGAAGATATTCAGGGATCTTGATTCTTATAAGAGTAGACAGTCTGAGGGGTGAAATTAACCCTTGGCAATTTGCATAAGTGGGTCGCTCGCTCGCGAGGGTAGCAGTAGTAGTAGTAGTAGTAGCAGTAGCGGTAGCTCTTACATGGAAAATGACAGGGCCTTTCAAAGCCTTATTATAAATTATCAAAGGCCTGCACTTAAAATCAAGAGCCTTTCAAAAGCGATGAATAGCAAATGATTAAGAATAAAAATATCCATAAGATTTCACAGAAGGAGGGAGTTTCGAATTATTTTAATTACTAGACAACACCTTACCTCATCGTCAACCCCTTATTATCGTTGTCAACCCAGAAACTCGACCTCGTCATCCCTCCCTTAGTTCACAAACTTTTCCACCAATCAACTATGAAAATAAATATTCAAAAAACACGTGTGCGAACATAGTCTGGATGATTCTGATACAATCTGCATTTTCACAAGCCGATCTGATCATTTGCACGAAAACAAAAATGTTGTTTTCCACAAAATCCAATCAGATTATAATCATATCCTTTATTTTCCTAACCCTTATTCAACCCTTATTCAAAATATGAATTTTCGAATGTGTCCTCGTCTTTTGCTTCCTTCTGACTGCGAGGTCCAATTGGTTCCCGATTTTGATATCTAGAATTGTGAGATTAGAAGCGATATTCAAAAGTTCTAAATGGGATTCGGTGCAGGTTTATCATCTCCTCATTGTTTCCCAATTATGAGATTTGAATAAAACACAATAAGAGAGTAATTGGATTTTGCGCAGCGTCCTGATGCGTCTAGTAATTGGACTGATTGCGTCCGTACGTGGTTCGAACACATTACGAATAAAATCAAAAGAAAAAAATATACAAAACTGAATTTTCCGAAACGAATTCGCTTTTAGAATTTTTCTCTGCATTTTAACCGCGCGGACGATATGTAACTATGTGGAGGGGATTTTTCACGTTGGGGGTGTGGCGGGTTTAGTCGGCTGCTATTTTTTTATCACGTAAAAATTCTCCCAAATGAGAATTGCTGTTAAAATATGAATAGGGCAGACTGTAAAGCGTACGGTCGAATGGCGAATGAACCCTTTTTCCCCCATTTTCTCTCTCTCGCTCTCTCCCTCTCTCTCGCTTTTTTTTCCACCTTTTTACCGTTTTCGATTCTCTTTTTTTTATATTTCCAAAGCAGTGTTGCCCCTTTGTGCAATTTTTGCATAAAATCATTGAATTTACCGGCGTGGTTCGCTCACCCATACATCCACCCACACGTATCCACGTACATGTACAAAACCACCCGGATTCAAAGCTCGAATCAAAGAGGAGTTTGCCGGAATATACTCTCTCGGTGAACATTATTATTCGCTCGGACGGAACCTTCCCTAACAATCGAAGCCCACTGTGTGTTTTTTCATCCCCCCTTCCCTCTTTTTTTCACCATAGCCAAAACTGAAAATCGTGGTGCCGCTAAAAACCGTGAAACAATTCGATAATCACGTTCAGACATTGATGGGACTGTTTTTTTTTTCCTTTTTTGAGGAGATATTCTTAGATTTGAGAAAATTCGAATGTGACGTAATGGACGGAATAATTAATTTCACTCTTTCTCTTTTCCACACAGCTTAAGGGAGGGATTATTATAAGAGCTTAGCGAATGTCCTGAGTGAATTATATCACCGATGGTGCAGCTCTCGAAGGTTTTTACACATATCACCTCGCAATAATGCTTTAAAAAAAAAAAATCTGATTTTGGGGAACAAATTATTTCAAAAAGCCAAAATATATATCTACTATTTGTCAAATCCATGAGAAATATTGCGGCAATTCTGTACGAAGAACCAAAATTAATTATTCCTTCAGTGATGTCACCTGGAAAATGGCCTGAAATTTTTCAGTCCAATTATGTGTCCAAAGGTAACGAAGAATGAGTGTAGAATAATTACCCGCAGCTCGATCTGCAAATTTGGGTAGAGGGTCGGTAATGACAGGGTAGTTCTCGAACGTTTCGAACTTTGAGTCATTGCGAGTAACGAATTCCTCCGTCGAAGGTGTATAATCGAGTCGCGCACCTCTGGTCACTTCCGGTTTCCTATCCTCGAACATCTGTCCTTAGGGTCCAAGGGTCGCGTCCCTTTCTCTTTGGACTACGACCGGGACCTAAGAGCCGCGAGTACCAGTTAGCCGTGTAGTAGTCTCCGGCGATCAATGTTCCGGAACGAAGTTAGCGATAACTTTATTGTAATAAGATGACCCTCGCGGACTCACCAATACCGCCTAAGCCCTCGCCCACACGCGCTGGTCACTCGTCGATGTTACGCGACGTGCACGAAACCCCTTAACGAATATGTATGTGTGCGTAGGTAAGTGAGAAGGGTGCCGCGGACTCTCTGCCGGCTGGTGGAAGATCATTATGAGCTTCGGTTTCCATGGTTACCAACGCGCCGATCCCCCAATCCCAAAGGGGACCCTCGACGCCGACGAGGACGTGGACGTCGTCCAGGACTTACCAACTTCGTAGGACAACCGATTCTGACTTTTGAACCCCTAATTTAACCCCGTCGGAGAATTTGTCCAATTAATACGCACGTCAGCACTCGCGCTATGAGCATTTCTTTTGTCACTCAATAATCTTGGGGGCAATTAAGGGATGCTCCAACATTAGCGACCCCACCATAGCCTCACTGGTCTCAATTTAAGTGAAAAACCCCAGCAAGGCCCTGACCTGGCTCGCCGAACAGAATTCCCTGACTGGGCCTCATCACTTGAAGCGTTACATCCCTGATCTGAACGGGTCTCAAATTACGTATTTTGAATAGCACGACTGCTATTGGGAGATAAAATCAAGATTCTTGTCTCACGATTAGTTTATCTCAGTGCAAAAACATGACAGAGCATTCGGACCTGATTCCTGAAGCATTGTCAAACTCGTTAGAAATCTGGCAATCAACAAGCTCGAAAATTCTCACTGTTCGAATGCTTTACTATTTTTGCTCACTGATACAAACGGAACATCTGAGCTGGCTGGTGTCTCGATGTTGACTTCGTGATATTTTATCTTCTATTTTATCATCATGAAATTGCCGATTAATAGAAAATCTCTCATCGCGCGAGTACACAAGGGTTCGGAAAATCGCGCGTTCGGCGTTCTTCGGCGCTCCCCGGTCGCCTTCGACAGAGTCCGGCGCTCGTCGGGCGCTTTCCGAACGTCAGTGTGCTAAACAGTGAGAGAAACTCGGAGAAACAGCCCCAAAAAACGAGGATGGTAGATTTTAAGAATTATTTTTGCTTCTTTCATCAGGTCTCGAACAATTTTCTAACACCAGCTACTCCGTTTCTGTGTTTCACACAGTTGAAATTGTAGAGACAATTTCGCAGGGGATCAAAGAACGTACCTATAACAATGCACCACGTTGATGGAAAGTATTTTTTTTTTGTTTTTTCAAACTTTAGTTCCGTGGGAATGTGTATGGAGGCGTAGGGTAGTGTCTCCCCTTACCACTTTGGCAAATCGTCACGATTCCACAGGTGTTTGGCATTTCTGTCTTCTCCCGAATCACTTACAGCCCGTGGAGAATGTTTCCACCGCCACCACCACCGCTCGTTGCCGTATAACCGTGCCGGGTTTTACAGGGGTGTGAGGGTAGCGAGGGTATAAAGCTCGCGCAATCTGCGGTCTGTTCCTGCAACGTTTTTTCGCTACCAACCGCGGTACTGAGTATAAAACGAAAGAGGGAAAAGGAAAGAGAGAGAGAGGGAGACGGCCGGGGGGTGGAGAGGGATAGAAAACGGGGAAAAGAGAACCGTGCGATACCTTTTTTCACTATTTTTTCTTTTTTCGGTCTCACGTATCAACGCGCCGTTTTTCTCCTTCCGATTATATACCACGGATTACCTACAAGTAGTCGGATTTTTTTCGCGGTCTATACAAACGCCTGGACATTAAAAATTTTTTTTTTTAATGCGAACCATTCGCAGTATCGATCGAGTCTCATTATGCACATCAAACGTGCAATTAATCGAGACCACGCGACCACCGAACGATCACCTATTAACTGTGTGGAAATAGCTGCCCTCATACCTACCCGTGCCTCTATCGCTAATTGTAAATAGCTACGCGATCCACAGGTGTTTTCAAATTTCTGGAGAAATTTGAAAACGAGAATCAACAGATTTTCGTTCTGATATTGACAAGACAAAATTCAAATTAGAGCGATTCAAGCAAAGACATGAAAACGAAAAAAAAAAACGGGGACTTGCCAATTTTTTCAAATGCAACACGACTTTTCCCCTCGAGATGAAAATCAAAAACAGTACCAACGAAGTATAATCAAATCCGCGGTCCTTAAAAATTGTCTTTTTTTTTAATCAAAGTCGAGTCATGGCCAAAAAAATGTTAAAATGATCCTTTTTGCCATTGAGATATAAGCAGAATGTGAAATGCAATCATGATTGGATTCTGTTGAAAAAATCTTCTCAAAGTCAGGGTCTCGCCAATTTTTTCGAATGCCACACCTTTTCTTCCCTTGAGATGAAAATCAAGATCAAAAATGGTACAAAGACAATACCAGTGGAGTTCACTCAAATCGAATCTCGTTCTAAAAAATTGCGTGTTCAGTAGACTTCGAGTGATGATGAAAAATGATAAAGTCGCGTATCTTGTCACCGAGATAAAAACGAAGACTAAAATGGCAAAGAACCTCGCGAACGAATCACGATCGGATCCTGTTATAAAAAATCATCTAATTTTTGGAAATAACTCCTCGATGTTCATAAAATAACAAAAATGGTACGAGGTAGTGCAGATGGAGTACAATCGAGTCCCATAGTACAAAATTGTGTCCATTAAATTTTCGATACTGGCAAATAAAATAAGGGAAAAAAAGCCACATTTCGCGTCAAAACGAAAATGGTGCCAATCAGTGAAACCGGAGTAGTTATCGAAAAATCGTGTTCATACCGCAGTCAAGTGGCGAATTTACACGTAGATAAGATTGGGGATTGAATAAATTGATCCTTGACGTCGATTATGCCCCGTGGTGATGTCAGAGTGCAAGAAAACGAGGTGCAAATGTTTTCACATCAATCTGTCAACCTTTGTCCATACCTGAAAGTGGAGAGCGTAGGTAGTCGGGTATTCCGTGTTGAGGGGTTGGGGGGGTAGAGGGGCGAGGGGCGAGAGGGAATGAGATGGATATGTTGATGTAGGTAGAGGTAGGGTAGGTGGATAGATGGGTACATGCAGACTCCATACCACACATGTGCAGTATAGATGCGGGGAGGATACGTGCTGGTATAAAAATGTATACACACGCAGGGACTTCGCGGGGACGGGCATCGGTTTGGCGATGGCTCTACGAATCGATAAAAACGCATCCCAGGCAGGCGCCGGTTGGAAAAGTACGATGTTGCTATAGAAGCGGGGGGAAAAAAAATCGAGGGTAACGAGTTAAAAAACAAAAAACAACAAAAAAAAAGGAGATAATGAAAATCGCGGACCAAACCACCCAAAAACCCGACTGTTCGACGTGCTGATCACGTTGCCGAGTGATAAAATCCGAAGATTTTGATGGTTCATTCAAAATCATGAAGATTCAAGATCACTGTCATTCTGAAGACAGTAGCAGTTTGGCATTAGCCGATTTTGTTTCGTTTCTTTCATTTCAAAAATACTTTTTACGATTTTTTTTTTTTTTTTACACTCGGCGCGAAGGCTTTTCCATCGTAATGATATTTCCATCCAATATCCATTCCCTTCCGTCGCGAGCGTCCGACCTCGGTAACGTCATCCCCACCAGTGCGGATAGGGGGGAGGATGGCACGTCGCTCACCGCGTCATCTGTCCTCTGGACCAATAGCGAGTAACTGGAGGCGATTTTTTTCCTCCCTGGTTTGAAAAAAATAAAACAACATTACCCTATTCCGCGGACCAATCCCCATACGTAAAGAGGCATTTTTTATAGGGAGACTAGGGCCGTTGTAGTACCTCTGCACGTTTGCGTGATAAAAATTGACCTGTGTGTACCATCCTCTCTCTCTCTCTCTCGCTCTTTCGTTTTTTTTTACAACTTTTTTAGGCGCGTTGTATGCGGCTATAACTACCCAACATTAAAAAAAATGGGCTAGCTGTATGTAGCAATGGGTGCGGGTGCCGGGATGGGGTGGGATTTTACCGAACTGACACCCCCAGGTGGAGATACGTATTTTGGTGCCGTAGGAGCCGATGCGATGCTCCGGGATCCGGGGAGGGCGAATAATTCCCGTAAACCGTGGCCAGCGTATTTATCACAAAGATAAAGTGACGCGTGTACGAGTTGTTCTTTTTTTTTTGGCTCTTTTTAAAAAAGCGTACAGTCCGGCCAAGAGACTCGTCACAACCTAGTGACACACAGTCGATGAATGTGGGGTGAATAAGATTCGTTAGGAACCACGACCCCATAACCCTCGTAATAGGTCATAAATTGCCAATAAAATTATGGACTTATGGTAAAGGAAATTGGAGCAAATGCCACTCAAGTCTTTCAATTTTGGGGCTGGTGCACCCCTACGTCCGGAATGGAGGAGTGGATTCTCGTCATCTTATGAATCGTATGTGCCCTGAATACGGTTTGGTACTGAAAACAAACAAAAAATCCCAAAATAATGCGATTTTCAGAACACTTTTTATTGCTGATTTCTTTACTGAATACATTCGCCTATGAATATCTGCAAAGATCTAATCCGAAATCTCCATTTCTGATAACTTTTTCACCAAACAACAAATTCCTCACCCTTCTTCCTATTCTGATATTGAAAAAAATTGAGATTGCTGTAACTCAAGTACTTCATGGCCAGTACCAATTTCTTCGGAGGCATTTTGGGTCCATCGCATCAAATTTTCAGCTTATATGGATTTGAATGTGAAAATTTGTGAGACAAAGTTGGCATCGGTACAATATCAGTTGTAGAAAATAGTTTTCAACCGAGACTTTTCTGTAACCGCTTGAGGCGACGACTTCGTCTCATCGGGGGTCAAAGGTCGTAAGTCGTTCAGACTTTTGGTCCATAACTCGCACAGAACAACCCCTCGATAATTCTATCAGTAGGCAATCACGTCCGGCGGAGGAACCTCTAGTCTCGCATAAGGGATGTCCTCGTGGATTTGAAAGGGGGTTGGCCACAGTTCCGTCTTGCGAAAATATTTTCATACAAGAGTGAAAATCCCCGTGGACTCGCATGTGTGCAGTTTTTTTTTCTTCTTCTTCTTCCAGCTTCCTGAAGAGTTTATCTTCATTCCGTGTGTAGGTATGCGTCGTAAATTTTCGAGTGCATTATCTTCAGCGGAAAAGCAGGAAGTACAAGTACACACGTTTTTCGGTGATATTTCAGAACTATCGTATTTCCGGTGTCGGAATTTATGCTGTGACAGAAAAAATATTTTGAAAACGTAGAAGACGATGAAACGGATTGGATGAAATTTCAACGACCTGAGAATATAATTGGCGTCGAATCGTATAACTCCTCCGGTTAACCGGCGGTGTCTAATATGCGGATTTCCATTTGAAATAAGCGTTTCTGTTACTAAACTTGGTGGCAAAGGGGTTGAAGTAAGAAGCGGAAAAGGGGGGTTTGCCCGTAACCAGTGTACCTAGTTTGTTGCGTTTGAATATTCAACATAAGTTTTTTTTATTAGCTTCGACCCACCCTCCTACCTCACTTCGGGGCAACACCGACCATCTTTATTCATCGCCTTTCCAAAGATATAATTGAGTAATTATTTATAATATATCTAGAATATGCATGCTTCACTTCCACAGTTGAATACATTACCGCTTACTACCCCTAAACGGAGACTCTTGTTGAATGTACGATTTTCTAACTTGTAACTTTTATCAGTGATTCTCATTCCCCGTACCTCAAATGACTAAAGAACAATGAATAGTTGAAAAAAACAAAAAGAAACTACTTACACTGTTTCAATAACGCAGACATTCCCCAACCACCCTTAGAACGACGGTGCAGAGGAGCTTACAAAGATTAAAAAAGCTTCGAAAAATAGACGACTTCTATAACGATGATAATAATAAGTCGGGTGGCGTAAAAGCTTTTGTTTAATTGAAAATATAATTCGATTCCACAGCTCGTCGATCCACTACCTCTCACGACTGGCGGTATATTTTTACCCAATGAATCAATCAGGAGTGGTAGAATTTTTCTAGAATCGAATCAACGGTATTTTTTGTGCCTGTCAAGTTCGATGATCAATCGAGTGAATGATCGTCGTTGAAATTATGGTAAATTAATCAAAGTTGCTACTGGTACCAATCAGCGCTAATTAGCGAGAATTCAAGTTGCGGTAATGCGCAGGTACTCGTATCAGAGCCACGTGGTCGATTATCGAGTGACGTAGTGTTCCTGTAATGAGTCGACGACGAGTGAAGTTGATTTTTATTCGCCTTACACGCCTCAGGTAGGAGAAATTCGTTGTTAGAAATTCAGAAATCGATAAATTGTCGAAGAACTTTGAAAATTTCTCTACTTAGAAATTCATCTCACAATCCACGGTTATACGAGCGTCGCGTCGGGTTCCCTCGTCTAGCCGGAATTAGGGGCCGTTCACTCAAGAATCGATGCCGAATTAACTTAGTCTATTTGGTCTTAACCGTTCTTAACTAGCGTATTAGGTGATCTTTGGTGATGCCGCTCTGATTCGGGTGATTCCAGGCTTAACATCTGATGCCGATTGAAAGCGGATCCCGTGGAACTGATTCCAGTAGTTACGCGCTCTAAACAAGGTGAGCGCACTGATTCCGGCTCACTCGGCTCACTCGGCTCACGCGACATCAGCTGGTTCAGCGCGCCGATGCGTTTTATAACTCAAGCAACCCTCGGAACTTTTTTTCACTCGCGTGTATAGAAAATTTACAATGACTATATAACTGTTAACATTTACTGAAAGATTAGTAGTAAAAAATATATATTTTCCCAACGCATATGTAAAAATAGGCGGTTTTGGCCGTCTGCTGAAAATGAACAAAATACGCTATTTCTCAATGAATTGGGAAATGAAGAATCATTTTTCCACTAGTGACCCAGAACTACTTCTGACCACTGGTGATGACAAAACACGCAAACTATTTCTCCACTAGTTGAGAAATGGTTTCATTTCTCCACTAGTGGGGAAATGGTTTGCGAGTTTTGTTCATTTTCAACAGACGGCTAAACTCGCCTAATTTTACATATTTGTTGGGAAAAATATCGTGTGCACCTCGTGGGCAATGACGATTCTGAGTTCGTGTGATATCTGCACTCGCCTTCGGCTCGTGTGGCTATATTCACACTCACTCGGAATCGTCATTTTTGCCCACGAGTTGCACAATATACTATTTCATAATATCGTATGTTATAAATATGAAGAACTATTTCACTCGATACGCCAGAAATAGAAAGATTTTAAGCCATTTTGAGGGCATGCTGCACTCGATTCTGAACAGATCCGTGCGAAAATATCTTGAATCTACTACAAAATGAAGGAATGGCATGGTTTCTACGAAGTCATGATAGTAATTTCGTAGAAACCACGCCAATCCTTCATTTTTGAGTAAATCCAAAATATTTTCGGACTTATCTGTGCAGCGGAATCACGTGTAGAATTCCGCTAAGAAGCTGTCTTTTGCGATTTACTTCCGTGGACTTGGATATTCGGAGATACCTGAATGTCAGTAACAATCGAGTACAGCATGCCCTCAAGGATCTATTGGCCGGACAATCTCAACCAAAAGTGATTCTCGTCGTCAATATTAAGTACTTTGAGATAAGATAAAAATCGGAAAAAATCAACCACAATCAAGATCATAAGAGTATTTATTTTGAATAGTAATAATGCTCAACATTGCAGTTATCAACAAATTGTTTCAACAAAACATTGTTCAACAAATTTTCCGGTGACGTTATTTTACTTCATGTCAAATGAATTCGCTAATCTTTCTGAATACACATGAATGGTTCAGGAATTTTGTCACCATTTTGAAATTTCCGTTTTCGAAAAATTCCAAATTTTGGCAAATGGAAAAAAATTATTGAATTTTGGATATATTTTCGTGAAAAGGATGTAGATTACAATCCCGAAGTTTCCGGAGCGTGGAACAAATACTTTCGTAGATACAGCCTTTACAAATATTCGAAAACGGAAGTTTCAAAATAGTGACAAAATTCCTCAAAAATTCATCTGTATTCAGAAGGATTAAGAGATTCATTTGACATGAAAAAAAATATCTTTCCCGGAGAATTCGTTGAACAATTTTTTGTTTAAACAATTTGTTGACTGACAACTTTTGGGTATTATTATTATTCAAAATTAATACTCTTATCGTCTTGATTGTGGTTGATTTTTTTGCCGATTTTTATCTTATCTCAAAGTACTCAAAATTGACGACGGGAGTCACTTTTGGTTGAGATTGTATACGGCAAATACATTCTTAAATATTCACAGTATTCATATAAAAATTGGATTGATTTGTATTAAAATTCCTATTGAAATTGGTAATCATTAAATTAGTAATCAGAGTTCGTGATTGTGAAATGAAACACGGACGTCTACTATTTTTTTTAGCTTATGTTTTTGCGCGTTTGGGCCTGCTACTTGGCTCAGTTCGGCTAATTCCGGCTCAATCCGGTCGATTCCGACTCAACTTGGGCCAACACGAGCTGAGCCGCTCCGCTTACCCACTGAGTCTCACTGATTCTCGACTGATTCTCGACTGATTCTCTTCTTATTCTATCTTATATCGCTGATGCTAGTGATTCTACGTCAACGTGCCTCAGCTGATAAATACGTCTCAACCGGCTCTGAGTTCGCTCATGAGCTTGTGATTCTGTATCGATCCGGATCGAAAGAATCAGTGATTCTTCGAGTGAACGGCCCCTCGCGTCTAGCAGGAATTAGCGGGCGTATTATCCTGATTAGGTGAACTGATTAGGACAGGTTTACTCGAACGAACACGTTTCTAGAAACTATTTCTAATTAATTCACTGTACAGGACATTTCTACGATCGTACAGACAAGGATATACCGATGCACTTGTACAACTTTCTACGTATAGAAGCGGGTGTTGGATGTGAAAGGAAAAAAAAATTCACTACATCAGCCAAAGCCAAGGATCCCACGCCTCGGTAAATAAATTTAAGAATACAAACCACCTCGGAGAAACTTACCAAAGCAACGGTAGGGTATAAGAGCGAAGGGGGGAATAAAAATCTAGCTTTGATTACGAACACCTTGCTCACGGAATCCAGAAAACTATTAGTTATCGCACGTATCGACACTTTCGAACCCATCGCATCGATACTGTAAGTGCTTGAAGTAACTAAGTACATAAGTTTGAAAGTGGCGTGTCGAAAGGCACTAAGATACACCTACAGCAGTCAGCCACCTCTGCTCACTGGCTCACCAGCACCGCTGTGCGATCTACCAGATTCTCATATTTATTGGCTGGACGGTGGTTTTACGGTGGAAAGATAATTATTGCCCACTGCTGAACAACAACAAAATGCTATTTCAATACTCAAACTTCTTCTATCTGCAAAAACAATAGCGATCGTGAAAAAACGAGACAATATATATCGTTGCGTGTCGTCGCGGATTTCTTTCATATTTGACGATGTTATATTAACTGTATAATAAAAGGACTGACTGATACAATCGCAAAGACGGGACGAGAAGATTGAAACTTGATGATAAGACCTTCAACGTTTCTACTAATACTCGATATTTTCGAACAACACATTCGGCGATCAAATTCGTGGTCATAAACTAAGAAAATTCCAGTTATTTTTACAACCCCTACCTACGTGACTATCTTCTAATAGCTTCTCTATTGTTTCTAGCGTCTACCATAAACTTTGTGCCCACATACCTCTTTCAAGAAACTCCATGTACCTATATAACTCCAACCCTAACGATAAGTACCTCCTGCTTTTATGATGGACATCCCTTCCTAAAATAGTATCTAGGAATCAAGGAAATTAACCTATACCCTTCACTTTTTCAAAATCTTCAAAATTCTTCATTCTTCTAATTTCCAAAAGATAGTAGAAAACAAGTTTTCAAACCGACAAGAACAAATAACTGGACAGTCAGTCCTGAAACAAATTGTCAACTATCAAATGTATATAACAAACCGTCAAATCTTACTAAATTATCGATTGAAGAAGTTAGAAATATTTCGTCGTTCCAACTAAAACCAAGAACTCAACGATTTCAAGAAGATTTGATGAACATAGCTAATTCTGTAAACCTTGTGAATAATCGAACATCGCAACAATTTGTAAATATACTGTTGATAGACTAAATTTCCATTCATCAAATCTAAAGTATTGTAGAATCCTCTGAACTTTCGAAATATCAGACTTTTCATAGAATTCAACATTTTGAGAATCATCCTTCGAATTTTTCTGTGTTCACGCGATTTTAGGAACACATTTTTCTTTGTCTATGATGCACGAAATTGAAAGTGTTCATGGACCAATTTCAGTTTTTCGAGTCTCAAACTGTTCAGTACAAGGAATCCTTTTCGAAATGAACAGACCCAGGATGCATGATCATGTCTTCCGGTGTCTGATGTCAGACGAGGTCAGGACATTGGATGGTGTGGTCGGATGATCGGATCTCAGACAATGAATAAATGTGATATTATTTCGTATAATGAGAATTCTGTCCTGCGGTTTGTGTGAAATAGTTTCATTCAGAATGTCGAATGAGTGGAATGAGTGGGATAAGTCGTGGAACAAGACGAACCGAAAACGTGGTTGGAAGTATACATCTTGGCAATTACCATGGGGTCCGGACGTCGCGGGTAGCATAATGCTGTATTTAATGGTCAGCAATGGCGCGCGTGTGACACGGCGATATACGAGTCCGAGCCAACATATATCCTGTCAGATTTTAAAAATGCCCTGATTTACAATGACCATTGTACTGTCTACCGGGTATGTATTGTCCCGTTAGCAGTACCTGCGGCTTCAACGAGGTCTCCTTTTCGTTTCTGGCTACTTGTCGTCGTCGCTCGGATTCCTCCTCGAATACCGCAGTTTGTTTCAAACTGATGGTATATTCGGTGTTTGAGCCACCAGGACGAACAGGTTCCCGCGTTTAGTATTCCGGAGCGAATTTATTTTCCACATTCTTCATTCTTCGATACTCGCGGTTATTCCGAATCTGAAAAAAAGTCATTTGCCGTTCCGAAGATGCACCGCCTCTCCCTCAATAATTGGCAGACTTTACTTCCAGGAGTCACGCATGCCCATGAGAGATAAGTTAATGAAACTGCCGCTGATAGGTTGGTTTATGATCGAGATTGTTGTGGGTACGTATAATACAGGTTTAGCCTGAATTCATTATCCACTATTTTCAGCCAAAGTCCGGCTGCTGCTGCTGCCGCTTTAATTAAGTCATCAATTTATTCGAAATATTTGCGATTTTCATTTTTGTTTTTTTTTTTTAGTCAATTTTTCGCAACTTTATTCAAATGGCACCACCGCCGCAGTCAATCACCGATTTATTCAGCCCGTGGTATAAATTTCTCAATTAAGGACAACGTTTTCCAATTTTTATTATCGTCATCAAACGTACGAAGCTGATCGAATCCAGGCAGGGTTTTTCGATCGAATCAATTACCGTGCGACGTCCGCGCGTCTATGCGATTCAGTAAATTGCATATCGGCGTTATTCGACCTTCGAAGACGCGTCGACGTACCTTCTTCTCGTTACCGAGTTACGAACGCTGACCTTTCACAACAAACCTGAAGCAGAGATCCGTCAGAATTTTTAGACCCGCATCCAGTGACGCGCCTGTCGGTTGGATCACGCTCCCTCACTCGAAGAAGGGAAGCTGTTGCAACCAGACTGCAGACTCCATAGAAGAGGCAAAGAGGTTCTGAAGGAGAAGAAGAAGAAGAAATCCTCGGCTGATTGTAAGTTATACCCCAGGCTGCTACTTTATATCCCCAAAGCAACTCTGTGCTCTCGTAAAGTTTCGCCCTTCTCTCTCTCTCTCTTTATTCTCTCTTCTCTTCTCTCCTCTTCTCTTCGCTCTCCGTTCGTAATTCAGCGAGCCGTTGCTCCCGCTCCGCCGAAGTTGAATCGCGATTCTTTATCCATACGTGATTTTGGCCTCCACCTCCACCTCCACCTCAGTGCTCATCCGGACTCCGGAACGTCGATCGTTAAATCGGGAATTCACAACATCGATAAATAAATGAAACGTTTCGTTATTGGTCCAGGGTTCCTCGAACTTGGGCTCTGTTATTCCGCAGGAAGTCAGGGAAGACCCGGGGTCTTCGGTTTCCTTGGGCCGACCCGTTCACCCTCTTAGGGGACACCTCGAGGACTCTGGGAGCTGGATACTAGGAATATCCCAGGCCGCTGGACGTTGGCCATAATCTGACGGTGCGGGTTAACTTATAATAACACAAGTTAGTCCAGAGTCTCGAGTCCGACGCTATAGAAGCGGACAGCTTGAAACCGTATTGAGGGATGGGTCCTTGTGGTCAAGTGTCCATGGGTACAACGTAGCTGGTCTAAAGGGTCTACGAACAATCAGCAACTAACTACCGTCCCGCTATCATCCCTTCGACGGAAATTACCGGGTCAAGATTCTGCCGTGCGAAACCGATTTTCCTTTCCAGAAATGCGATTCATGTTGCAGAAGTTGCTGCTATTACAGCCAACCTGGTTTTTAATCTGAATCTTACTGGACATTTTTAGCATCTCAGCCCAAATCCAGAAGCAGACTGAAAAAGGGTGAGAAATTCATACGACCTTTCGCCACTGAAATCGGTAGAGGGTCGCTTATGACTTTTTGTCATCACTAACGACTCATGAGACATGCTGGATATTATTGAGAGTGGGATGTGAAGATTTTTATTTGGCGCCCAACGTGGGGCCCTAGAGTTAATTGACTTCTTGTTCGCGTATCGAGTTCGAGTTTACATGGTTGAATCGTAAAGCATATTTTGAAAACAATTAACAATGTTGCAGCAGACAACCCACGCGAACAAGTTCGTGATAACGATTTGCCCAAAGGCGAGATGTGGTTCTGGTTAGATGACCGCACCGATCTCATTGAATTGTATTCTAGTACATATGGATCGGTGTGATTCCCGATTCCGTTAATTAATTGCGGTGAGGTTAGTAGGTATGTACACAAGCTCTCTAAATGCAGCTCGTTCTCCCCTTTTTCTCGGTCATGTACCGGATCATTTGGTACAAGGATGGGTAATAACGTGCTTGGGATGATAAACAGGCGGCTACTGGGCGTGGATAAATCAGAAGACCCAATGAGGATAAGTATAGACTGCCTTTGAAACTTTACACTGTACGACGTGGGTCGGTTATGCAGTGTAGTTCGGTGAAGTGGACCGAGAGAGATGAGAGACTACGGGGGCGAATTATTTTCTAATTTTCATCTCTCTCGCTTCCTGGAAACGGACCAAAGCTATTGTCAAAATGAAGCCAATTTATTTCGATGATTGATTGAACCAGCCGTTTAATCAAAGGATTTCTTACTACATGGCGCCTGCGTGCCCCCTAATTGGTCGAGCGCTCTAATTTTTCCTGCCTCAAAGAATGAATAAATATTCAACACATCCAAGACTATCGCAGTGACTCTTTTTTAATCCCCGTAACGGGTTAACGGTGCTTTTAATCGAAACGCCAATGTACCGAATAAAGTTATACTTTGGCCAGTTTGCGTTTAATTCAGAATCCAGGTCAATTCGAGCCGAAGAATTCACGGTGTTAGTGGTGTAAAAAAAAGTTTCAGTCTTTTCGTTACCAGCCGCGTCATTAGAGGGATAATTAAAAATAGGGTAGCAATAAAATCGGGCATTAACCTAACGAATGTCTCACCATTCTTCATCTCTCGCTATACACGTCGCCATATTTATTGCCAACGCAATTGGGAAGCTGTCCAACTCAACCATTGCTTATGCTGTGTATGTATATATGCTGTAAATTATCAAACCGCCGACTATCACACAGATACCAATCCGTTTTCGCTACTTCCCACGACGATGAAATTCAAATTTCTCAAAAGTGGAAGAAGCCTGAAGCACAAGAAGAATTATTTTAAGCCTGCTGATCCTCTAGATTCGACACAAAGCATGATATGACAGATTCGGACTGAAAGGGCCCACGTTGGGCGTCAAATGAAACTAAACAAAATTCATAACTCCTACAATTTTGAATATTCTTATCTGAAATTTTGTGTGTATACTCAGTGTACGAAAACCCATTTGGATATAATTCGGCAACTATTTGTGACCAACGCTTGACTCGATTTCATTCGGTATTAAATCATGGCCGAAAGATAATCGACGAAAAATGTTGCTCCAAACGTGGACATATTGAAACAGAGTAGAGTATATATCTCGCTTTCGTTGACGTGGTCGTAAAAAGTGAAATTTAGGAGTGCAAAAACGAAGGCAATTAAAACCCGTCCTGATTACACGAGGAGGGTACGAAGAAGCGGCGAGTAGTTGCGGTAAGGGAGGCCCTCGGACTCTGCAGTCTCGTAAAAATTCTGATCCCGCTGCTGATCTGGCTGGCAGAGTTGCATCGGTGGTATCGCAACAATGTGCGATAATGAAGAATTATCGTCGCATAAGATTCTTCGAGGAGAGGCTGGGTCCGAGGATGGGAGGAAATCTCGTTAGTCGTAACCCGGGCATAAAAATCAACTTTGCAACAGCAGCAGCACCGAGTATAAGCCAGCATAACTTCGCCCGCGATTGCGACCAAGAAATTTCGTCGACGGAATCGAGGGGATAATCTCAAACGACAACGAAACTCGGAACTAAGTTGGCATCAAGTAGCTCCGAGTCGTTACATATTGGGCAGTTATGTGAGTGCTACTTTTAATTTCACCTGGGTCGTAAACACCTCGACGCATGCGCTGCTCAGGGCGGCACAGAAAGGACGACTTTGGTGTATTTGCATATTTTAATGAGGGCATCCGCCACAACGCCTCGGGTTCCAGCGGACGCGGACACGGTTGCGGTTGCGGTAGCTGAAGGCACAAAATATACCACGAATTACACATACGGCTTCCTACAAATCTGATCCTCATTTCGCGTCAATGTCTCCGCTCGATCAAGCAAAAATGGAGGAATTCATCAAACGATCCCATTTACGGCGAGTCTCAGAGTCCTCACAATCGATACTCACTTCTTAATCGGTCTTCAATGCTCAGGCTGATTTGTTCAGTTGAGAAAACGGCAACCTAACTTCAAAATAGGTTCAACATGACCTCAATTACCGTCAATCCCAGGCAAAAACATCGTGGATGAAAAAGAGGCCGCCAAGTACCTGCACGAAAATCACGATTGCTTGATAATTAGAACTTTTCGCCCGAGTCTGTCATGAAATCAAGATAAAAGCAAGCATAAAACGTACCCCTGCGATCTTTCAGCAAGCCTACTGCATCGTGGAGTCAGAGTTTTGTGTGAGGACATCGAAATATCATTTCAAGAGCTATACGTACTTGGCGGGCACATTCGGTTTGATTCTTCGTGTTTGGAGACCTCAAGTACCATCAATGGCTTCAGAATAAAATCGCCAATCTCAATATTTCCAGCTTTGACTGGATTGGAGACCAGATTACAGTTTTTTTTATGTTCCAATTGCCAACATGGGAAAGGGAAAAATGTCCACTTCGCCCTAAAATGGCGTCCAAGATGGAGTCGATTGACAGGAGTCTATCGAGTCTCACATAATTTGCCCACGTATTTCTTTCAGGGTCCCACGATTCCGGCGATTGGTCGCTGGCTGTCGCCGGTAAGAGACCGCGTTAATTATAATTAGTCGTATCGAGATTAATAATTAACACTCGAGAGTAAACGCGAGCGTAAAGCCGAACGAAACGTGTGCGTGGACGGATTATAAGGAGGGGCGAGAGGGGAAGAAGGGGGGCCGCAGACACCCGCCAAGTTACTCGATTTATAACGCAGATAATAATTGCGGACCCAACTTAATATTCATGAGCCAATCAGATTTGCCTTCTCAGCGAACGCGACTTACAACCTTCGCGACTGAACATTCATCCTCGTGATCCTGACGTATCGAGTACACCGGCGGTGATCCAGTCCTTATTCGTTATTATCCCGAGTCTCTGTCTCTTTCTCTGCTCATTTTCTACCTGAAATTGTCGTTGAATTAATTGTTCATTTTCTGGGTCGAATAATGAGCTTCTCCTTTTTTTTCCTAAGCGCTAGCGATATTTCCTTGATTTCGCATTTTTACATATCTCGTTAGCACACGTGACTCGTATAACCAGGATTTTCCTCTGTCCTGTATAAGCCGCACCTTGATGCGTGCGGATATTAAAGTCATGAATATTTTAATTACCACGTGTTTACGCAGCGTAAGGGTGCGTGCAGAATGTGAATGTGAATTCGTTCTTACCTGAAGACTGAATATTCACTTTTTGATATCCGTCAACCGCATCTTGGGTTAAAAAAAGGATGAAAACTGTGTCAAAAATCAACCCTGATGATCCATCGACCAACCCTAGGGTTCAAAATTTGTCCAAATTCACTTCAATTATGTGAGTCGAAGATTTCTGTAAAGGGTTACATACGAGGAGAAGTTTTCAACAAGCATTTTTTTGATTCTTCATTCTTCTCACAGCTTGAAGTGTGAAAATTGTGGTTTTATGCCATTTCCAAAATCTATGACTACGATATCTCAATAATTATTGCATCAATAATGAACTTCAAATTTTGCAAGCTTCTCATGTGCTTCGACGAAGAAATTTTTTATCAATAAACTCAGGCCATTTTCTTCAAAAATCGATCTTTCACTAAATCCTTCGTTCCAGCATTAGATAATTAATTGCAAAGCTCAATATGTTCGATTTTGTTTCTTTTCAGATGATTCGTTTCCGAATTTTTTTCAGACAGCAGTTCTTCTAGACGTTTTTCAATCTAAGAAATTGTAAAAGATGCTAAAAATCGTAGTCTTTAGTCTTTTTTCCAAACAGCAGGTGTTACAGAGATTTTTCAATGTAAAAAAATTGTGAAAGCTACTCAAAATCATACTTTTTAATGTGACAAGTGAAAAATTATAAATCTGCACACGTTTTATCAGAAAAAAAATCACGAAAATTCCTCTCTTTTCCATCCACAAGGTAGATGTAACCCCATGAAAATCGTTTTATCAGTTTTTCGTAACTTTTGATTGGGAACGTATCCGTAGCTTATAGATCCTTAATAGCAAAATATCCTAGAAATAATAGTAGCCAGAGTTAATCCGTGGACGGGTATATTTTCATCCATTATTTTGATTCCGGGGCATTAAGTGAGCTTTCCGCAATGGAGGTAAAAAAGAAAAAAAAAACGGGACATGTACAGGAATCGAGTCGTGGATCGAAACTGGACACTCGACTGCATGGAATCGAAACAGAAATTGTGATAAAAAAAAATTTAGCGAGACCGAAACTGTCCGTCATTAGGTGCAATATGGAAACGGGAATGGGCGGAATGGGGGATCGCGAAACGCATTTAACAAGGACAGATAGTGATTTAATTTTAAAAAATTGACGAAACTCCCCCGTTTTCAGTGCCGCTTCGTACCTACGCTTCGGCCGCCAGTTAGCCAACGGCATTGATTAACTTTCGACAATGTCAAATCGCTCGACCGACGGCTCGACGCGTTTTCACTCATTTGTTCCTATTTCGAAACGTACCTACGTACCCGCGACGCGACGGTTCTCCTACCCGCCGCGACCATACGACGCCCAAATACAAACCGACGCCCCCGCGTCCCACGCCAACGGGTCAACGATAACGTGGACAAATTTCCAAATACCAACCCAGAACCAGAACCCATTTCAGGTGGACATGGTTCGTCCATAGCTTCGATGAACTTCCAGAGTTCTTTAGAAAAGCTCGCTGAATCTCGTTCATACAGAGAATTTGTTCTCTGTTGTCAATTATGTGGGTCATTTGACAATAGCACGGGGTTCATTCGCGATTGTCTGAGATTTCGACCGATTATGTTCATTTCGAGAGATTTGAAGCTATTTCAAAAACGGTATCGCTTCAAATTTGAACGCCTCGACTGGTTTCGGGAAACTTTCTTTAACAGAAAGAAGAAGAAGAAGAAGAAGAAGAAGAAGAATGAATCGATCTTCTTCAATGTCGATTTTGAAAAGTTGAACCATTTCTATTCGCCACTGAGATAAACGATATGAAAAAACAGACTTTTTTTTAAACATCGTTAAAAGAAACGAAAAAAATAAGATTTTTTACATCCTAATTTTGATACAAACTTTTAAAACTTTTTATTTTTGTTGAAAGAAGAAGAAGAATGAATCTTCAAAGTCGATTTTTCCAATTTGAACATTCTATATTCGCCATTGAGATAATTAACGATCCTAAAAAAAAAACAGATTTTTTCAAATACGAATAGAATGAGTGACTGTCATCCTACTTCCCACCTGTGCTCGAGTTTACACTCAATTTTTTTCTTTGCACTCAATTTTTGACTCAAAAGAAGTTGAATTTTTATTCGAAATGCTGATCAAAGATACGTGTGTATTTTTCAAAAATTCAAATTCTCTCAAATATAAGGATAAAGTAGCTACTTTATTATCATCCTCGTATCTCAGCAAAAAATGAAGATTTTGGATTTTTTTTTTTCAAAAGTAAAATTCGAGTTTCAAAATTTGAAGTAGTCCAATTTCAGTTTTTCCCTAAAATCTCCATTTTATATTGAACATCATAATTGAACTGATCAAGCTATGATTACGAGCGATTTATGCAATTCTTTTCAAAAATGGTGTTTTTCCAGAGCAAAAGTAATGACATTCCATTCATTATCATAATATCCATTCATTATAAAAAGCCATTGGCAAATAGAAGTGTTCAAGTGGTCGATGATTAATTGTTAAATAATCGTAAGGAAACTAACTCCAGTGAACATGAAGGTGAGGTGAAGGTATTCGAGCCGAAGGTGTGTTTAGTTTCATTAATTCCTTATGTTTCACTTTTACTTTCACTTTGCGTTTGCACAGTGTTAAATTATGGGTGGTATTTAATTGAAGCCATATGCGAGAACGGTCTGACCCCACGCGAGGAGTGTTGAAGAAAAAAAAAGTTGGAAAAGAAATATCAGAATAACTAGACTAGTTCCACAATTAGAAACGTAATTAAAACGATCTCCTCAAGTTTCTGGGGGTCTGAAACTCTCTGACTAAACCACGATTCGAACAAACTTTGTTTTGAAAATCAAGATTTCAATCCAAGAAGCAAAAAAAGCTTCGATATAATCAGCTAACTGTACGACGCAGGTTAACTTCCCACTGTTAGATAACGCATAATAGAATTATAATTGATCGTGGTTTTTAATCGAACCTCTGAGTTTAATTATACCTACTTAATTATAAATTGTTTAATGGTTACAATATAACGAATGCAAGTCATCGGTTTGAATCAGCGCTAAGTTTCTTACGCCACGTTTTTTTTCCCTCAAGTGTAATGAGTTACACAATAATTGTGTGCCTACTTATCTCGAGTGTAAAAAATATAAGACCTGTATTAAGTTGCGGTGGTAATTATCGCGAGTAGTATTGAAGTCTCCGGGTCCTGGGAGGCAGGCAGTAGGTTGAAGAATAAAAAAGAAACTCGTTACAAAATATAATTACTTTGTAATGGAGTTTAAAGCAATAATGAGATTTCGCAGGCAGACATAATTGATAATAAAATGGAATAACTAATGAATTCACATTCCTACTTGAGTGGCATGCGGCGCGCTTCTCATATGCGGAATTTCATCCGCCACTGTGTGACACACGACGCAAATCATGTATGAAATCTCCGAGTGGAAACAGCGAATAGTCGAAGGACAGCTGGAAGGGTCTATGGGTCAGGACGAAAAACTGGAAACAAAACTATATCATCCAGATAACCTCGTCTACCTGCAGGATTATAATGCTAATTTAATTATCTTCCCTTTTTCCAACCGTATTAACTGCGGGCTGAGGTGTGTTTCGCAAAATTATATTCCTTCCAGTAGTAGGTATGAAATTCTCTTGTAAATAGAACGAAAATATGAAAAAAAAAGTGAATTATAACCGTGAAGAAATAGGGAGATATGTAAGGATAATTGTACAATTTGTACTTTGAATCCTACTTCAGAACAGTGAGACAAAAAAAAACAGAAAATTTACAAGGGTTTCGTAATCTTTAGTAATCTCATGTAATTGATAGAATATTACTTCAATCTATGCTGACCTTGTAATTTATTGTAATCTTGCCGTTATCATTCTGTCGTTTTCACTACCTCTGCAATGTTTGTGTAATCCTTCAGTAATTCTGATGATTTCTTGTGATCCTTTATCATACTTTCACTCTTTCTACAATATTGATTGTCATCTTCTGTAGTATTTGTAATCCTTTACAACTTCCTGTAATTTTTGTGATCATTATGTGATTGTAGTCTTTGTGATCTAGATTTAGATTTGAGATTCAAATCTATTCCCATGTAGCAGATGAGCTCCCTGGGATAATATGAAGAAAAAAGATACGATATCAACTTTAGCATGTTGATAACATGACTGAAAACCTATGATACAATCCTTGTGATCTTTGTGATATTTTTAATCTTTCGTTATATATAATCCTTGAAAACTCTCGTGGTATTCGCGATCTTTTTGTGATTTGTGCGATCTCTCTGCAAACTTTGCAATTTTTATCTAATCCTTGTAATCTTATGCGTAAATCTCTTGTAATATTTTGTGACCCATTGGAATCTTCTGTTATCATTGTAATCCTTGTGATCATTGTAATCTTCTGTAAATATCTTGGAATATTTTGTGACCCATTGAAATCTTCTATTATCATTGTAATCTTCTATAAATCTCTTGGAATATCTTGTGACCCATTGAAATCTTCTGTTATCATTGTAATCTTTGTGATCATTGTAATCTTCTGTAAATCTCTTGGAATATTTTGTGACCCATTGAAATCTTCTGTTATCATTATAATCTTTGTGATCATTGTAATCTTCTGTAAATCTCTTGGAATATTTTGTGACCCATTGAAATCTTCTATTATCATTGTAATCTTCGATAAATCTCTTGGAATATTTTGTGACCCATTGAAATCTTCTGTTATCATTGTAATCTTTGTGATCATTGTAATCTTCTGTAAATCTCTTGGAATATTTTGTGACCCATTGAAATCTTCTATTATCATTGTAATCTTCGATAAATCTCTTGGAATATTTTGTGACCCATTGAAATCTTCTGTTATCATTGTAATCTTTGTGATCATTGTAATCTTCTGTAAATCTCTTGGAATATTTTGTGACCCATTGAAATCTTCTGTTATCATTCTAATCTTTGTGATCATTGTAATCTTCTGTAAATCTCTTGGAATATTTTGTGACCCATTGAAATCTTCTGTTATCATTATAATCTTTGTGATCTTGTGATCGACGTTCACGTCAATTTTTTAGCATCGTGGCACTGTAAACTTCAGCTACATTCTACCACATACTAAATTCCAAATGAAAACTGCGAGATAGATGGCAGATAAATTCATCGTTGTTCGACAACTAGCTAGAAGTGGGTAAAAATTGAACCAGGATGAATACTAGCGCATAACTTCTAATCAATTTCATCCCTGCACAGAATATGAATTATTCAGCGACGCTCGTCGGCGTGGTTTAATTGCAGGGAATCCAGACGATTTTATATCACACGATCCATGCGAATCTCCGCGTCGCACTATTTTCGCTATATATTCTCTTTCCACGCATTTCTATATCTTCTGTATCTCGAGGCCATAATACCACGATCCTCAAAGTCTGCGGGTCAGCGACTCTCCCCGGTCCAAAGTCAGCAGCGAATTATAATAATAAGTTATTAAGTCCAGCGGGGACGGGGGCGGGGGCAGGGGGGGGGGAACTCCGGGGTCCAGCGACGCGAGGTTTCATGGGGGGGGGGGAGGGGGATGATTAAACCCTCCGAGACGGTAATTTTTCATGTCTGATCATAAATTATCAACCGGGGCTTCTTTCTCACTCCATCCACAAGTTTCTCGCGCGCGGTCCGCATGCGGCTACCGCGAGTCTGACGTGTGTGTATATGTGTGTGTGTGTGTGTGTGTGGAAGCTAAATACCAACACGATCTTCGTCATTAACGTTGCGTTGGTACTTACGAGAGAGAGAGAGAGTGGAGTTACGAAAAATTCTACCCGCGGTATTATAATTAGCTATGTTAATTATGCATTAATTTATTATCCCAGACTCCGCGACGTTTTAATTATAATCCTTGGGCCCTGCCGGGCGCGCGAAGCCTGAAAAGTAGTTTGGTAGTTTCAGCAGAAACCTTTTTTATTTGTTGATTAATTTTTCTTTTTTCGATCCACTCTTGCAGGTTGAAAATAATTTCATTCAAAAACCTCGAGAGTTAATTGGGTTTCTTCGAGACCTTCGGCACAGACACATTCGCAAATTACCAATTGATTTTTGACTACAGGCGTCGTCAGTCCCGGAAGGATTAATAGCAACGGATGAAGGACTCCGTTCCGGATGCTGCGGGCTTATCGATATGCGAGTATTTGTCATGTTAGAAGCCCCGCTCCTCCCCGTTGACACAGCCTCTAAAAGCACTTTGGTGTTTTACTAATATTCAATTTACAGTATCGATAAAATATCACCATAGGGTGTCATCGAAATTCGGCGGAAAATCAATTATAATCTATCCGCTGCACTGAGAGCTTTCACTGTTCGGTTAAACCGATTTTTGAAAAAGATTCTCACATTATTTCCTGCGCCGTGAATCAAATTCGGATCTACGATACTAACGTCAAACTGTTCAGAGAGCTGTGTGAATTCGCAAACGTGTGAATTCGCGAGAAAAAAAAAACGAGACCTTGTAAATTTTGCGAGCTTCCGCCGCGCACGATGGAAAACTGACAAAGGACGAAAAATTATAGCATACCTATATGGACAGCATGGGAAGTAGTTGCGTCAATTAAACCGCGTTTGCGAAAACGTGTTTATTTCGCGTACAGTCGGAAAGTGAGGAGTCCCATAATATTTATAACGGACAAGCTGGAGTAAAATGAACGAGCAAAACCAACGAATGGAAAGAAAGGGGAAAAAAAAGATGGATTCAGAAGCAACAGTTTTATAGCGCAGAATTTAATATCCTGTGTGGTATTTTTTTGAATGAGTAGAGACCGACGTACGGTAGGGTTAATAATGATTTGAGAAGCAGTCACGTAATGTTAATTCGTAATTTGCAATTCTTTTTATGCGCTTTTTTGAGGAGTCTTTTTTTTTTTTTTTGGTTGCCAGTTGCATGAGTCCGCAGACGGGAGAAGAGCGAGCCTCGGTTACCTTTCTTACTAACTAACACCCGCGGACTACGCGTCTTGATTACAAATTGCTTATTATGCTTCTTTTCCCCCCCTTCCCTCCCTCAACGTCTGATATTCGGGTACCGTCCGGTAATTTTCGATGCATAATTTATGGGCGATTTAATGAGCCGCTAAAAAAGAGCAAAGTGGTACTATGGATTATTTTTAATTATTCCTCCGGACCGTTGATCTCGATATTTAATACCACAATACCATAATCATCGCCCCCTCTCTCCCCATTCAAGATCGGAGGGCGAGATCGACTCTCCGCGAATTAAAATACCTACAGGGTCAGACTTGTCCTTCTTGGATCCTGAAAGGCAGAACAAAGAATGTATAATAATATGTAAAAACGGAAAAAAAATAATTGGGCCCAGAATCAAAGTTATTACATCTCAAAAAAACTACCCGGGAAAAAATCGAGTAGATCTATGTAGATCTAAATGCTTTAGATCTACGTAGATCTAAATTTTGGAATAGATCTAATGAGATCTACGTAGATCTTATGAGATCTCAAGAGATCTACGTAGATCTAATTTTTACGTCATTGTCAATTCCGGAAATGAATTGAAAAAACATTGATTAATTGCATAACTATAATGAAAAAATACTCACTATCGTCATAAAATAAGAAATCGTGAATACGAGTAAGGAAAAAAAATGAAAAAAAAAAATTGTGAAAATCGAACAAATCGGAATCGAACCCTGGAACTTCGGATTACCAAACCTGTACCGTACTAGATGAGCTAAGGCGCCTTCTGAAAGTACGTGCGTTTCTGGCATACTTATGGTCCAATCAGTCCAGACAGACTTGAAATATTTCCAAATACGGTACCAGAACTACTCAGATCCGAGTAGATCTACTTGGCTTCAATGAGCAACAACGTTTTGCTGCAATTATTCCATCTACTCATCTCAGATCTACCTAGATCGAAAGTAGATCTACCTAGATCTAAAGTAGATCTAACGATATCTGGGTGGATATACATAGATCTAAGAAGCATGGGCATTCGAACATGACAGTAGATCAATTCGAAGCTACGTAGATCTACGAAAATCTTTGGAGATCTAGGTAGATCTAGGTAGATCTACGATTTCCCAAAATTTAGATCTACTTAGATCTACTTAGATCTAAATTCGATCTCCGGAGATGCGAATTAGATCTAAACCTCGATCTAAACCATTTTTTCCCGGGGTCTGTTGTCTATTATCTTTTATCTTATCTTATCTCATATCTGATCTTATATATCTTATATATCTTATTATCAGGAAGAGTGGTATGAACGCCCAGCCCAAACCCCTTGACCTATACTAGAAACTTGAAATTTGAGCAATACGTTGCCTTCGATACGATACGTATGCCCAGTAAGGAGCGATTTTTCGAAATTGAACCCCCAAGGGGGTTAAAATGGGGAAAACGTGTTTTCGCGGATCCATCGATATCTCCTCAGTCCGATGAAATATCGACTTGTTCTTTGCTTCAATTAGTATTACTCCTAATTTGTGAGCCGTAAAGCGCGCAGGGGCGGAACCTCCAGTGATTATATAGGCATCGGTTTGATAAACCTTAACACAATTGCTGTAGATTTAACTTGAAAAAAGTACTGTCCATATATTTACTACCGAAGATGTAAAATTTACCGCACTTTTTTTTAACTTCCCGTTTCTCTGTTTTCAGAGAAAAAAGGAAGTTATTGTGATCACCCCGAAAATGAAAAGTCGAGTTTTTACTAAATCTCCACATTTCGAGGTCCAAAGAATCACCTCCGACTATTTTCAGTTTGACGTCTGGGTGTGTGTGTGTGACCACATTTTTGTCCGCGCGATATCTGGAGAACGCGTGGTCGGATTTCGATCAACTTGGGCTCAATCGACGGGGCTTTTCTCAACTTAGAACTGATTAGATTTTGGCTTCGATCGGATCAGTACTTTTTGAACTATTCAAATAACAAAATTCTAAAAAACGCAACAAAAATGACGATATCTTGAGAACGAATCAACGGATTTCAATGAAATTTGGTAGCATATGGTTTTTTTGATCGCTGATCACGAATCTGAAGTCAGTTTTGCAAAATTTTCATTTGGCGTATTCGATATGCCGCAAAAAAAAAAAACTAAAAACATTTGGATTTGGATGAAACTTGGTACTCGTAGGTTTTTTGGGTCACTGATCACGAATCTGAAGTCAGATTAGCGAAATTAAAAATGGCGAGTCCGATTTGCTGGGAAGAATACTAAAAACATTCGAAATCTTACGGAAATTTGTACTCGAAGGTTTTTTGAACCGCTGATCAAGAATCTGAGGTCAGATTTACAAATTTCAAAATAGCTGAGAACAAAATAAATAACGGGAAGTTCGAAGGCTGGCTGAGAGTCAGCCCAAACCCGCTGGTTTACTTACTAATTTAGCAGATATTTAGCAATTTCACAAAATTTGGTTTTTCCCATTACACAAGCTTCTAAATTCCCATTCCCTTCTGGCCCATATATCCAGCTTCCAAAAATACAAAAATCTGCCTAAGCCCCTCCGAAAAAACGATTTCACCTCCCCTCAGTGTGTTTTTCAATGCTAAATGTATCATTTTGCTCATGTTACCTCATGAGGTTTTTGGGGTGAAAAAATGGAAAAAGTTCCCAAAAACTATGTAAGCTCTTGATATATTGAAGTTTTTTTGTTCACTGGGTACAAAGCTATCCGTTTTTCTCGTCTCCTCTCCAAACCACAGGCGAGGGACGATTGGAATCCGCGTCGCGACGCGTCGCGTCGCTAGGCGCCTGCCTCTATCCGTTGACCATCGACGAGCGTCACAGTATTGGAGTATAATATTTTTTCATCCCTTGAAAAAAAGGGAAAATAATTTGAAAAACAAAAAATTGAAAACAAAAAAAAAAAAAAGAAAGAAATGTATCATAAAAACGAACGCATCTAGGCGCTACTCGCCGCGCATTTGTATGCGTGGCTTCGATGGATATTGATATATTATTCCCAATAGTTCGTTATTTTTTTCGATTCCATATCTCCCTTTCTACCTTTTTTTTTCCTTTTCACTTCGCTATTCGCGGTACTGTGTACTCTATCCTATCCTTTTTTCTCTTTCAATTATAATTCTTTTTCGTATCCAATCAATCATCAGTACATCCCGATTGTAATTTCAGATCGATTCGGTATCGAAAAAAATATCTGTATGTACGATAATTACTCAAAGAATTCAATTTCTAGAATCCATAAAGCGCGGAACCAAAAAAGTGTGAAAAGAAATAAAGTGAAAAGAGGAAAGAGGAAAAAAAGCTTCACAGCTTTCGGTCTAGTGGGGCGTTATCAACACCTTCGGTCTCTTTAGCACCTGAAAATTAGCCGCGCTTTTTTCCTCGGGACACACTTAATAAAACATGCTCCCTCCGACGGTCTCTCTACTCTCTTTCTCTATCGCTCTCTCGCTCCCTCTTCTCTGCTACCGCGAGTTTCCTTCCCCTTCGCTGCGCTTCAACACCTCGTCTACCGCGTCTCAGTCTCTCTCTCTCTCTCTCTCTCTGATTTACTCTCGCTCCCGCTCTTGGCTTCGCCCACGCTTTGGACCAACGGAGTTTGAAACTGTTATCCCGCTCATATTAGAGTCGACTTGCTAGTTTTAACACCTTTGATTCGTTATATATTTGCGTTACAGTATTTCTTTTATACAGATTGTTGTAGGAGATTGTCGAATGGATACGTGGAGGATGGTGGGAGAGAGCGATAATAAGGGGATGAAAATGACATTTGTCGGTGAACCGCGGAGCTCGCAATTTATTGTACCGGTATCTATAAATTCATCTCTTGACGTGTGCCTCTGACCAGAGTTATAATTAATACACTCCTATCAGAGCGGGATGGGCAGGGATAGGGACAGGGGTTGACCAATTCCGAGTTTCACGTGCGGCTCAGAGCCATGGAGAGAGAGCAGTGGTTGCTGATTAAGTTTGAATGACTGATGCCACAAAAACACATTAAAACTCGAACGAGTACAGACGAAAATTTGGTCGCAGGGAATCAAGAGACCGCAGAGTAAATGGGACGCTCGGTACCAGTTCCCCGCATGTCCTGCCAAACGACCGACGTCCGACTACGTCAAAAACAAAATATTCCACAGATTATTAGCCGCATGTAGAAAATATCGAAAATTTAACGAATGAAAGGCATCTGCTACTACCCAGATTCTTCATTTTTTTCCAATCTAGCATTTATATCCAGAATCCTTTCGGTCCTTTGCGGTCATTATTCAGGATTCTTCTGAATTTGATATAAGTTTGAATCCTTCTAGAAGCGTTCACCGGAATTCTATGTAAAAAAAAAAGAAAATTCCAAATATCCTTGGATGTCGTCAGAATTTCTGATAATTTATGGAAGTACTTCGAACTTTTTTACAGCCCTTTCAAACATTTCTAGAATTTCTTCAAATTTATTGCTTCGATAATTCACTTCATTATTTAAGATTATCCCAAATTAATTACAAGTTTCAATTCTTCTAGAAGCGTCTTTAAAAAATTCTGAAATTCTATGTATAAAGTGAAAATTCCAGGTATCCTTGGACGTCGTCAGAATTCCTGACAATTTATGGAAGTACTTCGAGTTTTTTTACAGCCCTTTCAAACATTTCTAGAATTTCTTCAAATTTATTGCTTCAATAATTCACTTCATTATTTAAGATTATCCCAAATTAATTACAAGTTTCAATTCTTCTAGAAGCGTCTTTAAAAAATTCTGAAATTCTATGTATAAAGTGAAAATTCCAGGAATCCTTGGATGTCGTCAGAATTCCTGATAATTTATGGAAGTACTTCGAGTTTTTTTACAGCCCTTTCAAATATTTCTAGAATTTCTTCAAATTTATTGCTTCAATAATTCACTTCATTATTTAAGATTATCCAAAATTTATTGCAAGTTTCAATTCTTCTAGGAGCGTCTTTAAAAAATTCTGGAATTCTATGTATAAAGTGAAAATTCCAGGTATCCTTGGATGTGGTCAGAATTCCTGATAATTGATAAAAGTACTTCAAGCTTTTTTACAGTCCTTTCAAATATTTCTAGAATTTCTTCAAATTTATTGCTTCAATAATTCACTTCATTATTTAAGATTATCCCAAATTAATTACAAGTTTCAATTCTTCTAGAGGCGTCTTTAAAAAATTCTGGAATTCTATGTATAAAGTGAAAATTCCAGGTATCCTTGGATGTGGTCAGAATTCCTGATAATTGATAAAAGTACTTCAAGCTTTTTTACAGTCCTTTCAAATATTTCTAGAAGTTCTTCAAATTTATTGCTTCAATAATTCACTTCATTATTTAAGATTATCCCAAATTAATTACAAGTTTCAATTCTTCTAGAGGCGTCTTTAAAAAATTCTGGAATTCTATGTATAAAGTGAAAATTCCAGGTATCCTTGGATGTGGTCAGAATTCCTGATAATTGATAAAAGTACTTCAAGCTTTTTTACAGTCCTTTCAAATATTTCTAGAATTTCTTCAAATTTATTGCTTCAATAATTCACTTCATTATTTAAGATTATCCCAAATTTATTACAAGTTTCAATTCTTCTAGAGGCGTCTTTAAAAAATTCTGGAATTCTATGTATAAAGTGAAAATTCCAGGTATCCTTGGATGTGGTCAGAATTCCTGATAATAATTAATTGATAAAAGTACTTCAAGCTTTTTTACAGTCCTTTCAAATATTTCTAGAATTTCTTCAAATTTATTGCTTCAATAATTCACTTCATTATTTAAGATTACAAGTTTCAATTCTTCTAGAGGCGTCTTTAAAAAATTCTGAAATTCTATGTATAAAGTGAAAATTCCAGGTATCCTTGGACGTCGTCAGAATTCCTGACAATTGATAAAAGTACTTCAAGCTTTTTTACAGTCCTTTCAAATATTGCTAGAATTCCTTGAAATTCTTCTAAACAATTAATTTTCAGAGCAGATCCTGCAGGACGAGGTGAGTAGGAAAATCGGATTTTTATCCGCTCTAAATTGTTTCGAGCTTGTGTCACCTGCGCCTCGAGTGGGTTTCCAATTATAGACAAGAAGGATAAGGAATGCCGTAACATAATTCGATACGAGCCCTTTTCTTTCTCTTCCCACGTCGAGTCTCTCGGTATTTTTCGCTCTGGTATTTGGCATTTGCGGTATCGTCGTAAAACAATCGAGAGTCACCGGATCATCCGGGCAGCGAGCTCGTAAAGCGTTCAGTATCAATTGAGGAAATTGGACGAGATCGACTGAGCCATTCGCGGAGGATCTCGCGGGTGATCGAGCGGGGATCCATCAGCTCTTGACGTAACAGGTAGTCCCCGAAGACGCAGTATTTCTGGGATAAGGTGAGTCAACGGAAAAAAAATGACGATCGTCCGGATCGTAGCTCAGGAGCGACGGCATATCCGCTCCTCTCGCCGAGGGCCAATCAGCGGGCACCACTTCAACGCAGGTAATGTATTCAAATGTAAGCGGTAGCAGTGTTTATGTCTTGACATTGCAAATTGTAGCAGCTCCGCCATAACTTAAAGTAATTGCTACGCGCAAGAGTAATTATTTATACTCCTGATATACCGACCGACCGAAGGGTTGGTATTCCGACTCTCCCATATTTCCCCCCCATGCACGACGCTTCTTCTCAGGTGGGACGTACCCGTCCAGGTATATATCTCGTGCTTCAGGTTCTCAGCAACGAATCAAAAGCTCCTCGATCGCTCCTTGCCCTCGTATCACTGTGGGAAAGGGGATTTTTGTTATTTTATTTGACATTTATAAATCCAGTTATACCGATGGCTCGATCCTTATTCGTCAATTTGCCTTGAAAGACTCGCTGCTCTGTGGTCGATTAATCGATTTTGATCGCGAGAAGCTTTCGAATTATTGAGATGATTTGGGTCGATTATTTTCTCTGGAATTGAGGAGGTTTTCACAATTTAGCAATAGAAGACAATTTACAACTTGGGCAGTGAGATCGGAATGATTTCAGGACATTGAACAAATTCTGCAAGTATTCAATCGCAACGTGGTGAAGAAAAAATTCGAATTCTGTGCAGTCGAATAATCGTCCGTGGGAAATCAAAGTTCGAGAAGATCGTGAAGGTTGTATCGACTGAAAGGATTCGACGTCATCGCCGCGGGGAAATCAGGCTACTCTACTTATATCTCCTATTTGTAATATCCGGAAAATAAAACAGGAGATGTGATTCTACGAAACACTAGCGCCATCTGCATTCTGAACCGTCAGTCTGAACTTGTGAAATGAAAGGCACCTATCAAAGGTGTTGGAAAAACTCGCTTTCAGCGGGGATAATGAGTGACCTGTAGTCGATAACCAAGCCGATATGAACAGTCGATGTGTTCTGTAATACCGGCCAGATACCGGCGAATCTTGGATTTTAGATAAGCACCACCTATGTTGAGGTTGGCCCGCGACTTTCGAATTTCTTAATGAGTTTGCTGTCAAACAATTGCTGAACTGCTCCGTTTCTTTTGTCAATTGCTTCCTCATCGCTTTTGAGGAAATAACGAAAGACAAAATTGGTCCCACTTGATACAGGACTGCATGAAATCGCTGCCTTTGGTTCGAGAAAATTGCATCACGCGTTCAGAAATACGGGTTCAATTCAATCATGTATAATGCATCGGTTCAAATTTGCCGCTGGTCAACCTACCCTAGGAATGAAAAATTCTCATAATTTTTTTAGTTTTTTCCGAAATGATAAGCGAGCAATTCATATCAGTCATGAAGCAATTATCACCGATCGAGGATCAATTATCATTACGCCACAATCATTGTCCGTTCATTCGTAATCCCAACTTGAATTTGGATTCACCTGAGCCCAGAATAACGCGCGTACGGTTTTTCTTGATTTTCCGAATAACTATGAGGGAGCAATTAATGAAAATTTGAGCGCAATTGGGAGAAATTCAGAAGCAATCAGGAAGCAATCATCTGGACATCGCCTTTTTTATCCTAAATATCCAGAATAGGAATTTGCAATGGCGTCGCTCGTATCAAATAGGACCAATTTTTTATTCTCAATTTTCTCAAAGACGGTGAAGGAGCAATTGATAAAAGAAACGGAGCGGTCATGAGCAATTAAGGAGCAATTGTATGGCGTCGAAATCATTGGGGAAATTCGAAAGTCGCGGGCAAACTTCACATAGGTATAAACACCGAGGAGAATTTTTGATCAACTTAGACGCCTTCCAGGTGAATGTAACTTTTTTCCTGGGTGATATTTTTGCAACATTCCAACGCTGACTTCAAGAGTAGCTGATATGCGACAGATTAAGACCAAAACCAATATCCGAATCGAATTCTCGTGATAGAAAATAGCGAGTGAAATTCTTCGAAAGATCCGGCTTTTAATGGATTTTTTCATCTGCAGTGGAACTATTGTTCATCCCTCCTGAAAACAGTTATAGAAAAAGCTGTTCCAATGTTGAAATCATGATTAAATAACAGCTTGTATGGTAATTGCATCTCAAAGAACAGGTCAGGCAAAATAAGTAGTTGCCAATTCATCAAAAAAACAAGTTGTGTGTACAAAATATATTACATCGTATAACAGCGTTATAAAAATATGGAGAAAAGTGATCGAATATTCATGCTGCGATTGAGTGGATAATACAAGCGCAAGTTGTGAGATTGAAACGTATACAGGCTCGTGTTGTAGATTGGCTCCAAAGATACTCCTGACCCTATGCAACCGGAGTGACATTGAGGATTCTCGTAGAAAAGTCTAAAATGTAGATGGACGCCACCACAGATTTTATTTTTTCCTCAAATTCATCCCAACTTGGACAGCAGGTACGAGATAGGCGATTGCGTCGATAAATCCGAAGAGCTGAAAATGAAAAATTCGAGTTTTCGACCGGATGGATCAGTCACATCGTCATTCCACGAAAACTCACTATCGTTGCGACCGTTCCGGAGCTGCGGTAAACCCATGTTCCTTTTGACAGAGTGTCGAACCATTTCTGCAGTTCAGAGTGTCTCACGATCAGAAAGATCGACAGTGTGATTAGCAATGCACCGCTGGCCACGTAGTAGATCAGCTCCTGGAATTTAAATATGATCCAGTTACTCAAAGTCTGACCAGTTACCTGGAGACAGTTTTCAATGTTCAAACCCTTACGGAAAAAACACTCGATTTTTGAGTGTATATCCTCAAAATTGAGCGTTAACACTAAATTTTTGGTATAAATGTTGATTTTTGGGTGTATATTCTTAATTTTTGGTGTAGATTCTCAAAATTGGGTGTTGATTCTCAATTTTCTAGTGTAAACTCCCAACATTGAGAGTAAACCTTCAATCGTTGGGTGTAAACACTTGCTTATTGAGTGTGAATCCTCAAAGTCGAGGATCAACGCTGAAGGTTGAGGATTAATTCCAGAAGTTGAGAATCAACTCTCAACTTTAAGTTCTCCCGTAGGAAAAAGTTACATTGGCTTCCATTGACTTCCCAATGGAGCTCTAATGGTGACATCACCCAAACCAATGGTTTCGAATGTCAAAGTGGAACCTTAATGGCACTATTGCCTTTCATCTAAGGGCAATGTATGGCAAAATTTCATTTGCAAATGGCAAAGTATAATGGCATAAGCCGCACCATTCAATTACCATTTGAATGCAATCATGTCAACGCCATTGTCGAATGGTATACTTCCCAATGGAATTGATTGTGCCATTGGTTTGCCACTGCAATGGATTTCTACAAACTCCGTTGTCGAATGGTAATGTCCAATGGAAGTAATTGTGCCATTGGTTTGCCAGTGTAATGACGTTAATTAAACTCCATTGTTGAATGGCAATATCTAATGAATATAATCGCACCAGTGGTTTGCCAGTGCAATGGAGTTGAATGTGAAATCTTTCATTACTGAGTAGTAAAAGATTCGATGGAAGTAATTCTGCCATTCGATTGCCACAGCTGCAGTGTGAGGGAGTTTTACAATTTTCATTGTCAATTGGTAATATACCTGAAGCAAATAATTGTGCCATTGTTTATTATGATGAAAAAATGTTATAAAACCAGAAAAAAATTTATAACAAATATTTTCATACAATTTCATGAACTGAGATCAAATTTGATACAATTCGGATGAATTATACATTATACCATTTGATAGAGGCGAGATCAAAACAATAATTATGTAGTATAATAATCGATAGAATTTGGTAGAATGTGATAGAATTCTATAATTTATTCATCGAGTTTTGTATCCATATTTACGAATTTTTCCGGGATACCAATTAGGGTATATTCTTGAAACAATCGAGTTTCCCCTTTAGTTTCTTGAATGAAAAAACGAATTTAAAGGGGACTAGCCACGTGACGTCGTCAGGCCCCAAGGTCGGGCGCCGAATCGGCCATATTGCCAATGTCGCAAGTGCTGTCAGTACGTGTATCAGTCGTATACCACCGTGCGCGTGGATTGAATGATTTTGTTCAGTGTATCCATTTTTACGACTGATTCAAACTCTACTATTAGGTAAGTAATAGCCTATTATCCACATACTTTATCTATAAGGCTCAAAGATCGTAACAAAGAAGATTTCCATGCTCTGAATTCCTACGACGTGCTACCTAACCTATAACCGCGATGTGTCTCAAATCATACCCAACAGCGATTCGCGTGTAATATTCAATACAATTCAATTAAGGAGGTTCGTCAGTGAATGCATTTGTTCACGGATTGATTGGAAATTTGTGTATGGGTTCCTTTGAACGAGATATGATTGCTGAAATAATTTCAAATTTTTTTAACAGCCCGATTACGAGAAAAAAATTGATGAAGTTAGCTCCTTATACCTGGGTCCTCATGGAGGCATCACGCAGAATAGTATTCGCAGCGATTGAAATTGACAGTTGTGGCTTTACGAGCTTAACAACAACAAACTATTTAACATAACAAGCAAACATTTTGGAATGAATCACCGAAGCCTGAGTCAGATTGACCGAAAGCTTTTCGAATTCTGAATCAAAATACAAGCCGGAGCGTCAGCTTGTAGGCTGTGCGAGGCATAGTGCGGCTGGCGGGAAAGGCTGACAGCTGCCGAAACCGATCCCCTCTGTTTCCCACAGCTGGGGCGCTGACGAACCTCCTTAGCCGCAGAATATCTCCCTGACACTGACTCTTCCAGTATCAAACAACTAGATCAATGTATATAATTATTCACAGAATCTTGTAACCTTGCCGATTAATTATTCCAATGGTTCAAAATGGAATGTATACCGCGTTTTGAATCTTCTTCCACCAGACTATACGTACATATAATGATTTTAGCAATATTACGACATCTATGTTCTATGGGCGGAAGGATCTCTGTCAGTGACCGGACGGCTCACGCAAGGACAGGAAGACTTTAATCAGAGTATGTATTTTTTAGAAATTGAACTTTCCAACACTTCTAGGAACATACTGTAATAGATGTTACATTTTCATCCCAGTGCAAGACAGCAACTAGCGAGAAGACTAGCCGCGCTGCCTCGTGAGGAAAATACTTTTTTGACATCGTTGTAATGATTTGAGCGATGGTTCGAGAGTTATGTAGTTCAATTTGGAGACGATGACTCTTTTCTATACCGGAAAACAATATGTTATCCATGGCGCATAATTTAGATGATTCAATGCTTAGTATTCTCAAGACAAAATCTGTGAATCCACTGGTAGTAAAGACCCCAGTGAAACTTGGCTAAATAGTGATTTCATGTAGGATAATTTTGAAATATGAAAGATCAGATCTTTACAAGCATGTGTCTTCTTATTGAATCTTGGATCATGATAGTATGGGACTGAATTATAATTTTTCAATATCCTACGATGAATTTGAGACACAAAGAACCTTAAATGAACTCTTCCGCAGCCATTTGGTCAGGTTTGCAAGGTTCAGCATAGGTCCTTGGAGTTTGGCGGAGGGGTTTAACACCTGCTTTTGAGGATCTGACGTTTTACAGTACGACTATACTTTACAATAATAACCTTTTTGACATTTTGACACTAGAATCCTTCACTCGACCTCTCCGAAGGTTTTTCTTCACACGTTATAGTGTGAAATTATGAATTACAAGTACACAATATCTTGGTTTCGAAGCCCTGATCAAATTTGATCAACCTAATTTGCTTACGATTTCGTGAAAATCTACAAATTTATTGTAATATGGAATTCGAATTAGTAATATATACCTATAAAGATATTAGATGAGATTTGGATAATTTTGTGTATTGATGCGAGGTACTAATGTATGATACCAAATCACACAAGTGCACCGGATTTGAGATGTCTAGTCGTTATTACCTATAAGATGTAATGAAAGATGGATAATATGTATTTGTGTAATGTTAGTATAATAAATTATTAATGAATAAATGAAATTATGTGATAAATTAATATTGATATTATAAGTATTGAACTAATTGTATAAGGTGTCATTGTGTCAATCTGTGTCAAAAAATATTTTATCAATAATATGAAATGTGAAACTATAAATGCTTGAATAGAAGAAAAACGCCATTTGAATGGCGAATATCACCATCGGCTATCCATTCAGTACCATTCATAGGAGAAAACCATTTGAAATATGGCAAACATTGCAATGGCAAATATTACCTTTGGCAAAACGCCAATCGTTTACCATACATCCTTTTGAGAATGGCAATCAATGGCGAATTTTCAAATGGCAACCAATGTAACTTTTCCCTACGGGCTGATCTTGAACATAGAGAGTCAACACTCTAATATTGAGTGTCATTGAGGTTCAACTCTCAAGTTGAGAGTTAATCCTCGAGTTGAGGCTTAACTCTCAAGTTGAGGGTTGACATGGTAATTCAGCGTTTACGCTCAATTTCAGTGTTGACTCCCAACTTGGAGTACGAAATGATCGTCTAATTGAGTGTCCATTTGGGTGTCGTGATGAGTGTTAATTTGAGTGTTTTTTTGAGCGTTTTTTCCGTGAGGGAAGTTATCACTCACGTAGACGGGTTTCATCACGTACGATTCTCTTTGGCGGGATAAATGATGCATGAGGAGTACACCCAGAGAGGCCAATGTCAGAGCTATGACGCTCGCGAGGAAGGCAGTGCGGTAGGATGTCTGACCTACGGGTGCTTTGGTAGACTTACTGGCCGGGGGCCTAATACAAAAAGTAGATGGGTTTTAATCGCATTTCGATACAGACTGCCCACTTCATGGGAGTCCCGATTGTTGGCTTTTCTTCCGTGTCATCTTTTTCATCAAATATAGTTTTTGGAATAGGTAGCACCTGATTCATTGCCAAGTTCATGCGTCAAAGGTTATATAGTTTTAATCTGTCAGCTTTGTTCAGTTGCTAAGTTTTGTCGAGCTGTTCGGTTCGTCCACGTGTGTAACTGCTGCGTTTCAAGTGACTATAAGCTCTTGCTCGAGGGTTGTAGATGTATTTTCAGGAAAATTTTCAGGTGAAAAAGTTATAGGGTAATTTTTGAATATGACAAAAAGAAAACAATATCACATGATTAGGTTATAACCATGAAAAATATGACAATGATAAGTAACTGATGTTAAATGAACCTTGGAATATTCGAAGACTTGCAGACCTTAGTCTGTGTTACCACGTAAAGACAACTAATTGAGATAAAAATAACGCAAGCAGCTGATGCATTGAAAATGTCCTTCGTTATCATGAATTTACATGCTGTGCTATTATTATTGCCATCTAGCATATGATTATACTACGAATCATTATGGGCACCGTATAATCTACATTACCGAAATGTCCCTCGTTCAATTGTTTTCGATCTTTTATTTATTTATTCAAATTTTCATTACGCAGTTCCGTTGCATCGCTTCAAGATTTGATTCCACAGACCTCACTATATACTGACCCGAAAACGGAAGCATTTTCAATGCTTAAAATGGGGACTCCCATGAAGTGGGCAGTCTGTCTCGAAATGCGATTAAATCCCATCTACTTTTTATATACGGATATATTTCGATGCTCATATTTCCTGCTCATATTTTCGAAGCATATAGCACATGTATTTCATATACATATTACACATGGTATACCACAATATACATATCGGCGGCCGCTATTAATATTGTCTTATGTTTTCGTTTCCATTTGGAAAAGACCTATCTGAAAATGGCTCGGGGTAAAAGACTTAAGTCCTGTGTATAAGCATAGGAGATAAGTCTTTTACCCCGAGCCATTTTCAGATAGGTCTTTTCCAAATGGAAACGAAAACATAAAACATTATTAATAGCGGCCGTCGATATGTCACTACATCATCATTGAATATAGGTGACACATATATGCTACATATATGTTGAGTTTTATATCTGACACATATATGGTCGATATGCGTTGGGAAATTCATGCAAAATATATACATTATATATTTGAAGGCTTATATCTCCTGCCGAGGGGTGAACCCTCGGGTGAACCACTCCGAAAAATGGCGTACACCAGGCTTCAAGACTTCACAGGACTTCAGGGACTTCACGGGACTTCAGGGACTTCATGGGACTTGGGGGACTTCAAGAGACTTCATGGGACTTCACGGGACTTCTGGGACTTCACACACTGCTGTACACCGGACTTCAAGAGTGTTATTTATATTTTTGGACATATAAATGCTTCCGTACGGGGCCTGCGGAGATTCACTGCCAACTGCGTATTTATCGATATTTTTACATAAAAATTTAAGGAAATATATTTTATGTGTCATACTATTACACGGGAATTAAATAAATAACCCATCATTACCCATTTCGTCCACAAAAATTCTTAAAATTATGCTATTTTTACACCGCATTGATCGTACCCAACCCCCTTAAGAAAAATGTTTGTATGACATACTAATTGAATAAATCATTCTCAGAAATAGAAAATAATCATTAATCAAATGATGATTAAACGAAAAGAGACAAAGAAAATCGAACTATCTAAAAGTTACAGGAATATTTTTGTGGACTGTTAAAATTGTTAAAAATTTCCAACTGTGTACTCATAGTGATATGAACATTCATTTCAAATTGTTTGGGTCAACTCACTCGTTGGTATGTTCAATTATCATTGCGTGCCACGAGGAATATTCTGAGCACACTTCGGCGATTAAGAAAAGGCAAACGGCGTTCAGTACCTGAAAGCGCATACGGTGATGCAGAAGTGTAAAATTGAATTATATCGGCAAAGAGCCTCGAGCCAATCTTATAATTCTGCCTTGGGGATTCGACTGACACTGTTGATGGTGGATTATTCATTTTGGAGTATGTTTCGCGGAATGCTCAGAATTTAGTGAATTATCTGAAAACGAAAGAACGCCCTACATTCTTCTACATTGAAAATTACTCTTGTTATATTCGGGGTCAGTGTGATATCAATTGGATAGTTAATTCAAACATTTCATGAACTAACCCCAGCCGTAAATGTTATGTTTTAGTTAAAAACCTCCTCTTGGTTGCGTGAATGGGTTCGAGGAGGGTTGGAAAATCCAGAAGGCTTATGAGTATGTATCATATGTGTATGACTTACTTTTCGGTGGTAGTAGTAGATTACCAGAGAACAGATGCAGATGTCCAAAATGAGGACAGAAGACGATTTCACAACAATTTAAGAGTTGAAGGGGGTTTTAGAATTCAAGCTTCACTTTTATTCAAGTAGAAAATAGCGTCAGAAAATTATAATTAAGTGCTCGAGCTCAAAACTGGAGTGAAGTAAAAATCGAAGTGCTGGTGAGCCTCTTAGAGCGTGTATATATATACTGGTCATTCTTATACCTTCTATGACGGCGAAGGGTGGTGACGTAGCTGATTAGTTTGACCATGTGCCCACGTGACTTTCCTATATATTATAACTCTTTATTCCGTATATCGATAAGTTGCCCCACCCGAGGTCCGGTCTTGGTCAGTTAGACTTCATTAAAAATTTCCTAATCAGTGGTTTCTGGGTATAGGGACTCAGCATCCGTTAGTGTGGAACTTCCGTCGTATGGCCGATTTTGTGGTTTCTTTTATCGTAAGATAAAAATAGAATAAGTATAATTATTGGGAAATAATGATATCTAATGATTATTTTATATAGGTGTGGCGAGGGTTCGTTCCCGGCTCATGTGCCCTGGGGATGTAACCCTCTGGTAATTTGTAACTAAAGCAGAATTAAATCATTAAAACGGTTGTTTATCAATAAAACTGGAATAAATTACCCATTACAATTGTAATTATTGTGGTAAAAAAAATGTAATTCGTGATTTGTAATTGACCAATTACAAATTCTCCAAAAACTAATGCCTGCGAATTCTTCGACATTAAAAATTATTTGGGACATCATTGACAACAAAAACTTAGGATTTACACATGTTACAATTGCGGAAGTAGAAATGAAATTATTCAGTGCATTACGGATAAAGTAGCCATTCTTACGTATGCGAAATTTCAGACGTAAGAAAGATGAAAATAGTTGAAATTTGAATTTGCAGCACGGAGCTTATGGCAGAATCACTCTCGAAAGACATGGACCGATTGATATCTCTGACATTTATCAATAATTATTGATCGTCAGTAACTTTACTATGGGCCGAGCTTCCGGTATTCTGTAGAAATAGAGCGCCTGACACAAGCCCCCACGCATATCGCCCCCTATTGCTGATCGAGACGGCCTTAATTTCCCGTAAAAATTTCGGTAGCAGGTACGATATATGCTACCGCGCCAATCAATCCCCACATCTAAAAATATAAAAATTATAAATTATAATAATTGAACCGGATTCGATTTCCAATTACTGGTTAACTAATTTATATGATCGATTATTACTTCAAACTTTTATGACTGTCTGCATTGAACAAAAAACTAAAATAAAATCGGTACGGTACTCACTAGTGTTGGTACCGAGATACTGGTTTCTGCAGGCCCGAAGTTACTCAAAAAGTAACAGTATTGCCCAAAAAAAGCCATAGAACCTATGACGAGAAGTCCACCGCAAATCAAGTAACAAATCGCCTCCTGAAATAAAAATCCTGGGTTACTTCAGAGTCCAAAACCCATATGGGGGGTTCCATGGCATTTCACCTAATCGGTGAAGGTCACCGACGCCGATCTTGATGTCAATTTTTTTCTCAATTCGTGCATCGAAAAGAGTGAACACGTGTTTGGCCGTTTTTCGATTCAGCTATGTTTTCTATTTTTTTGAATTTTCCAATTTTTCATCCTTTTCGCAAACGGACTTTTTTCAACTGGCTCTAACTTCAAGAGCTTTGACTTTTTTCGAAAAATGGTAAGGACATAAAATGTGCCAAAAAGACCGAGATTTTCGAAAAAAAATTGCACAATCTTTTCCAACTACACCGTTCTGGGATATTTTTGATAATAGAGAAAAAATCAATATATTATTTATTTGGACACCTTCGATTTTCCTGAAACTTTTTACCTGAAATCAACCACTTATAATCAAGTTATCCTCCAAAGGAAATTATGGGCCTCGGATTCGTTCGGAAGTCACACCATCATAGGTGCCAAAAAATCGGACAATCGCAAGAAATCTCAGGGAAATCAGTTTTATCAATTTTAATTTCGACAAGAAAAGCGTACTTGATGAAAAATTGAATATTGATGATTGAAATGATTGAATTTGAACTATTCAACTATTTCAATATTATACTATCATTAGTTAAACTATTGTAGTCGCTCTTTTATCGGATGCTTCATCGAAATTTCGAGATCTCAGCATTTTTTTTCAACAATTTATACGGTTGAATTTTTCAGTATACAAGATAATTTGTTTTGTTGCGAGCTTGAGTTCTGATTGAGTACTACCCCAGCTCGCTCTTCTGTTCGCTGCAACCGTCGATAATGTCAACGTTGACGTACACTTGAAGTTTTATTTCGAATTTCGCGAATCTAGAACTTATTTTATGATCGGAACCACGTGAAAACTTAGTATCTACATTCATAAATGTACGTGAAAATATACCTGGCACGGTAAAAAAATTATAATCTCGTTTTTTTTCACGACGTCGGGTATTTTTTGAAAAATTTCATTTTTCAGCAAACACTGATTTTTGGAACATGAGAACTTGTCTGTTCAAAGTTAAAATTGATTTCCCTGAGATATATTGCGATTTGTCCGATTTTTTGGCACCTATGATCGTATAACTTCCGAACGAATCCGAGGCCCATAATTTCCTTTGGAGGATAACCTGATTGTGGGTGGTTGATTTTAGGTACAAAGTTTCAGGAAAATCGAAGGTGTCCAAATGAATGATATAACGATTTTTTCTCTATTATAAAAAATATCCCAGAACTGTGTAGTTGGAAAAGATTGTGCAATTTTTTTTCGAAAAGCTCAGTCTTTTTGGCACATTTTATGTCCTCATCATCTTTCGAAAAAAGTCAAAGCTTTCGAAGTTAGAGCCAGATGAAAAAAGTCTGTTCGCGAAAAGCATGAAAAATTGGAAAACTAAAAAAAATTGAAAACGTGGCTGAATCGAAAAACGGCGGAACACTTGTTCACTTTTTTCGATAGACGAATTCAGAAAAAAATTGACATCAAGATCGGCGTCGATGACCTTCACCGATTAGGTGAAATGCCATGGGACCCCCCATATAGTGAATAAGAAAGCATAAAAATGCTGGCAAAAGTTTCAGATAAAAATTTGCAATTCAGGTGAGATTCTCATATTCTGAAGATAATACTTACTTGGATAGGTGTTATTGAACCACTTTGATGCATGCAGAGTACAACCACAGAGGCCATCGTCGTAGCGATAATAATAACGAAGAAAACGATCCGGACGGATTTCAAGTCATATCTGATAAAAAAAAAAGTTGAAAATAAATCACATATTTTTTATTCGGGTTTATCAAATTATATTGTGCCAAGTTATTCGCAAAAGCAAAAATAATAGAGTGAAGTCAGTCTACATGACTTCAAAGAAGTCGTCAACTTCACTTAATCAGTAGAAAATGATATTGAAAAATATTATTTGGCGTCGCCGGAGTTGAAAATCGGCATTAAGCGACGTGAAAAATATCTGCAAAATTCTGACGTCAGCTCACCCAGCTTTTTCGGCGAAAGGGAATACCTTTAACAGTGCAAGGTACTCTGCGGTTGCTAGCACAAGGCAGATAATGTTTATCACCTGGAAGTGAACGATAAACAAAAATAAACTTGATAATATGTGGTAATTAACCTTCAGCGACGTTCGAAGAGGAAAACTTTTTTTTTCCTTTTTAGAACATGTGATATGGCTTCTAACAAATGAAGGAATCAATCGGTGAAGATCCATCAAATGGTAGAATCAAAGGTGCTCGAATTCATTGTTCTCGTCGTATCTCGACAACTGTTGATTCTATCGTCACGAAGGTTATTAGAAAAAATGAAGCTTACATAATTTCCTACGACAAAGGTTCAACAACTTTTTTTCGTATCTTCAATAGTTTTACTTTAATACACCAGTGAAAACGTACATAATTCTCAAACATCGATAATTTCAGTCCTGTAGTTATGATACGAAAATTCTGAAAATTCTATTTTTCCTAATTTGACTGGACCATTCAGTTTTCAGACGATTTATTTTCTAACGTTTGACCGCATGTGCATTCAAGTTTTAATTGGTACTCACCAAGTGGGAAATCTTCCAGGTTTTGCGTGAAATCGGGGTTTTTGATGTTGTTGATGTTTCCGGATTATGCATGTTCGATGTTTGCTCCGTACTGTGGTTCATCTAAAAGTGAAATAGAGATCAATATTCTTGACAGGATGTGATTATTTTCTCTTTCTTCGGCAAACTCGAAGGCAAGATTGATGAATACGATTACAAGATAAAAGTCGTGTATGAAGTAGTATTTCTATTTCTACTATTGCTTCATAAATATCAATTTTCGCCGAGTGTATCCAATATCATGACATTCCAACGGAGATTTATGAATGCTTGGAAATCTTTTCAATGATTTTTCAGAAAATATACTTCAGATTCCTGCCGAAATCTATCTATAATATAGAATCACAGAGACGACTCAATATTCAACGTACTTGTCCGATGGAACTGCCAAAGGCTGGAATTCGTGATTTGGTATACACTGAGAAGGGTGGCACTGACTGGAGCAATGCCATTCCCGCATTTATATTCAACTTCCAAATCCCCACCTATGCGAAATTGAATCTCATCGCTGGCTGCGCATATGGAAAATACTTTTATGGCCAGCCAATGAGAGCGGCTGAAAAAGTTCGCATTACGCTACTAATTAAACACGTAATACAACTCTTCCACAAAATTAACGGGCGAACAATTTTTTTTTTAAGATTCCAAAGTTCCTAACCCGGCCAAAAATGGTCGTAGTGTCAAATTTTTGAAACAAGATTTCAGCTCGACGAGTCAAATCTCCGTCATTAAAAAAAATCGGAGATCCAGCCATTTTTTTTTTAAAGTTATCACATCTTGAATCAAATTCAAGCGTCAAATCAGAAAATCTATGTACAAATTTTGGCGACTTTTTCCAAGAAGGTTCCGTTTCAGCCATTGGAAAGTGTGAAGTATTACCTTTAATCCGTTTTTTTAACTTCCCGTTAAAAATGAAAATTTGAGTTTTCACTAAATCTTCACGTTTCGAGGTCCAAAGAATCACCTCCGACTATTTTCAGTTTGACGTCTGTGTGTGTGTGTGTGTATGTGCGTGACCACATTTTTGTCCGCGCGATATCTCGAGAACGCGTGGTCGGATTTCGATCAACTTGAGCTCAATCGACGGGGCTTTTCTTAACTTAGAACTGATTAGATTTTGGCTTCGATCGGATTAGTACTTTTTGAACTATTCAAATAACAAAATTCTAAAAAATGCAACAAAAATGACGATATCTTGAGAACGAATCAACGGATTTCAATGAAATTTGGTACCATATGGTTTTTTCGATTGCTGATCACGAATCTGAAGTCAGTTTTGCAAAATTTTCATTTAGCGTATTCGATATGCTGCAAAAAACTAAAAACATTTGGATTTGGATGAAACTTGGTACTCGTAGGTTTTTTGGGTCACTGATCACGAATCTGAAGTCAGATTAGCGAAATTCAAAATGACGAGTCCGATTTGCTGGGAAAAATACTAAAAACATTCGAAATCTTACGGAAATTTGTACTCGAAGATTTTTTGAACCGCTGATCAAGAATCTGAGGTCAGATTTACAAATTTCAAAATAGCTGAGAACAAAATAAATAACGGGAAGTTCGAAGGCTGGCTCATAGTCAGCCCAAACCCGCTTGTTTTTCTTCATTTGGGTTACTGGAATATTTCGAAAATATGTGGTTACAGATACTTTGACGCCTTTGTAAAATGAGACATACATCTACATCATACATCATACATCTTTGATTCAAAAACGAATTTTAAGCTTGAAATCTCTTCTTCCGAATCCATTCTTTGTTTCTGGAATTCGAGTCACTGATTTCGAATGGAGTCGGCCAAACGCCACGTCGGACAGCCTGGCATTCTTTTGGCGCCAACTCCTTTTTCGAATGCTTTTTGCAAAGGTGACCTGCAACTTTTCGCTCTCGAGTTATTCGTGTTTCAGGTTTCAAAGAAGCGAACGAATCACCGTCGATACCGATGCTACGACCATTTCTGGCCGAGTATTATGAATTTTTGAATTCGAATTTAGAAAGACTCTTTGATTTCTTTGAGTGTACATGCGATAAAGGCGGGGTGGGGGGATACCAACCGACCGCGAGGAATAATCTAATCATTTCCTGGTATGCTGCGACGCGAGATAAGTTGGTGGGCAAAAACTTTTCCGCAGACTCGTAACTTCGGTAGGATTTATAATTCATACATAAGATGGTACAGAATAATATTATTTTTCATTTCGTATAATTTCATAGCCTTCGTATTATATACTGAAGTCTTGATTGGAACTTTGAAATCTAAACTTCTCGGAAGTTCAGCATAGATAAAAAAAATGTCAATCAAATGTCAAAGATGTACGCATATCGCGATTTTGATGAAAATTTGACTGCAAGTGGAAAAAGATCGGCCTGTTTGCGAATTTATTTGCTGAGCATATTTCTCATATGCGGTGTCAAGAAAAAAGCCAAAAATCTTAACTATCGGCAATTTCACCGAGTTTTTCAATCTTATATTCAGAATGAATCCTTTATAAAAGTCTGAATAACTGTCAAAAAATCTGTTAAAAGTCTCCCAATTCTGAGAATATATTCTGATTTTTTTTCTCTCTCTCTTATCTGTCGGATAATTGGAACATATTGAGGAATACACTGACAAAATCTCACCGTAGTGGTTACGTTTTCAGCTCACTCTACCGTTAATACAGTAGTCGCAACGCTGTCCACCGTACTCATTGCGGTGAAAAAGTAACCAGTACGGTTAGATTTTGTCAGTGTAAATGTTTTTTACGCCGGGAAAGAGGAAACGGAAGATAAGAAAGCAGCGTGGTTAGAGTGATAAGTTGCGTTTACAACATTTCTTTTCCATTCAACAGTCATATTTGTACTAATCATAAAAACGTAACTTCAACTCCTGTCTGTTCTCGCTCTAGTAGCCATTTGCTTCCTTATCGAATTGACAAGTGGTATTACTGGTGTACATACTGGCATAAAATTCGAGATTTACACTTAATATTATAGTACGAAGACATCAGATGCATGTGACGTCCTGGGAGAAAATGATGAAGAGTTGATGACGTCACCAAGACTCTTAAGGTCCCCTCAATATCTGGACTCCCGGTATAATATAGACCACTGCATCAATGAATCCACAGACCTGAGTGTCAAAAAATTGAAATATGGTTGTCAATCAGCAGCTGAAGATACCCGTGATCGAGGATTGTGTGTAACTGATCCAATTTTGGAAGCATTTTCTGAATTTATTCCTATACGAAATACTCACTACGTCTGAGAACATTAATTCGCTCTTGATGTGCAAATCCCCTAACCGAACGTATCTCACAAGAAGACTGATCGAGACTGTGAGGAGCGATGCAGCGACGATCATGTAGTAGCCCGCCTCCTGTCAAATTGAAAGTAACAAAAATCCATATAAGAGACAAGTTCTACTATTTTAATTACACTTTTGAGTCGTGAGTGAATATGTACTCACACTGCTGGGTTCTAACGTATATGACTGAAAAATGTGGTTGAATTCAATCTAATCGGGAAACTGCGATAACTGAAGAAGCTAAAGCTAGCAGCCATAATTAGCAGCGAAACGTTTCGAAGTTCTCCTGAATAAAATCACGTAGAAGATTCATGTCTACACTTTCAGGAAAATATTCCGTCTCATAATATTTCACAAAATTTAAATTCTATGGCTTCATTGTCTCATTTTAATCGGATTCGGCACTTTTGGCTGCCAACTATGACTGCTAGCTTCAGCTTCATGATATCTGTGACAGTCTTCGGCTCACTCACGCATTTATTGAGGGAATAATTTTCTGTGAAAATTCGGTGTACTCGCAGACAGCTATCCCAAAGCAGATGAGATTCAGCACCTGAATATCAGCGATTGATGAACGAAAAATCAAATATTAATTAAGGATATTGAAATTCTGATTATTTCAAGCTTTGATGAAAGTACATCACATACTCACTTACCAATTAAGCAATTTTGAAACACAGTCTTGGATCCTCGGTTTCCGTTGTCCATGGTTGACTTATCTTTCTCAGCCAGTCTATAAGTTTCGACATCTCTCACCGATGACCTATCTGAAAGTGAAATTAGTGAAATGTTAGCGATAAACTGAAGCTGAGATAACCAATTTTTCTTTGTACGAAAAATTCACAAGACAAAATCACCAGTGAGGATTAAATTTAAGGGCTGAAGCGTGCTCTAAGTTCTTCAAAGCGTATCGAGCGCCTTCCACAATAACCGTGATCACGAGAAGAACAAGTTGTTCAAATGAATGTCAGAAAGCTTTTAATATACCTACTTGATTTACTTCTCTATGAGTACTAAAAAATCACAATTCGAAGCACCCTACGACGACTTGCAAATGACTTCGATATAAATATCACGCAGGCAAAATTGAAGGGATGACTGCTTTCATATGCAGACTCAGAGGTTCCCGCAAAGCCACAAATGTCAGATACTATCAGTGAATAATACGGATAACTTATAAGTTTTACGGTTATTATACTATATTTATTGTGTACAGAAGAGTTCTTGACGAGGTCTATGCTTCTTGAGTCGACAAGCGGGAGTGTTCCCATCGGCTAGAGTAAGACGCTCTTCGGGGTCCTTCCCCTGATGCCCCAGTTCGAGTGGGGGTAAGCCATGATCCTCTTCTGACCCACGGGACGGGTGACCCGTGGGTAGTATCCATTGGGCGGTCGGAACGTTATTCCCACCTGAATCTTAAAAAAAGTAGAAACCACCGAAAGTCATTTTTGAGACTTTTCAATGATTTTCACATGATTTTAGAAAGAATTTTTCTTCTGTCTATGATGCACGAAATAAAATCAACCGGTGGACCGATTTTAGTTTTTCTCGTCTTAAACCGTTCAGTAAAGACGTCTTTTCAATATGAACAGAGAACTTTTTCATAACTTTATTCTTACTCGAGTTATCATGAAAATTAACGTATGAGAACAGAAAAACGCTATTTTATTCTAGAAAATGATGAACAACTGGTACAATTTTTATCGGATCAAGGAGTTCTCTGTTCATTTTGAAAATGCCTCTTTACTGAATAGTTTGAGACTAGGAAAACGGTGATGTTTTAGCTCTTAAAGACGACTATAAGAGACCAATAGACGCCTTGAGGAGTTAAGACAAGATTTAGACGTCAAAAAGTGGGACATTTGACGTCCATAAGACGACTTTTGGACAACTCTGTGTTATGTGGTGTCTGGGTATTTTTATTCCTGTTAATATGTGCGGTCAAATGAATTTTTTATGGCTTCTTTGAAGAAACAAGATTTTTTTCTGGTCTTTAAAGTCTGATTATGCGGATACCAGATTCTTTATTCTTGTCAGAGTATCTCCAGACTCGACTTCGTCACATTTTCAAAAATCGTCTATTATGCGATCTAGAATGGATTTGAAACTACTGTAACTCAGAAACAATGAAATCCAGCACGTATAACAAAAAATAATCTCAATACGGTGACCTTCGTTCATATTTTATTAGAACAATTCGTGGCATACTTGTCATGTTCATGAATATCAATTAACATTAATAACGTGTCAAAATCGATAGCAACAGAATTTCCTGTCTCAACGAGGAATCCCAAATCTTATCAGTAGTACGGAACGTGAATAACATATCATAGTATCGGAGTGCAGTGATAATTGCCTATGGGGTCGCTTCGTCCACCCGTTTTCCAGAAAATTCGCTTCAGCAACCCAATGATCCTATCAAGTACCCCAGTGCTATGATAGCACTGAGAAGATACAGTCCACCATTGGCCAGTCCAATGTACTGAAAATCAATCATACTTGATTAAATATTTTCCAAACTCAGATCATCTCGATTATCGGGTTGAAAAACCCTTCGTCGTGTGGTTCGCGATGCAAATACCCACCACTGCATTCAGCATGAGATTCTCATTGTAAAAATGTCCCATCAGGCGATTAATTTGAGAGAGAAGGTACAATGAGACTGCAGTTTGCACTCCGAACCCGATCAGATGGTAGAGAACACCCTAAAATTGTAGAATAAAGATTCTAGTAACGTTTTCGAATCTGCAGATTCGCATCGTCTTCGAAATATCCTTACAAAGATGATCCTTGACTTCATCGATCCACTGAATATCGATACAGGAAACCAAGTGAACTGAATCAGAGATATGAACAATAGAATTCCGTTCCCTGCGAGATAAACGATCCGAGAGTGCAGTTGATCGGTCATCAGATGACTGAGATTCGTGATTCCGCCTAATTTCTTCAGGAGAGGCTTGAAAATACTGGGCACGACCAATGTCGCCAACTTTCTACCGCTACCAAAGGCCAAGTAATTGAAATTCTCGTAGAGGTCGAACACCGCGATCGCAACGCAGATGATGCCTACAATCTGGAATTGATTGAACATCAGTTTGCTCCCTTTTTTTTATCACACTAGGAATTAGAATGAGGAGGAAAGCTCTTTATCCTCATGTTTTATCTGCCATTGAGACGTAGACGACGCGAAGTTTCCGAACCAACCGCAAGATAGTGATGAAGATGTAATAATTATCAGACCAGATTCGAAGAATTCGCGATTTTTTTTCCTTGTGGAATTGCTTTCTCTGTATATTATCTGTAGACGTTCGCGTTACTTACTATTTGGATGAGTTTTAGTAGCACTGGAAAAGTCAGGTAAGTCCTGAGACTTGAATTAGACAATTCCGAGTCTCTGGGAGCTGGTTTTGTGGTGCTCATACTGGAAATCATCATCCTCTATAGAAAATATCTGAAATCAAAGCAAGAATTTGAGTCGCAGATAAAACATGAAGAATTATCGTGTAATCACCGACCAAAATTACGAATACACAAATTCGAGGAGATCTGACAAGGTTTCGAGGGTCTTTGACCCTTTTTTTTTTTTTTATTGCAGTATGGAGAAAATTTGGTTTGAAAATACGTTTAAAATTATTCGAAAATCGATTTTTTCGTGTTTTTTCGCTGGCACCTTCAGTATCTTCTATATCGTTTGCTCAAAATCTGAACCATGAAGAATATTGTGGGTAAATTTTACGCTAAATTTCGAAAAATTGTGCCAGTTATGGACAATTCAATAAAATCCAATAAATAGTAAGAGCAGCCATCGAAGGTTACAAATAGTGAGACCAGCCAATTATACCATTTTCGAATTCGATTATTTCGTCGTATGACGTTTTTGTCACAAAAATACTGAAGTATTGAAAGAATCAGAAAAATCACCCTCATTGTGTATGTACTCTAATTTATAATTTTTTGTAGAATATTGTTCGAGGCAAATCGAATTGAGGCAGCTACCCTCTCAATTATTATAGAATCCAAAAAAATATCGAAGATTTTCTCACTTAAAGATCTGGATCACAAATGGAATTATTGTGTAGTCAATCGTTTGTATTCTGACACTTATTTTATATTCGTTGCAAAACAAGAGTTGAGATGTTCAACAGCTCCCTGGTTGACGTTTAACTTCTAACTGAATCAAATTATATGACAGAAAAGTTATATAAAGATAACTGCAGCCGTCTCGCAGGGAAATTGTGGTATCTGCTGACTCCTTTACCAGCCAAAGATCATATTGTACCGTACCAACAACATCCTGTGGGTCTGATCCTAGGATATTGTGACCATCCTACCAGCATTCCTCAATATCAAATTACGGCTCGGGGATATTCCAGGCATATGGGAGAATGACGGATATCACAAAAGCTCGAAGGACGTCGATAGCTGCCATCACCTCAAATGATGTCCTTAGAATATCACTCAGACATTAGGGAACAGGCATCTGATTCCTTATGGGATATTCTAGATCATGGATATTTTTAACGACTATCTTGATGGAAGAAAAAATATTTTTTTAAAGCACATTACAACGAAAATTACATTTTTCTTTATGATTATTCAATCATTGTCAACATAATTGGACTAGATCAGACTCGTCATATTCTCAGGAAACGTGACACATTCTGAGGGTTTTTTGAACTTTTGATCTCAATCTCAAAGTCATGCTTCCAAAAGTGTGAGCAGTAAATGGTTAATATAGGTACATTTTTTTTATGAAGTTATCATGAATTTTCATACCATATGAGTATTCAGGCGAATTTACAATAAAGTCTGTACGTGAAGTTTAGTGGAATCTTGTGGCTACGATATTTCAGAATGATTTTGAATTTTCAAAACTGTTTTTATGTTATAATAATATATTATAGTATCATATTTTATCTTTACGACTTCTTTGTTATACTTTTATGACCAACAAAGACGTTCGTTATATTCTCATGTGTTGATGTGTTTCCTATGGAATCTACGGGACAACGATTTCACCTTATTTCACGCGAGCCGTCAATGTTCATCTCATGAAGCAAAAAAGTTTTAGTCTGAAACGAATTAGTTAATTTCCAGGTAACTGCAAGGATTCTAAACTTCGAAAATATCTATTTTCTAACGTCTCTGAATTTGTATAGACTAATCTGTTGTTAATACGCTAAGTATTCCATGACTAGTTTGAAAACTGGCGCCAGTCGCCATCTTTGATATTAAGTTTTCCTCTTCCTTGGCGGATTCGGTTACGCCAAAAATACACCGAAAATACACAGTTAAAAATGGTGTAAATTTGGTGATATTTCGGTAAAACACCATCTTGTGTCCAATATTACACCAAAATCGCACGGTGTGGTTTTGAATTTTTCACACTACTTTCACACCAATTTCACACCAATTAATTTTACACTGATTTTACACTTGACTAATTTTACACCGATTTTACATCCATTTCACACAAAACGGATATTCGAGAAAAAAAGGGATACCTGAGTCGAGATCGACCGCCGTCGTTCGAATTTGCAAGCAGTGACGCTACCGTCTGAGCTACGGAACTTCATAATAGTGATATAACCAAGTTTTAGGTTCATAAGCTTTGATATGATTGTGATTGATTTTCCATTTCAAAGAAGTTGTTACACTTCGATCTAAATAGATAAGGTGTGCAATTGGCGTAAAATCGGTCTAAAATCGGTGTAAAATGGGTGGATGTAAAATCGGTGTAAACTCGGTGTAAAATCGGTGGGGTGAAAAATTAGTATAAAATCGGTGAAAAATCGGTCGGGTGTAAAACCAGTGTAAGATTAGTTGGTGTGAAATTGGTGTGAAAGTACTGTGAAAAATTCAAAACCACACCGTGCAATTTTGGGGTAATTTTAGACGGATTGCAGCGTGTCACTGAAATACCACCTATATCACACCACAATAACACCACGCCAAAAATACACCAGAATAGCACCAGGAAAAGTGGTGTAAATGAATCTGCTAGGG